>VZRL01003740.1:407639-464724 GCA_013397895.1 Origma solitaria | reverse complement strand
TGTCTCTCTGGGCACGAGCAGCAGGGAAGGCCTTTATCCCAACTAAATTCCCATTATCCCATCCAAATGCCCTTTATCCCATCCAAATGCCCTTTATCCCATCCAAATTCCCATTATCCCATCCAAATTCCCTTTATCCCATCCAAATTCCCTTTATCCCATCCAAATGCCCTTTAACCCGCCTGGAATGGGGGCACAGACCAAACCACTCTGTGGATTTGCCAAACCTTCTGTGGTCTCAGTGTCCTTTCACCCTCCCGGTGTGTCCCATGCTGGGGGAAATATTCCATGTATTCCTAGGGTGAGGAGGGTGCTGGGACATTGTCCCACTGGAAGTGGCCCCAGCTGGTCCTGCAGATCCCCTGGAGCCAACAGGGAGATGGCTCTGCCAGAAAAATGGGATTTTCCCACATCCCAGATGTTCCCTGCACAGTTCCTGCCAGGAGCACACCAAGGTGGAGCTGATGGCACTGAACAAAGTTATTTCTGGGGGACAGCCACAAGAGCTCCCTGTGGCCCTGCCCCAGCTCCCAAAAATCCCTAAGGAATCTGAGACGCTCCCTTGGAGGACTGCAGCTCATCCCTGAGCAGGATGAGTCCAAAGTCCTGCTCCAAACAGAGAATGTCTGGAATTTGTGGATTTGCTCTCCAAACCCCGAGTTTTCCTGGGAGGTCCTTCCCTTCTGTCCCCAGGGAGCCCCAGGCTGGAGCCAGCCCCTCTGGAGCCACCTGGGCAGCCTGGTTTGGGGACAAGGAGGAAAAGGGACAACTCGGAGCTGGTCCTGCCAGATTCCACACGATCCCAGAGGAGCGGTGGCTGGAAATGGAAGAATCTGGAAGAGCTTTGTGGTTCCCGGGATGGTTTTTACTACAAAGGCAGCTCTTGGCACCAACGGGGAGCTCCTGACGGCAAAATGTGGCTCCTCCTAAAACTGGACATCCATAAAACCCCGGCTGGGCCTTCTCCCAGGCTGCTGCACAGCTGTGCCCAGCCCCTGCATCCCATTCCTGACCGAGCTTTGGGGAGGGATCTGAGCTCCAGCAGGAAAGGTCTGGAGCGCAATGTGTCCAAAGTGGACAATGTCCTGAGTTTGTCCCCAGATGAGCTGCCAGAGCCACTCCAAGGGACAGCACCGTCCACACTGGAGCGGCAGCACAAGCCAAACCCTTCTGCTTCTTCCTCCCTCTCCAAGCTTTTCCTGGGAATTCTCTGCAGAGAAGAAGGGGCTGCTCCATCTGGGTGAGGAATAATGGGATCACAGCTCAGCCAGCCCCAGAGAGAGCTCCACAGCCAAGGCTGAGGGGCCTCAGATCATCCCCAGAGCAGAACAAATGGCATTTCCCCACTTTTCCCAGCCTGTGCTCCCAGGATCCAGAGCTCTCCTGCCTGAACTTCACTGGGACCACCCAGGATCCTCCTGTTTTCCATTCTGAGGATTTCTGGGGAGCAGAATTCCCTATTTCCTGGAGAAGTGCAGCCCAGCAATGCTGAGGACGGACAGAGCCCAACCAAGGCCACGTGCCCAGGGCTGTCCCTGTAATTCCCCAAACTGCCCCAGAACACCGGGAATGTGCAGGAAAAGAGATCCAGGGAATTTCCACTCAGAACACTTCAAACCATTAATTTTAAGCTCTAAGGATTGACTTTGGAGACTCCAATTCTGAATTAATTATTCCTGCACACAGCAATCACCAGGAGGAAGAGCTCTCAGGAGGAAAGTGAGGAATGACTCCATCCATGAGGAAAAGGGATGAGGAATGTCCCCAATGGCCACCCTGAGCCTCCCCTGGCCCAGCCTGAGGCCGTTCCCTCTCCTCCTGTCCCTGTTCCCTGCCAGCACAGCCCGACCCCCCCGGCTGTCCCCTCCTGGCAGGAGCTGTGCAGAGCCACAAGGTCCCCCTGAGCCTCCTTTGCTCCAGGCTGAGCCCTTCCCCAGCTCCCTCAGCCCTCCTGGGGCTCAGCCCCTGCCCAGCTCCGTTCCCTGCCCTGGACACCTCCAGCCCCTCAGGGGCTCTCTTGTCATGAGGAGCTCAAAGTTGTAAAGGCTCCATTCCACCTGAGAGAATTCTTTGGGCTAATAAATAAATAGTTCTCATCCCAAAAAGAAAAATTCCCCAGGATTCACTCTGGGACCAGGGACAGAACCCAGGGAACAGCTGGAGCTGTGCCAGGGCAGGTCAGGTTGGATCTCAGGGAAAGGTTCTTCCCCAGAGGTGCTGGCACTGCCCAGGCTCCCAAGGGCATGGGCACATTCCCAAGGCTGCCAGAGCTCCAGGGACGCCCAGGGTGGCATTGTTGGGTGTCCGTGCAGGGCAGGGGTGAGACTGATGATCCTGTGGGTCCCTCCCATAGAGGACATTCCCGATTGTACAACATGGGGACCTCAAAGTTCATGAGGAACAAACCACTCCCTGTCCCTGAGGCACTGCTGGGACAAGGGGCTGGGGGCTCTCCTCCATGGGGACCCCCAGCCGGCCTGGCCAGCTGAACCCGGGGGTCCCATGGCTGCTGTCCCCCCCACTGCTCTTCATCACCACGGACAGCGGCCACTGCCCACCCTGGGACAGGGACAGGGACAGGGATAACCCCCCCCGCCCATCCTCATCTGTGGGGTCAACCCTCCTGTGAGGTCACCCCTGTGCCACCACACCCAGAGATGGGATTCACCTGCCTGAGATGGGTCAGAGCCATGGAATCATGGAATGGTTTGGGTGGGAAGGGACATTAAAGCCCATCCAGGTGCACCCAGGGACAATTGCCACTGTCCCAGGCGGCTCCAAGCCCCAATGTCCAGCCTGGCCTGGGACACTGCAGGGATCCAGGGGCAGCCACAGCTGCTCTGGCAATTCCAGCCCAGCCCCTGCCCACCCTCCCACACAGCAATTCCTCATTCCCAACATCCCAGCCCAAGCTCCCCTTGCCCACTGGGAAGCCATTCCCTGCCTCCTGGCCCTCCACGCCTTGTCCCCAGTCCCTCTGCAGCTCTCCTGGAGCCCTTCAGGCCCTGCCAGGGGCTCGCAGCTCTCCCTGGGTCCTTCCCTTCTCCAGGCAACATTCCCAGCTCTCCCAGCCCTGCAGCAGCTCCGGAGCCTCATTCCCTGTTTGCTGTAGGAATGCAGAGCTCACCCAGAGGGCTCTGGGCTGACCCCACAATTCCATCCCTGTGGAGGAAGTTGGGATCTCAGTCCGCTTTGGATGCACAGCAGCCATGGAAAGGAGGGAATCGATTTACAGGGAAAAGGCAGAAGAGGAGCACAGAACCACCCTAAACACCCCAACTCTAAATTTGAAACTTGGCCCTCATCCCCTCCTGGCTGGGCATGGGCTGCCACGTCTGGGGTGACAAACAACCCCCAGGTCAGGGTGACAATTCCCCCCCCAGGTCAGGGATGGGCTGGAGATGGAAAAATCTGTGGTTTTTTACCTAAAAGGCTTCAAGAAAAGAGAAAGAGTACTCAGAGGGGCACACACAAATTCCCAAAAAGTCCAGGACACGGCTGCATCCCAAGGAGTGATGGACACATCCAAAAGCTCAAGCCCCTGTGTCCCCATCTCCAAGCTGCCTTTCCTGAAAAATGGGCTGAACTCCACGGCAAACATCCCAAATCCCAGCACAGCGAGGAATGGAAAACCAACGCCATGCCCAGGTTCTGGTTCATGGATCCCAAAACCAGCTGCCAGTCCCAGGGAGCAGCAGCAGCAGGCAGGGAAGGAAAGAAGGGAGCGCATCGAGGAATTCCAATCCCAAATTCCCATCCTGACACAATCCAAAGACAAACCAAGGGAGCACATGGAGGGATTCCAATCCCGAACTCCCATCCTGACACAATCCAAAGACAAACCAAGGGAGCACATGGAGGGATTCCAATCCCGAACTCCCATCCTGACACAATCCAAAGACAAACCAGGATAAATCCCATGGAAAAGGCCAAGGATCTCATGGGCTGTGATTTTCTAATGAAGAATGGACCAAGGTGCTGGGGACAGCCTGGGATGGGCAGATCTGAATCCTCGACCTCTCTGCTGAGCCTGGTAGCAGGAATAGGGATAAAACCACAAAGTACCCAAATTTGGGGACCCATCCCACGTTCTCCAGCCTCTTCTGCACCTGCACTCCCAGCAGGGCCCCGTGAGTGAGGAACAAACCCCTTGGGGACACCACAGCCACCCCACAATGCCCAGTGTCCTGGACTGAGTGTCCCACATTACCTCTTCCTCCTCATCCTCATCCTCCACGTCCAGGATCCCCGAATCCTGCTCCGACATGGGGCTGGTGTTCTTCACCTCCAGCTCGGAGCTCGCGCTGAACTCCTTCCGGGATTTCTTCCCCCCGCCGATCCTGGGGTGCTGGGACACGATGTTGTCCAGGTTCCTCTGCTGCTGCGCCTGGAAAACAATCACATTCCACCTGGGATTTCATTGGGCTTTCAGGCATGGAAGGAGACAGAGGGGACAGAATGCTCAGCAGAACCCAGACACGGCGCCTTCCCCCCAGCCCAGATACCCCAGGATCCATCGGAAAAGCAGACCAGGGATTATGCAACAATCCAAGCACGCTCCCGACTCTTTACAAACCCAACTGCTGCCACATTGATCCGTTTACGGCCCAGATGCGGCGATATTCGCCCGCGGGCCATGTGGTGACTGTCACCGGCCCTCCCGAGCCGTTGGATCCGTTCCTCTTTTCCAGCACAAAACATTCCACATCTGGAGCCCAGAGGCTCCTGAAAGCATTTTTGTGGGAGCCCGGGAGGGTTTAATTGCACGTTGTTGATGTGCAGAACGAGCTGTAAAAGGTACTCAAGGAAAATGCGCTCGCCGGGATGGAGGGGTCGGAACACGTGGAGTTATTCCAGGGATTTTGGGGCTGTCTGGCGCTGGAGGTCAATGTGCTGCAAGAATTCCCTGCGTTTCCTTTGTTACGGAGCGCAGTCACTGACAGGAAAAGCGGTTTAGCCCCAGTTGTTCGCGAGTCGATGGAGCTCAAACCGAAGGACGAGGAATGGGAACGGCACGGACACGCAAGGGGTGTCCAGCGCCAAATCCCAGCCAAAAGCAGGGAAAAAAGGCCAATCCCATGGACACCGCAGTGCTGGACACGTGGCTTTGTGTGCTGGTGTAACCGGAAAACAAACACTCGGAAAACCCAGAGTTTATATGGATTTAGGCACAGATTTAGAGACTTTTCCCATATTCTGCTGTGGATTTTTCACAGATCAGAAGAAAGGTGTGTGGGAGTCACGGGATCACGGAAGGGACAGTGAGGATGCTCTCATTCCATGCGCAGGGACACCTTCCACCAGGCCAGGCTGCTCCTGGACATTCCGGAACCCTGTGATTCCAGAGGTGGCAAAAGGGAAAAGGGGACCATGCCCTTCCCCACGGGAATGTGACAGCCTGGACTGGGAAGGAAGCAGGAAAACCATAAATCCTACTGTAAGTGCAGCTCTCAGCAACACCAAAGGAGAAACAAAACATTATTAATTACTATTAAAAATTCCTCATTGCTAATTACTTTTGCTACCTGAACTGCAGAGAGCACAAAGCTCTACCCGTGTGCAAACCTCCCAGATTATTTCCTTTTCAACACCTGGAAGCTTTAATATCACCCCAAAATAACTCAGGAGCAGCTTTTATTTTGTCAGCCTCGAAGTCCCTCTGGAATCCTTCCTTGGGAAGCAAAACCCCACCAGAGACCAAGCACTGCAATGATTCCTACATTAGAAAATCATTAAAATCCAAGCAGGGATACCCTATTCCTTGGAAAATCCACCTCGAAATGCTCCTAACCCTGAGTGCACGCAACCAGCTCTGAGTTAATTAACGAGCAGGGTAATTGATAACAAAATTCCGCGTACAAAGCTGCCCCTGGAAGTGTCTGCAGCGGGATTGGAGCCGGGGTTGGATCGGGATGGGTTATCCCTGCAGGATGAGCTCTCCCACGGCACAACCTTGACCCCTAGCGGTTGGAAAGCAGGAGTAACCCTGGAGTTATTTACTCCGAGTGCCCCTCCCAGCACGGCCAATTGCAGAGGTTCCTGTAGGGATCAATCCCAACAATGGCAATTTGTGCAACGGAGCCCCAAAGGGAAAGCTCTGGGTGGACACTGCCCAGGACAAAGTTTGGCTCCCGACGGCAGCACTTGGAGCCATCGGGGGGGAAAATTGGGGCGTTTTTGGCACCGCGAATCTCGGACTTCAGAGGCACCACTCCATAGAAAGGCCTTGCGCCATCCCATAAAGGGAATTAGGACTTCAAACAGGGGAGGGAGCGCTCGGTCCTTCAGAAGAGAACACAACAAAGGCTCGGGGCTCGGCCCCACCCTCGGACCCGCCCAGCGCTGCCACCGATTTCCCAACTGAGGCAAATGAAGTTATAACCCCGAACCCTCTGGAAATTCCCCCAAAAGCCAGCCCAGTGCACTCATTAAACCCTCCCGCTTATGTAATCCTCCTTCTTCTGGAGAGGGGACAATCAAAGAGTGGGAAAAGGCCGAGTTTGGGACGGAGCCCTGAGCTGGGAACGGATCATTACCGAGGGCGGAGGGCCTGGAGAACACAGCAGTCATGGGAGAGGGAAATTTGGGATAACGAGCTGCAGGAGGATGCTGCCAGCCCCGAGCTCTCTGCCCTGGCCCTCACTGGAACAGTTGGGAATTCAGGCTGGACACGGAATCCGTGTCACCACAGGATCCACAAAGTGCTCTCCGAGGATTCCAACAGGGATTCATCTTCCTCCAGGTCCAGCACAGCAGGACTGGACTAGGTGTCATTACTGATAAGATCCAAAGCAATTACTGATAAGATGGAATCAATCCCAGTTATTCAGAAATCAAGGAAATCTGTCCCTCTGGCAGCGCTCTGGGAGCCCCACATGGAATCCACCCCCCACGCTTTGGTTTTGCGCTTTTAATGCAAATAAACCGATTTATCAAGAGAAGGATTTTGACCTGGATTAAAGTCCAAGGACCTCCTGGGAAAATCCCAGAATCCCAGAACGGTTTGGGTTGGAAGAGACTTTAAAGATCATCTCATTCCTCCCCCAGGGACACCTCCCACTGTCCCAGGGGACATTGCCAGGGATCCAGGGGCAGCCACAACCTGTGCCAGGGCCTCCCCCTCCTCTGAGTGAAAAAAGAAGGGGAAAAACACACATCCCAGCTCCAGATAGCCCCAAAAAGCAGCCAGAGGACGCTCCCCACAACACAAAAGGTTTCCAGCCCACCAAGAGCAATTCGGACCTTGAGGAATCTTTACCTTTCAGGATTTTTGGGAGGGGAGCTCTAAATTAGATGAGATTTTCTGGGGATTTCTGTCACAAAAAACAACCAATGGCCCCGCAGTCAGTCAGGGGATGTTTGCTGCCTTCCCTTTGTGGAGCCAAATCCTGACTGCAGCAGGAGCAGGAGCGACCCTGGAACCTGCACATGCCAGAAGGAATGCGAATGGCTTTTCCATCTCCAGGGGGGCATTCCCAACCCCCCGCTCCTGGCAGGAAACGATCTGGACTGAGGTGACCTAGAAGTGAGAAATATCGAATTTTCTGCAGCTTGGTGAAGTCACCGAGGTTTCAGTTTCACCTGGAGGGAAAGGCAGAGCTGGGGGGAGGTCCAGAGGAAGCAGCTCCGGAGAAATTCGGGATTATCCTGAGGAACTCCCCGCTCCCACCCGGGCCGGGGCTGCAGCAGAGGAACCTCGCCATGGATTTGTCATGGCACGGAAAGGATGGAACACGATCTGCAGAGGAGGAACTCTGGGATTTGGGGGTTCTGTTCCCCAGGGAAGAGGCACCACATCAAAGGCAAGGTGACACTCAGGGTGCCATCGGAAAACCGACGGAGCCAGGGCTGAGGGGAGCCCCAAAGCCCTCGGGGGATGGCAAATCCCATCCAAAATCCCCTCACCTTTTGGTGTGGTTTCCATGAAAGCGAGGGCATTTTGGGGTTATCCTGTGAAATTGCCTCTATTATCCAGGATCATCAATCTCCTGCCTCACTCTGCTCCATGGGAACATAAAAAAAAAATAGGAAAGCCAAGGCCTGTTCATAGCTGATGTTGCATTTAGGAATAAAACTCGGAGTGCTGGGATCACGGAGGTGAAGTGCCATTTAGGAATAAAGCACAGAGCGTTGGGTTCATGGGGCTGAAGTTCCATTTAGGAATAAAACACAGAGCATTGGGTTCATGGAGGTGGAGTTCCCTCCAAGCACAGCTATTTCCCTCAACCACAGCAGTCTGGGAGAGCAGGAACAGCCCCATGGCTCCATCAGGGAAGAATTCCCAGGTCCTGACAGGAACCCTCTTTCCAGGAGAAGCAAAGGCACCTTTCCCCCTCTAGGGTCAGGGTTAGGGCAGTGATCCACATTTGGGGTCCGAGGTTGGGCACCAGGTGGTCCAGGAGACCTGGGGCAGGGGGAGGTGTCCGTGCCCACGGCAGGGGAGGGATGGGATGGGATGGGATGGGATCCATGGGATGGGATGGGATGGGGTGGGATGGGATAGGATCCATGGGATGGGATGGGATGGGGTGGGATGGGATGGGATAGGATCCATGGGATGGGATGGGATGGGCTGTAAGGTCCCTTCCCACCCAAACCATCCTGGGATTATTGGATGATGTCACTCCTGTCACCTGCACACCACCAAGGGCTCAACCCTACAGGACGTGGCTTTGGGGTTTTCTCTTCCAGTTCCAAATACAAATCCCAGAGACCTGAGGATTCCCAGCCATGGAGGTGCCCCAGGCCAGGCTGGACAGTGCTTGGAGCACCCTGGGATGGTGGAAGGTGTCCCTGCCCATGGAACTGCAGGGTCTGGAAGGTCCCTCCCAACCCAAGCCATTCTGTGATTCCAAGCCCTCAACACAAAGGACTTCCATCAGCATTCCAGGATCCACCCTGAACAAACTCCCACAAGCTTGGGAACAGCACCTGCACCTTCCCCACCCCTCACAGCCCAGCTGGGCCCAGCCCAGAGCACACAATCTGCAGGAAAAATTCAATGTATTGGCTGAAAACACCTCGACAAGTCACAGCTGAGCCTTCTCCAGATTAATTTGTCCAAAAGCAACTCAGTTCCCTGGGACTGAGCAAGTCTGGCCCCAAACTTGCACCCCAATGCTGTGGGGTCATTCCCAGAGCCATGGGGTCATTCCCAGAGCCATGGGATCATTCTCAAAGCCATGGGATCATTCCCAGTGCCATGGGATCATTCCCAGAGCCATGGGATCATTCCCAATGCCATGGGGTCATTCCCAATGCCATGGGATCATTCCCGATGCCATTGGATCATTCCCAGTGCCATTGGATCATTCCCAGTGCCATGGGATCATTCCCAATGCCATTGGATCATTCCCAGTGCCATGGGATCATTCCCAATGCCATTGGATCATTCCCAGTGCCATGGGATCATTCCCGATGCCATTGGATCATTCCCAGTGCCATGGGATCATTCCCAATGCCATGGGATCATTCCCAGTGCCATGGGGTCATTCCCAATGCCATGGGATCATTCCCAGTGCCATGGGATCATTCCCAATGCCATGGGATCATTCCCAGTGCCATGGGATCATTCCCAATGCCATGGGATCATTCCCAATGCCATGGGATCATTCCCAATGCCATGGGATCATTCCCAGTGCCATGGGATCATTCCCAATGCCATGGGATCATTCCCAATGCCATGGGATCATTCCCAATGCCATGGGATCATTCCCAGTGCCATGGGATCATTCCCAATGCCATGGGATCATTCCCAATGCCATGGGATCATTCCCAATGCCATGGGATCATTCCCAGTGCCATGGGATCATTCCCAATGCCATGGGATCATTCCCAATGCCATGGGATCATTCCCAATGCCATGGGATCATTCCCAGTGCCATGGGATCATTCCCAATGCCATGGGATCATTCCCAATGCCATGGGATCATTCCCAATGCCATGGGATCATTCCCAGTGCCATGGGATCATTCCCAATGCCATGGGATCATTCCCAATGCCATGGGATCATTCCCAATGCCATGGGATCATTCCCAGTGCCATGGGATCATTCCCAATGCCATGGGATCATTCCCAATGCCATGGGATCATTCCCAATGCCATGGGATCATTCCCAGTGCCATGGGATCATTCCCAATGCCATGGGATCATTCCCAATGCCATGGGATCATTCCCAATGCCATGGGATCATTCCCAGTGCCATGGGGTCATTCCCAGTGCCATGGGGTCATTCCCAGTGCCATGGGATCATTCCCAGTGCCATGGGATCATTCCCAGAGCCATGGGATCATTCCCAATGCCATGGGGTCATTCCCGATGCCGTAGGATCATCCCAGGGCAGGCCATGGACTCCTCCAGGCTCCGCCCCCAGAGCCACCCTAAGGAAAGTTTCACCACCTCCAGGAGGAAAGGGTTCCTTTAAAACACCAATATTTTGATTTTTATGACTTCCCCTTGTTTCCTGCACCCGTTTGCAAACGCTTGAGCCTCACCTCCCCTCACCTCCACCCACCAATGTTTACTTTCGAGCAGAATCTAATTAGGTTTTTCCTGATGAGACACGAGATAAGGCCCGGGGAGAAGGGGGTGATGATTTAAAGGGAGCGAAGTCGGCTGTGCTTGGCTTTGGTGGTTTTGATTAGTTCCTGCTGCAATGCTTTTATAGACCCCTCTAATGGGCTGAGACACCGAATTTTCAAATATCATTTCCCAATACCCCCAGGAATGGGATACATATTCCTTAAACGATCTCAGGGAAAAAATTTAAAAAAAAAAAAGCAAAGCAGACTGGCTGTGGGGGGAGGGGAAAAAAAGAACATTAATAAAAAATGACAGCGGGGCTGGAGCCCTGCCAAAGAGCCATTCCAAAGTTCTCCAATCCCCCTCGGATCAGATAAAAGCAGGGATTATTTTACTGCAAGGTGTAAATTCACCCCACTGCCCTGCTCCTGCTCGGAGGGGCCGGCGCTGACTCCTTATCGGAGCACACAATTTGTTGGGGCTTTGGCTGACAAAGCTCTCCCTCAGATGCGGAAATCAGGTCCAGCAATGGGAGGGGTTTTTGAACTCCGTTCCAGGTCGTTAAGTGAAAGGAGTTTGGGAATGCAGCGTCCGAGGGGTTTGCTCTGCCCAGGGCCCTGCACGGACTCGGCCCCGACCCCACTCCTCATTCCCCAAAAAGTCTCCTCCACCTCAGCCCATGCAGGGCTAAAATCCACCCCAGGAGCCGACACTCCTCAATATCCATTTTGCTCAAATCTCAGGTTTTGGCATCAAACGTGGGATGAGGAACATGCAATTCCCCCATGATTCACCCTCATCCCAACACTCCTGCCCCTTCTCCCAGCCCAAGGGATGAGCTCAGCCGCACTGACATGCCCAGAGTCCATTGAGTAACTCGGTTAATTCAGCTTTTTATACAAAACCCATTAACCCTCAGCGTTTTTGGGGGGAGGCGGCTCCGTCCAGCACTCGGAGCAGGGAAGGATCCAGAACTCTCCCTTCCAAGGAGCTGTAAAAAGGACTTTATCACATTAGGATTGACAAAAAGCCTTGGGCAACCACAGCCTCGGGGTCAGCTGCAGGAGAAAAGCCATTTTTAAAGCAGTCCTTTATGGCCAAAGTGTTGATTTACACTTCTGTGGGCTCCAGATCTGTGGGCAGCTTCAAAGGCAGCTCAGCTGTGTGATTACAGAGTTTATTTCTCACATTTGCACGCGGTGGAGGAGCCGAGAATGAGCTCAGGGCACTGAAAGCAGCGGCAGGAGGATGAGGAGGAGGAGGAGGAGGAGGAGGATGGGTGTTCTGCAGGGAATTTCAAACACATGAAAGGCCCTGGTCTGACAAGCCCAGAGCGCAGGGCTCTGCTCCAGCAGCCCCAGAGCTCAGGGAGATAAATGCTTTACAGTGAAGCCATGCATGGAGGGGCTTTGATTCGCTTCTGCCAACGACTGAAATCTCCTTTTCCAGCTGGGAGCACCCCTGGGTGAAATCCCTGCCCTGGAGCTGCTCTGGAGCACCCCTGGGTGAAATCCCTGCCCTGGAGCTGCTCTGGAGCACCCCTAGGTGAAATCCTCACCCTGAAGCTGCTCTGGAGCACCCCTGGGTGAAATCCCCACCCTGGAGCTGCTCTGGAGCACCCCTGGGTGAAATCCCTGCTCTGGAGCACCCCTGGGTGAAATCCCTGCCCTGGAGCTGCTCTGGAGCACCCCTGGGTGAAATCGTGAACCCTGGAAATGCTCTGGAACACCCCTGGATGAAATTCGTGCTCTGGAGCACCGCTGGATGAAATTCCCCACCCTGGAGCTGCTCAGGTTGAGCTCTGCCTGCTCACAGAGCCCTGAGGATTCTCCTGTCACCCTGAGAGACACAAGTCTGACTCCAGGCTCTGCTGGAAACTGCCACAGGTCACTTGAACCTTTCCTGACTCGGAATTGTGGCCCAAGCAAAGGCCTGGGTAGGAGAGGGAGCAGCAGAGCAATCCCAAACTGGTCCCGAAACAGAGCAATCCCAACCCAAACTGGTCCCAAAACAAAGAGCAATCCCAACCCAATGGTGCAGGGCCCAGCCGGGCTGGGAGAGCTCTCCCAGGCACCAGGGAACGGGAATTGTTTCCCAAGCCAGGCTTGGTCCCCACACGCTCCCTGATGAGCAGGGCATGACACAGGGGAGAGGCTTTGGGATTTTGTTCTTTTCCAGTGAAACTGTTAAAAAGGAAAAATCCAGGCAAAAGGCTTTGTTCCCTGGAAAAAAACCCCAAACAAACAGAAGCAAAGGGAATGAAGTGGAAGAAGTGAGGGAGAGTGAAAGGGACAGATTTCGGCTTTGACTTAGGGACACCCTATCAGAGAACCATGGAATTACAACATGGGACAGTTCATGGGATCATGGGGTGGTTGGGGTTGGAAAAGCCCTTGAAGCTTATCCAGTTCCAGCCCTTCCACGGGCAGGGACACCTTCCTCTATCCCAGGCTGCTCTGAGCTTTCCCTGCCCTCCCTCGGGATCCAGGAAAGATCCCCCTCAATCCAGGCGCACCCCATGAAATTCCAGCCCCCGGGACCATCCCAGCACAGGAATATTCCCTTTTCCAGCATCAGAGGTGGCTCCCCAGCCCTCCCCTCTCCTCAAACCCCTGCGACTGTCACCCTCTGGATATTCCGGGGAAAAGCAGCCATGGATTAGACCTCACCAAAGGGCGAAGGTGTTGGGCTGGACTGTCGGGGGTTTGACCCAAGGGGAATTTTGGGAGCCATCTCTGCCCCAGCTCTGACACCAGCAGGGCCCCACTCCAGCCAGGAGCTCAGAACAGGCTGATTCCAACACTTCCAGAGGTCTGACTCCCATCGTCCCTGCCCAGCCCCTGGAAGCTGCTGCTTTCCTACGGAACCCCAGCCCGGTATCCCTGATTCCTGGGACAGAGGAAGCTGCTCACTCACACAGGAATTACCCTTCATGGATGCTCCACTTCTTCTCCTTGAGCACCCTGACCCTCACAGAGTCACCCTGGGAGTCACCCCTGGTGCCGGGCCGGGACGGAATCCTTGGATGGAATCCTTGGATGGAACCCTTGGATGGAATCCCTGAATCCCGCTCTCCGTGGGAGTTCCCGAGGTACCGGCTCACACCCTCCCTGTGCTCGGGCAGATAAGTTTCCTTTCAAGATTGTGCTTTTGTTCCCTTTTATCAGCCCGGGCTGGGCTTGGAAGGATTCTGAGAGCCTGGCCACGGTCAGAGCACCTCCCTGAGATGGTCCTGATTATCCTGGAGAATACAGGCACTCTGGAAATCTCAGGATAAAGCCCAGTGTGGTCAATCCTGGACAGAACAGGGTTTTGGTTTTTCCACAGGACTGCCTGGAAGTGTTTTAAATGAGATCTTTTGAAACTAACTCCAATCCCAGAGCTGCAGCCAGAATATCCTCCACCATTCCTGCAGAGATCTGGAATTAACAGGATCCCACCAGGACCACCATGGCCAGAGATCTGGGAACACTCTTAGCACTGGGGGACAGAGATGAGCTCTGGAGCATTTCTGGGAAGAGTCTGCCAGACTGAAGGCTGTCCTGACACCCAATTGTCCTGTCTGCCATGGCAGGGAGATGTTTTTCCAGGGACAGGTCACAGGTGCGCCCTCCCAGTGCCGTGTGCTTCAGAGCTATGGACCAAAGTTAAATCCTCATGGAATGGTTTGGGTTGGAGGGACCTTAAATCCCACCCAATGCCACCCCATCCACGGCAGGGCCACCTGCCACTGTCCCAGGCTGCTCCAAGCCCCAATGTCCAGCCTGGCCTGGGACACTCCAGGGATCCAGGGGCAGCCACAGCTGCTCTGGCAATTCCAGCCCAGCCCCTGCCCACCCTCCCACACAGCAATTCCTCATTCCCAACATCCCAGCCCAAGCTCCCCTTGCCCACTGGGAAGCCATTCCCTGCCTCCTGTCCCTGCACGCCTTGTCCCCAGTCCCTCTGCAGCTCTCCTGGAGCCCTTCAGGCCCTGCCAGGGGCTCGCAGCTCTCCCTGGGTCCTTCCCTTCTCCAGGGAACATTCCCAGCTCTCCCAGCCTGGCTCCAGAGCACAGCGGCTCCAGCCCTGCAGCAGCTCCGGGGCCTCCTCTGGACTCTCTCAGCAGCTCCAGCTCCTTCTGCTCTTGGCCCAGGGCTGGGGCAGCTCCCAAGGTGAGCTCTCACCTGAGCACAGGGCTCAGGGCACAATTCCCACCTTTCCTGCTGCCCTGGGCCATTCCAGCCTCACCCACAGCATCCCAAACCCTTCTCCCAGGGCTGCTCTCCATCCCTGTTTCCCCTTCCAGCCTGGATTTGTGCTGGGATTGCCCCAAGCCAGGTGTCAGACCTTCCTCTTCGTGTTCTGAACCTCCTGAGATTCCCAACTCTTCGGGAGTGACCACCCAGCCCATCCCCCACCCCTGGGTGTCCATCTGTCCACCCCACGTCTGTCCAGTCTGGACACAGGGGTGGGACAGAGCCAAATGTCCCCTCGGGATCACGTCAGTCATTTCTCCGTTTTCCACCCAAGCTGGAGCAGGAATCCAGGCAAGGATCACAGCTCAAAGCTGAACCCTAAAATCCAAGGAACCCCCAAGTGTCCTGTCCATCCCAGGGAACAGCAGCACCTCCACCTTCAGGAGATTTTAAATAGAATAGTTAAAAAAAAAAAAAGGATAAATCCTCCTTGGAACAAAGCCCTTTTCATTCTGTTTAGGAATAACCCTTCTGGTTTTTTTGATGAGAAACCCACAAAGCAGCTGCCAAAGGGGCTGAGCCACAAAGAGCAGCTCGGCTGGGGAAGAACAAAATGGCTTTTTCAGGAATATTCATCTTCCCCAGGATCCCTGAGCTTTGGGGAGCAGCAGAAGAAAGCAGAGCAGGGTTTGGTTAGTGCTGGTTTTAATTAATCCCAGAATTAGCCAGGCCCTGCCTCTCCCAGCACGGTGACTTGAAGGAATATTTAATCCCAATATGAAAAGTTCCAGATTTACAGAAGAGCTTCAATTTCATTTTGCTGCCTTCACTTCACAGAGATTCTTCTGATAATGGCAAATATTCTGTTGATAAATATATTTTTTTCTAAGCACTGGGGCGTGAGGGTTGGGGTTTTACAGAAGGGATTACAGCAGAGAAAAATGAAATTATACATTCAGCACTCAGCACTGCTCTCCAAAACCAACTCTCCCAACTGAAACCACTTTTTGTGGTCTTTTTTAACATAAAAATGAACTTAGTCAACACATTACATAATTCTCCTCTCCCACAGTATGTTCCCAGGATTTTTTTTCCCTGCATCCATCAGTAATATTTCACTTGCACCACAATTTTTAGTGCTGAACCTAAAAAGATTTGAAGTCCACAGCAATAAATCAAAACCTGATCTCATCTCACTGCTGTAAATTCACTTCATGGTCACCCTTGGAAGCACCACAAGTTATTGCAGAATTCGAATTACACTTTTAAAAAAAAAAACATCTCCATATTCTGAGTGCCCCAGCCTTCCCAATTCACCACCAGGAATATCAAATCCCAAACCCATTATTTCCTGGACGTGATCTGCCCTCTAAAGGCGTCTGCGGAAACTACAAAGAGGTTTTTTAGCTGTAAAAAAGCCCTGCAAGAGTTCCACAGGCTCAGATTTTCATTTTTCTGCCCAGGAGGGTCCGAGGCTCAGCTCAGCCCATCCCAGGACCATCCTCAGCTCACGGAAACTCCACCAGGACAGAGCTGGGATCTCACTGCGGACACAGGGATGAGAATCAGACTGGAACAGATTGAATCCAGGCCTGATTCCATGGATTTTACAGTTCGGTATTCCCTGGCTGGCACCACTGTGGCAGCAGGACGTGCCAGATTCCCAACAATTCCTGTCCGTGCTGCCCCTGGGTCCCTGGAGTGTCCCAGGCCAGGCTGGACTGGGACTGGAGGAGCCTGGGATGGTGGGAAGTGTCACTGCCCAGGGAATGGGATGGGATTTAAGGCCCTTCCAACCCAAACCTTTCTGGGATTCTACATTTGGCCCCACCATTCCAAAAAGTCCTGTAAATATCATTCTGCCCTCAAAACATTGCTGTTTCCACCTGAAACAAGAAGTTCCAGATTTAAGGCCCTTCCATTCTGCTCCTCATTTCATGGGAGACAACACCTGCAGCCATTCCAAGCCCTGGATCCATCAGGAATTCCAAGCTGGAACAGCTGGAATTCTGCTCCTCACCTGCAGCCATTCCAAGCCCTGCATCCATCAGGAATTCCAGGCTGATGGGCTCCACAACACCCCCGCGGCACAGCAGATTTTTGGGGATTTGGAGCCTCCTCCTCCCAATCCAAACACCATCCCTGACATCCCAGTGAAAAGCAGGAGATGGAAAAGCCCAGCAGGGCCATCCATGAGATCCGGGCAGGCATCGTCCCAGGGAAGGGCTGGAGCTGGGCCAGGGCAGGGTCAGGTTGGATTTTAGGGAAAGGCTCTTCCCCAGAGGTGCTGGCGCTGCCCAGGCTCCCCAGGGCATGGTGACATTCCTGAGGCTGCCACAGCTCCCAGGGATGCCCAGGGTGGGGTTTTGGGGGGTCTGTGCAGGGCAGAGGTTGGATGGATGATCCTGGTGGATATTCCATGATTCCCTGACCCTCTGTCCCCACTCCGAGCCCTTGCACGAGCTGCTCTGTAAAGCCCAGAGCAGGAGCTGGCATGGAGCGCTTCCCAAATGAAATCCATCCTTGCCACAGTCAGTGTTTGCCCAGCGCACGCTGAGCCTTTACATTGCAATTCCTGCCGGGACAAGAGCGAGCGAAGGAGGAGCCCTGGGGGAACCTCCGAAGGGAAAACCTCAGTGTGGAGGCAGAAATCTCTACCACAAAATAACCTGGAAACGTGAAATCCCCTTTTTGTGTGACCACTCTGTCACAGTTCTGTCACCTCCATGGAATCATGGAGTTGCTGGGGTGGGAAAAGACCTCCCAGACCATCGAGCCCAACCTTACAACGCCCCCACAACCATGAAATCGTTTTTAACACTTCCAAGGATTTTGACTCTCCAATGCTGAACCCCTTTCCTGAGGCCAGGATGGGGTTTGGGATCCAAACATCCACAGCTCCAGGAGCTCTCCCTCCAGACTCCCTGCACAAGGACCCTGAATGGGAACAAACCCCGGTGTCACACCCCAAAATGGGAACCCCAGTGTTACACCCCAAATGGGAACCCCAGTGTCACACCCCAAAATGGGAACCCCAGTGTCACACCCCAAATGGGAACCCTGGTGTCACACCCCAAATGGGAACCCCAGTGTCACATCCCAAATGGGAACCCCAGTGTCACATCCCAAATGGACCCCACTGCCATTCCCCAGGGTTCCACACTTTCCAGAAGGTTCTCGCACCAACCCCGGATGGAATCCTCGCTCCAGCCCCTGCCAGGGCCGAGGGGATGTTCAACATCCATTCCAACAGCACTGGAGAAGGATTTTGTGCTGAATTCCAGCTGAATTCACTGAAGTCATCAGGGGCTTCATAAATCAGCAGGATCCTGGTGATAAAATTCCTTCGGGGAACATCTGGGACAGCAGAGAGGAACCCAACCTGGGGGCATTGTTGTTCCAAAGCTCCAGCTCTGCCTCTCCCCCCTCAATCCATTTTTCGGGGAATTTTCAGGAACACGCCCAGTTTCCAGGGCGTCATTCCCGACCCTCACAAAGCCCTTTATGACGATTTGCATTGAAAGTTTCAGTCCATTCCCACATGGAAAGGATGGCAGGGAAAAGGACAATGGGAAAAAAGGGGAGAGGGAGGGAATTTCAATTGGCCCGGAAAGGAAATTGCCATTTCTGCACAAACTTGAATCCAGCACCAAAAAACTTCCAAAGGCCTCCACAAAATTCCGCAGCGCCTTGATCCCTCTTCAGCCATTACAGTGAATTAATTTTATTAATTCCCACTGCCAGAGGGCAGGGATAGGTGGGATGTTGGGAATTGTTGGTGGGGAGGGGCTGGGCTGGAATTGCCAGAGCAGCTGTGGCTGCCCCTGGATCCCTGGAGTGTCCCAGGCCAGGCTGGACATTGGGGCTTGGAGCAGCCTGGGACAGTGGCAGGTGTCCCTGCCATGGCTGGGGGAAATGGGATGGGATTTAAGGTCCCTTCCCACCCAATCCATTCCATGAACACCCCAAGCAGCAATAACTCGGATTTAGGTAGATCCCAGAATCCCACAATCACTAAGGCTGGAAAAGTCCTCCAAATCCCTGCAGTCCATGCCATGACCAATCCCCGCCCTGTCACCAGAATCCTTCATCCCAAAACACCAGGGATGCTCCCGGCAGGAACAGCCTGACCTTACCTCATGGACACTGCAAAGAAATCCTGCCTCAAAAATACCATCAAAAGAATAAAATCCAAATGATGCAAGCCCCATTGCCACAATCTGTTGGTTTTATATTTCACGGTATTCGTGGGATTCTCAGAAGCTGGCAGAGGGAGCAGGCAGGAGAACCCAAGATGGCAAAAAGAAAGAGTTTATTTACAGAAACTTCTTTATATATCCATTAATAATCTAGCAACCATTGCTCAGCAGAGAATCCACCTCCCAAAGGCATTGGTCACAGCTCTACAGCACCTAATACCAAACACAGAGATTAAAAAGTACAAAAACGCAACTTATCTCTATTCTCCATGAGGAAGAAGAGAAGGATTTCTAAACCAGTGCAACTACAACAATCAGGATTTTCAGGATGGAAATTCCAAGGAGAAGCAGCAGAGCCACCCCCAGCCCTTCCCTGGCCGCCAGTCTGAGCCCTTCCCACCCCTCCTCACCCGAGGTCTCGAACTCCCAGACTTCCAAATTACAATCCCATTTTTAAGAGCCCAAAACAAACAGCAGCTCGTACCAGGAAAAAAAAAAGAAAAAAACAACTGAAAAAGGGCAATTAGAAAGTCAGAATCCCTCCAAGTTCTCGTTAGTAAAAGTTTTATATCCCTGCAACATGTGGCACTCCAGGAGAAAACCTGGCAGAAGGAAAAATGCCCCGGTCCACCTTTCCTAAACAGAGCAACGTTTCAGCCTTGGCAAAGGTGGTTCCTATTAGGGGCTTTTTTCCATTTGAAATTTACTGGTTAATTTTATGGAAACAAATAAAGGGACCTGCGTATTATAAATCTATTAAGGATAAAAAACATCGCTCTGCAAATAAAAACCCCGGAAAATTCTCACACCTCCCCTCCAGCCCTTTCCAATTTGCGTTTATGTGCCTTTTAAAAGAAAAAAGTGGAGCTGGGAGGTCTTCCCTGATTCCCCAGCAGTGCCACACGTGTGGCATCCCTGCCCAGAGCCCTTTCCCCTAAAGGACAGAGCAGCTTTATGGGGCCATCCCCTTCTCCAGGTAACCAGCTCCACCTGCTACTGAAACTGGAAAAAATCCCTTTCTGAAAGGGAGTTTTCCTCCCCCCAGGATGGGGTTGGTAAAGGGAAGCTGAAGGATAAAATTCCAAAGGTTCCAACTGGTTTGAGTCCATCTGGAGCTAATGGGGCTGCACCTGCTTTTCACAAGGTGTGAACCTGACCCCCCAAAGAGCTCCAGCACCGCCTGGATCCAAAGGAGCAGCGGGGGATAAATCCAGCTGGGAAAAGGTCTGGAAACACAACATGGATCCCTCAGAGGTGGGAGAGGGAAAGGCCACGAGGGTCAGGCAGGGCAGGGCTGGAGCTGCTCTGGGTCGGGGCAATCCCAGCACAAATCCAGGCTGGGAGGGGAAACAGGGATGGAGAGCAGCCCTGGGAGAAGGGTTTGGGATGCTGTGGGTGAGGCTGGAACGGCCCAGGGCAGCAGGAAAGGTGGGAATTGTGCCCTGTGCCCTGGGCTCAGGTGAGAGCTCACCTTGGGAGCTGCCCCAGCCCTGGGCCAAGAGCAGAAGGAGCTGGAGCTGCTGAGAGAGTCCAGAGGAGGCCCCGGAGCTGCTGCAGGGCTGGAGCCGCTGTGCTCTGGAGCCAGGCTGGGAGAGCTGGGAATGTTGCCTGGAGAAGGGAAGGACCCAGGGAGAGCTGCGAGCCCCTGGCAGGGCCTGAAGGGCTCCAGGAGAGCTGCAGAGGGACTGGGGACAAGGCGTGGAGGGCCAGGAGGCAGGGAATGGCTTCCCAGTGGGCAAGGGGAGCTTGGGCTGGGATGTTGGGAATGAGGAATTGCTGTGTGGGAGGGTGGGCAGGGGCTGGGCTGGAATTGCCAGAGCAGCTGTGGCTGCCCCTGGATCCCTGCAGTGTCCCAGGCCAGGCTGGACATTGGGGCTTGGAGCAGCCTGGGACAGTGGCAGGTGTCCCTGCCATGGCTGGGCTGGGATGGGATGGGATCCATGGGATGGGATTGGATTTAAGGTCCCTTCCTACCCAATCCATTGTGGGATTCTGGGACAACTGTGGATCACGAGGAGCACTCTGATTAAGGAAAAGGTCAGCCAAAGTCAGCACAACCAACCCCAAGGATTTTCCAGCAGCTTCAGTGGAATTTCTCCCATTGAAATTCCAGCTGACTTTGGGGTTTCACACCCACAGGAGGGACAGGGATGTGTCTGCACAGAGGCTCTGGAGCTCACGGCTGCCCTGGGCACTGCGGGAATGGCTCCTCCCTGCAGGAGGGACAGAGGAATGCCAGGGGATGGGTCACGGTGGCAAGAGGGGGCACCAACTCCAGGAAATGGCAAAAAGGGGAAAAAAGGAGGAAAACCCAACTTTCACCTGCCAATGCCTGAGCTCCACCCACAGCTCCCAAAAGCAGGAAGGATCCCCAGGCCCTGAGCTTGGATCCAAGGGAATCCCAGAGCCTGAGCTCCACTGGATTTCTATGCTTGGTCTCCTAAATTTCATTTCTTATTGGGAGAGGGAAGAGTTTCCTTAGCTCCTGGGGACTTCACAGAGATATTTGCTCCCTGTTCACCTCAGAGCCACAGAACTCAGATTATTTTAGGCAATCAGGTGAGAGCTGAGGCAGAAAACGATGGGAGACAACTGCACCCCAAAAACCCTTCCTGCCTTGACCCAGTCCACGTGCAGCACTGCTGGAATTGCCCAGAGCTGCCCGGAATGGGTGCAGGGAAGAATCCCACCCAAAAATATCCTTTATTTTCCTCCTGGAACAGGGACTGGGAGAGTCCCTGTCAGAACAACCCCGAAGATTTGCTTCTGCAAATAATCAGAAAAGCTTCAAGGACCTGGAACCTCCTCATCCTCCAAATAAATTCCAAGCTGCCTTTTTCTTCCCTTTCCAAGTGAAGTGGAAAAGAGAGATCCTCCCATCTCCCAAACTCTTAATAGTGTTCTTCAAACGCTTTGGAGATGCTTCAAGAGAAAACACTGAAGAAATACGAACCAGGATTTCATCCCAAAGCCTTGGAGCTCATTTCAGGGCCAGCTCCACATTCCAGCCTCATTCCCCATTCCCAAATCCCTCTTTTTTTAAGGTGATGGGCCTTTGGGTGCTTCAAAAGCTTGGGAACCTCAAGAGGTTCACCCTGTAGGGTTTATAAATCCCTTTTTCCCTGCTTTGCAAGCAGAACCACAGGTTTTGCACATTCCCAGAGGGATATTCAGGAATATTTGTCCGTGGATGATGCCCTGGAGCCTGGGAGCTCCCCCAGCCCCATCTGCAGCTCCTGGAGTCTGACACCGATGAAAAACAAGGAGCTCTGAGCAGCTGCCATGCGAGGAAACACCAAAAATGTGCTCCCAATTTCTCGCTGGGCTCCAGAGGTTTGTGAGGACTTTGTGGAGCTACTGCGAGGAGCTGGAGTGATGAAGTGCAAGGCTCCGGCTGCGGCCAAGGGGAGGAGGGTGCAGACCCTGCCTCGTTACTGCCCCGCTAATTGAGGTCCTGCTTGGCCCAGGGAGCAGCAGGAAAATGTCTGGGGCCTCTCCTTTTTCCAGACATCCTTTAAAAAACACTTTATAAAATCCCACTGTGCCACGGGAGCTGGCCCTGGAATTCCGGGGGGATTCTCGGCCAGCTCGTTCTGACCTAGGTTGGAACATAAACCTTCGGGAGCCTTCAGGAGAGGGGGATTTGAGGAAAAAAGGTGGGATGGAGGAAATTGGGAATTTTCCAAGCTCACCTTGGAAAGCAAGCTCAGGTTTTGCTGTGCCTCTGGGAAGGCAGGAGCAGGGATGGGTAAGGAGCAGG
Organism: Origma solitaria; assembly: GCA_013397895.1. Taxonomy (NCBI): domain Eukaryota; kingdom Metazoa; phylum Chordata; class Aves; order Passeriformes; family Acanthizidae; genus Origma; species Origma solitaria. Next base: position 442,066 of record VZRL01003740.1, on the reverse strand, counting down.
GACACTTAAATGTTGGGAGAGTGGGAAAAGAGAGAGGAGCTCATGGAATTCTGGAGGCTTTGAGGAATTTATCGAGACCACGATGAACATTGGGGCTTGGAGCAGCCTGGGACTGTGGGAGGTGTCCCTGCCATGGATGGGATGGGATGGGATAGGATGGGGTGGGATGGGATGGGATTTAAGGTCCATTCCCACCCAAACCATTCCAGGATTCTGCAGCCAGGCTGGGAGAGCTGGGAATGTTCCCTGGAGAAGGGAAGGACCCAGGGAGAGCTGCGAGCCCCTGGCAGGGCCTGAAGGGCTCCAGGAGAGCTGCAGAGGGACTGGGGACAAGGCGTGGAGGGCCAGGAGGCAGGGAATGGCTTCCCAGTGGGCAAGGGGAGCTTGGGCTGGGATGTTGGGAATGAGGAAGGGTGGGGAGGAGAAACAAGTCCCTGCTCCTCTAAATGGACCCCATATTCTTCCAAAGAATAAAAAAAATTCTCCTCAGTGCTCAACAGCTCAGATTTTTCCCTCACTCTCCTGGATCTTTAGGCCTGAGACAAAATAAAATCTTCAAACTATTCAATTTTTACCATTTCCATTAATCCCCTCCCTGATTTTAGGAACCCCCAGGCTATTCCCAAAAGAAAGTTTCACGTCAGAGGAAGAAAAGCTTTCTCCAAACCTTAACAAAAAAACCTTCAATCAAAAGATCTCAGGAAAACTCTTCTTCCCAATGGTTCTTTTTGGTGCTTAAGGCAATCACACAAAATTCCTCCCAAACAGGATTTCATCCACGGGATTTCATGGATTTTCAAGGAGAGGTTTGCAGCTCACACTCACTGCAGGAGGATCCCCACATGTTATTTTTGTGAGCCAGGAGGAGCAACACCAGACAGGGACAGGAACAACATCCTGCACAGACCCCACCAAAAAACTCCTGCCAAGCCCTATCCCGGAAAAGAATTCATTTGCAACTGGAAAAGGCAAATGATTCTGACTGAAGAAAGAAGAAAAAAGAAGGGAAAAATTCAAAATTTTCTTCTTTGGAAGAAGAAAAAATTCCTAAGAAGTAGAAGCAGCAGAAGAAAAAGAAGAAGAGTCCAAAATAGAAGATTTCAAATGAGAAAAAGAAGATAGCAAAGGAGAAAAAGAAGATTCCCAAGGGAGAGGAAGAATATTCCAAAGAAGGTTTCAAAGAAGAAGAAGAAGAAATAGAAGAAGAAAAAGAAGAAGAAGAAGAAGAAGAGAAGAAGAAGAGAAGAAGAAGAGAAGAAGAAGAGAAGAAGAAGAGAAGAAGAAGAGAAGAAGAAGAGAAGAAGAAGAGAAGAAGAAGAGAAGAAGAAGAGAAGAAGAAGAGAAGAAGAAGAGAAGAAGAAGAGAAGAAGAAGAGAAGAAGAAGAGAAGAAGAAGAGAAGAAGAAGAGAAGAAGAAGAGAAGAAGAAGAGAAGAAGAAGAAGGTGTAGGAGAAGAAGAAAAAGAAGAGAAAAAGCAGAAGAAGAAAAGAGAAAAAGAAGAAGAAAAAGAAGAAGAAAAGGAGAAGAAGAAGAAGAAGAGAAGAAGAAGAAGGTGTAGGAGAAGAAGAAAAAGAAAAGAAGATTCCAAAGAGGAAGAAGGGACCCTGAATGGACCCTGTCTCCTCACCATCCCAAGGGACACGGAAGGCTTTTCCGAAGCTTTCTTCCAAGCATCCCTTGGGACCCCAGACAGGATTGCTGCCCTTGGCAATTAATTCCCTGAGCAGGGCTCGGGCTGAGGGAATGGAGAGCCTGGAGAGAGGGAAGAGCAGGAATGTGGAGAGGCACAAAAGTGAATCCCAGCAGGGCCTGGGAGGGTGTTGGGAGAGCCAGGAACGGAGCTGGAGCTCGGGAGGACAAGAGGACACCAAGGGAAGTGCTGGAGGAGAGGAAGAGCAGGGCCTTCATTGGGAGGGATGGAAAAGCCACGGTGAGGATGTGGGGAAAAGTCCCCGGAAACGAGAAGGGGATTCCAGACTGAAAGGTGACTAAAAATTGGGAAAGAGCTAAATGCTGATGAAAAGAAATGCCTCGACACGTGGGTGAGTTCCAGAGGAAGGAGAGATGGGATTGAGCCACATCCCACACACAGCAGCTCCAGGAGGAATCCCCTCCTGCCATCCCAGGAGCTCAGGGCCTCATGCACAAAATGTTGGAATATCTGGAGATATCTTCTCCGCTCTGGAGAGGATAGATTTGAGAATAATTGGGAAAATTCCTTATTTCATAGAATTCCAGACTGGTTGGATCGGATGGGACCTACAAAGGTCCTTTAGCCCAACCCTCCCATGGGAAGGGACATCTTCCCTTAAATCAGATCCTGTCCAACCTGGCCTGGAACGTTCCCAGGGCTGGGGCACCCCCACCTCTCTGGGCAGCTGGGCCAGGGCTTACCACCCTCATTCCGGGAAATTTCTCCTTCATCTCTTATTTAAATCAGCGTTCCTTCAGTCCGAACCCTCACCCCTTGTCCCCTCCCAGCCCTGCCATAAAACCTGCCCCGTCCCCAAGGGCACAGCCACCCCTGTCCCCATCTGTAAAACCTGTCCATGGGGCACAGCCACCCCTGTCCCCATCTGTAAAACCTGTCCCCATCTCCTGTAAAACCTGTCCCTGTCCCCGAGGCACAGCCACCCCTGTCCCCATGTCCTGACGGGCTCAGCACCGGAGCTGCCTGCCCGTGGGCACACGGGGCTGGGGTTCGATGGGATCCTGGTACCACAGGGCACTGCACACCAGCCACGACAGCCTGGTAAACAACTGCTGTGGCGTGGATTGGGAACAGATCTGCGAGCAGGAGAAGGGCCCAGCTGGGGGTATTTGATGTGATCCACGAGCAGAGCCATTCCCATGCCCCAAGCCAGCCCTTCATGGGCTGACCAGTGAAGCAATCCCCCACAAGGGACTCTGCCATGAGGGACGCCTGCTTTCCCACCATCCTGGAGCCACCGTATCTGGGATCAATAAACCTCCTCAACAGCCACATAAAACTCCTTTCATCCCTTCTTCCCTCCAGAAAAGGTGGCAGCTGCCACCCCAAATGACCGATCCCACTGACCAAAGGGGCCCTGTGCCCACGCCTTGGGATCCACTCCCAGCCCCACCACGAAGTCCCAGCAAAAGGGTGGCTGCAGCTCCTCGCCCCAAAAGCTGTGGCGCACGGCCTCGGCTTTGTAGGTCCTCTGGAAAGAGTTACCAAAGATAAAACAATCTTTCCATCTTCTGATTTAAAAGGGACTTCTGGGCAATGTCTGTCTTAAAAGTCAATATAAATTTGCATTTCTCCCTGGAGGCTCCTTGTTCCAAAGGGTTCCCATTGGGCTTTAACAATGCCATTGCCCTTTCTCGGGGAACAATGACAAATCCTCGTCCCCTTGATGGATGCTCGTTCCCTACAGAAGTCAACAGCAAAAATGTGAAAGGGTTCGGAGTATCCACGATGTTCCTGCCACATTCCTCAGGCTGCCCAGCCAGGCACGATTCGGGACTCACACAAGGGGCGAGGATGTGCTGAAAGAGATCCCAATCTCAGCAGAACACTCATCCCAGTTCCTCCCAGTCCGGCAAAAGCGGGGCTCTGCTCTTCGGGGGGCTTTCGGCACAGATTCCATCCCCAGCTCGGCGAGATCCGCCCGCCGCAAAGGGGAACTCAGCAGGGAAACAATGCACGGAGAGGGAGCGCAGTTAAGGCACTCCGGAGCCTAAGAAGTGCCGCTCAGGCGAACTTCAGAAAGCCATTCATCTTGTGAGGGAGCCACCAGCGCAGCTCCGGAGCTGCTGCCACCCTCGTGGGAGGTCCTGTCACAGCCGCCGGGATTTACAGAGCCGCGGGAAGATAACGCCGAGCGAGCGCTGGCATCACCACGAGGAGCAGCTGTGCTCCCAACAGAGAGCGTGGAATTCCTCCCACCCATTCCCCGGGAGGCTCAGCCCGGCTGGAGCTGCGGCTGCAGGTGGCACCTCCATCCCAAACGCCCTCCTGCAGCTGCACTGTTTTAGAAATCCTTCTCTTCTTTCTCATGGAGAATAGAGATAAACTGAACTTTTTGTACTTTTTAATCTCTGTGTTTGGTATTAGGTGCTGTAGAGCTGTGACCAATGCCTTTGGGAGGTGGATTCTCTGCTGAGCAATGGTTGCTAGATTATTAATGGATATATAAAGAAGTTTCTGTAAATAAAGTCTCTCTTTTCGCCATCTTGGGTTCTCCTGCCTGCTCTCTCTGCCAGCTTCTGAGAATCCCACGAATATCATGAAATACAAAACCAACACCCTCCAGCCCGGGAGATGGCTAAAAGTTACAGAAACATCAAGAGTAAAACAACAGAAATTATTCAGGCGTCATGGGGAGACCCCAGGAACGCCAGGGCAATTCCTACAGAGCTGCGGGAATTCAGAGGGATGAGAAGGGATGCAGAATGTTTGGTACCAATCCCAAAAATCTCCTGGCACAGAGGGGCTTTGGGCCTCAGCAGAACCAAAACCGATTGTGCTGGACCCTCACGAGCTGTAATTAGTGTTTCTTGATAATTACAGACACTTAATCAGCAGACTAAAGACAAAATTCTTAAGCCTAAGCCCAAGTTTCTGCCCTCCTTTGGAATAGGTCGTGTCCACCTGAGGGCTGAGCCCAAGATTCTCATTTTGCCATTCGTGTCCCTCAGGAAAAATGAAACCTTTTTAACGTCCAGCAGGAACTTCCCACCCTGAACTGCACATCCATGGAAGACAGGCCCTTCCAAAGGCTTTCACCCCAGCCCCACGGCAGAACTGCCCCTGGAGCACTGAAAACCCAAATCCCTCCGGGGATTTATCCCATCCACAGCTGGGATTGGTCACCAGAACGAGCTTTGGGCACACGGAAACGACTCAGCAGCTTCTCCTTCTGCCCTGCCCTGCCTGCGGAAGCGCCCGAGCAATTCCATGAGGATGTCACTGACAATCCAGGAACTCCTTGGGCTGGGCAGGCTCTGTGTGGCCATGGCCGGGACACCCCCAGGGGCACCGAAAGGGACTCGTGTGGGACAAAGCTCTGCCCCCACCGCGGCCACTGCCACGGCCAAGGGCTCCGGGAAGGGAAAATTCCCAACTGCAGCGGCTCAGCAGCTGCCTCTGACAGAGCCCATCGAGGAAATCCTCCCGGTGAACATCTGCATGGAATCCTGGAATGGTTTGGGATGGAAGGGACCTTAAATCCCACCCAGTGCCACCCCAGCCATGGCAGGGACACCTGCCACTGTCCCAGGCTGCTCCAAGCCCCAGTGTCCAGCCTGGCCTGGGACACTCCAGGGATCCAGGGGCAGCCACAGCTGCTCTGGCAATTCCAGCCCAGCCCCTGCCCACCCTCCCACACAGCAATTCCTCATTCCCAACATCCCATCTAAACCTATTTTTTCCCCACTTTGAACCCAAAACCTGAACATTTCACCTTCCACCCCACCTGCCCAGGGTTAGATCAGTCAAACTCATTTCCTGGCTCATCCCAAGCTGAGCACACACCACAACGATCCACGGAAAACATTGAAGCAGAACAAAAATGGATCAATGGATAAACTCCACATTTTCTCCTCTCACCCAGTTCTTCTCTCCAACAGGGACAGGTTCCCAATCACCACTTTTTGTCACCTGCTTTTTTCCAGAAAGGAGGATTTTCATTGGATATTTGGCATTTTACAGCAGCACTGCAGGAATATCCTAAAATATTCCTCAACCTCCAGCTCACAGCAAAAAACTTTAACCCCAAATATTCAATGACACCTTGACTTGCTCGGTATAAAACACAACAACTTTTGATGCAAAACATGAGGTTTTGTTCTTAGTTGTGAGTTGGGTTTTTAGGACAGCAAATGAAGATTGCACCAGGTAAGAATAAAATAATCAAACCCCAAACGAACTCTAAAAATGACAACCCCAAGGAGTGACGGGGGCGGAAGCTCTTCCCGATGCGCCCAGAAAAAAGGAATTTCTGCGGCTCCCACTTTGAAGAGTTTTTCACAGCCCTCTCTACAGGATCAGAGCGCTCCATTTATATAAAACAAATGTACAAACACGCGGGGAGAGGCTCTGGGAAGCGTTGGGAGCAGAAAGGAGGAGTTCCCACGATAAGGCAAAGGGAGAACCCCTCGGACACGGCAGCAGAGGGACTCCGACACCCCAACGTGCAGTAGGTTTCAATTATATCGCAATAAGGAGCTAGAGATGTGCATTTTTCATTCTTTACTACATGGCTTCTTTAAATTCTAAGCCAAGCCGTGTTGGTTTTGGGGTTTTTTTTTTAAGAAAAAGTCCCCAGTTTTTAAAAAAATAATTAAAAATAGAAACGGCGCTGCAGCGAACCTTTGGATAATTTTTCGGAGTCGATTGTTTATTGGGACTCCGACTGATTTTAATGAAAAATATGGTTATAATTTGAAAAAAAAGCAGCACTTTTATGTTCTGCATAAGGAAAGGCCCTACAATGCAACCTCCGGGGCACTTCTGGAATCAAAAAAACCTAAATCTCCAATGGTCGCCGGGGCTCGCTGGCCAAAACCCCTCCTGGAAAGCCCAATGATGTGGCTTGCGAAGTATTCCAAGCATCCACAACAAGTGAAACTGGATGGAGGGAAGTCTGTTCCCAACATTTCCTTCTGTTTCGGGTGAAACTGGAACCAGATGACCCCAGCAGCACATGGTGGGATGGGGTCATTAAGCAGCTGCAGATGGAGCCTCACTGCTGGGGAGACATCGGCGCTGATGGCTTCCATCAGCTGCGGGAAAGGTCACCCGGGGGCCACCGTGGGACCGGATCACCCCAAATCCTGGTGTACCATGGGACTGAATCACCCCAAATCCCAGGGCAATGTGGGATCAGATCACCCCAAATCCCAGGCCACCATGGGACCAGATCGCCCCAAATCCTGGGGAAACGTGGGATCAGATCGCCCCAAATCCTGGGGCAATGTTGGATCAGATCACCCCAAATCCCAGGGCAACGTGGGATCATCGCACCCCAAATTCCGGGGCCAGTGTGGGATCATCTCACCCCACAGAGCATCCCGGGAGCATTGTGGGATCATCTCACCCCAAATCATGAGAGCACTGTGGGATCATCTCACCCCAAACCCTGGGGGCAATGTGGGATCCTTTCACCCCTCACAGCACCCCTAGAGCAACGTGGGATTCTCTCACCCCTTGGAGCATCCTGAGGCTGCAGGGCTGGGACAGTTGAGCCAGGAGCTCTCTGGAGAGCAGAACTCCAGGGGGAGGTGCAGGACACCTCACTGGGGCCGGGATGCTGGAAGGGACACTCAGCTCCTTCTCCCAGATTTTTTTCTCTCCAGGTTTTTCTCCCATGGATGGTTCTCCCCCATGGCCCTTCCCTGCTCCTGCCACCACCAAGGTCACCCCAGTTTGGTTTCCTGGCGCTCTGGGGTCACAGGACAGGTCTCAGGTGACCCTGGCTGGGGTGGGCCCAGCCTGAAGTGATGCTGCCCTCACCTGCCACAGGAACTTGGGTGCTCCTCCACTTTTCCAGCTCTGGCAGAGAAAATCAGGAATTTCTTCACTGAAAAGGTGCTCAGGCCTTGGAAGTGCCCAGGGAGGTTTGGAGTGCCCATCCCTGAGGTGTCCAAGGAATTCCTGGAGGTGGCACTCAGTGCCAAGGTGGGGATGGGGCACAGCTTGGATTTGATAATCTTTGGAGGCTTTCCCAACCTCAGCGACCCTGGGATTGTGTTAGATGGGATATTAAGGGGAAATCCTTTCCTGGGAGGGTGGGCAGGCCCTGGCACAGGCGCCCAGAGCAGCTGTGGCTGCCCCTGGAGCCCTGGCAGTGTCCCAGGCCAGGCTGGACATTGGGGCTTGGAGCAGCCTGGGACAGTGGGAGGTGTCCCTGCCATGGCTGGGTGGGAGGGGATGAGATGGGATGGGATGGGATGGATCTTTCAGGTCCATTCCCACCAAACCATTCCAGGATTTTCTGATCAAACAAACCACACTGATTTCAGCAGGAGCTGAGCTTGTCCAGACATCAAAGGGTTGGAGCTGATGCCCCTTCATTACCGAACCACCATCCCCCAAATGCCATAAACCCCTAAAATCACAGCCCTTGTGCCAGCGCCCGCTTGGAAAAGTTCCACTTTACAACCAGCAGCCACTTTTTCTCCCACTTTTTTGACAGCTAAAACTCAAAGAACCATGACTCGATCCCAGCTCCGCAGGCACACAAAAATACACGAAAATTCGGAATAAAACAGCACCACCAATAGTCCGCACATACACAACATCCACACATCCCCTGAAAGAGGACCAGTTCCATCAAGCTGAAAATAATTAGGGGCAAATCAGTGGGGAGAAAGAACGTAATCAGAAAAATATGAAGCCTAATTGAAAATTGTTTAAGAACATTTTAACGAGATGCTCCAGAAGCCACAATCCCACAACTGAGCGGGGCGGCCACGCTGGTTGAAAGGCAAACCTGGTGCAGATGGGAGTTAAAGAGGCCATAAAAAAAGAGGGAAAAAAGAAAAAGGAGACATGACAAATGGAATAAAGAGAAAAGCTCGGGCTGACAAAGGGAAATCTGGCGTTAGGATGTGCAGAGGCTGATATGGGAAGCAAGAGGTACAGGGAGGAATCATTGGCTGGTTAAATTTATCCCTGATTTCTTTTTTTAGGCACATTCAAACAATCCAATGCATTCTTCCCTTAAAAGGGAATTTTTGGAAGAGTTCAAGGCCAGGTTGGACGGAACAACCTGGGACAGTGGAAGGTGTCCCACGGCAGGGGTGGGACCGGAGGAGCTTTAAGGTCCCTCCCAACCCAAACCCGGCTGGGATTCCATGATTTTTTTTCCCCTGCAGAATTGGGAAAAAATCTCAATATTGTGAACAGCTGAAGGAGGTCATGGGATCACAGCCATGGAAATCCCATCCCCTTGGACTGCTATCCAATGCAGGCAAAAGCACATTTTGGGGCAGCAGATGCACAGTTCAGGTGTGCAGCCATGGAAATGCTGCTGTGACTCCTCCAAAAACACTGGACCCAGCTCTGACATCCGAATTCCAGAAGGCTGGGGAAAACCTGCCTTGTTTCAAACCCCAGACTGGAAAAGTGGGACTTTTCCCACTGGGAGCTCATTTATAACCATAGCAAAGGTTAGTGAGGTGTGAGTCCTCAGCCCGGGAACTCAGATTTGCAGTTTAGTGCCAAAAAATCAGCGCCAGGAGCCCAAAGAAAGCCAAACTGGGATTGGGAATTAGGTCCAGGTTATTCTCCAGGAGAGGGAATTAGTGACCAGGGTGAAGTACCTGAACATTTGGAGAGAGCAGGAGACTGAAGAATATCCTGGCAATTATTTTCCATTGATTGTATCTGCAATCCTTTAGGGAATGAAGGGAACAAACATTAATAAAAGAGGAAGCAGCAACAAAGCTGAGAAGACAGAGAGCAGAGAGGCAAGAAAAATTCCTCAAGAGTGGAAGCAAAGAGGACAGAAAGCTGACAGGGCTGGTCAAGAGGTTCAAGAAGGTCAAGAGCTGGTGCTGTACCTGGGATGGAGCAATTCCAGGCACAAATCCAGGATGGGAGGAGAAGGGATGGAGAGCAGCCCTGGGAGAAGGGTTTGGGATGCTGTGGGTGAGGCTGGAACGGCCCAGGGCAGCAGGAAAGGTGGGAATTGTGCCCTGTGCCCTGTGCTCAGGTGAGAGCTCACCTTGGGAGCTGCCCCAGCCCTGGGCCAAGAGCAGAAGGAGCTGGAGCTGCTGAGAGAGTCCAGAGGAGGCCCCGGAGCTGCTGCAGGGCTGGAGCCGCTGTGCTCTGGAGCCAGGCTGGGAGAGCTGGGAATGTTGCCTGGAGAAGGGAAGGACCCAGGGAGAGCTGCGAGCCCCTGGCAGGGCCTGAAGGGCTCCAGGAGAGCTGCAGAGGGACTGGGGACAAGGCGTGGAGGGCCAGGAGGCAGGGAATGGCTTCCCAGTGGGCAAGGGGAGCTTGGGCTGGGATGTTGGGAATGAGGAATTGCTGTGTGGGAGGGTGGGCAGGGGCTGGGCTGGAATTGCCAGAGCAGCTGTGGCTGCCCCTGGATCCCTGCAGTGTCCCAGGCCAGGCTGGACATTGGGGCTTGGAGCAGCCTGGGACAGTGGCAGGTGTCCCTGCCATGGATGGAGGTGGAAAAATGATCTTTAAGATCCCTTCCCACCCAAACCATTCCAAGATTCCATGAAATGCCAGATTTTCCAGGCCTACAGATGACAAAATCATCATTATTGCACCTGGAGCTGTTTCTGCACCCAGAGCACAGAACTGACACTGCTCGGCCCTGTCTGGGCTTGGTCTCCCGAACGCTCAGTTTTTGTGAACATTGGAATCTTCTCATCTAAAGTGAATTTTTCTGTAAAAACTCTTGTGCTTTTCAAGCTGCCCAAACACCTCGGTCTGGAGTGAGAACAGACAAAGAACCCTTAACCTTGGAAATGGTTTGGTGAGTCAAAAATGTAAATACAGAGCGGAACAAAGAGGAAAAATTCAGAGAGCAGGACCAAGAGAGCTCTCATCCTTCATGGCACCAGCTGATACCAGCCATGGGATCATTCCCAAAATAAATCCATGCCTGAGACAACCAAAAACCATTTTCTGACTCAGTCAAGCCCATGTCCAAGGCCACCCTCTCCCCCAAGGTCAGGCTCCTCCGTGAGTCAGAGCTCGATTCCTTTTCCCGTAACGCAGCATGCTCAGCGCTCCAAGAATTTCCAAGTTTCATCAAAATCCATAAACACGTTTGATTCCATCCAGGGGAACATTGAACTTGGCGGGGCCCAGCACCGCAGTGGTGGCCACGAGTCAAGAAAAATCCTCTTTGGAAGAGGCAAAACATCTCCCAGGAGCGAAACGGATTTGGTCTGGAAAACGGGCATGTCCCGTAAACACAGGCACCCTCTGTCATAAACAGAATCGCCATAAAAAGGCGGTAATTAGTCCCTATTTACGTTAACGGCGTGTTGGGAACGCGCCATTCCGTCGGGAGCGGAGCTCACGGACAGCTTGGCACGGGAGGCACCCGCGGATTAACAGCTCGCCCAGGGCCACCCACGGAGCGTTATCAGAGCCCGAATCACAGCTCACAGCCCTCGGCTGGAGCTCGGCTTCCCTTCCCTCCCAACCCTTCTTTGCCTCTGGAATTCGCTCTTCGCCGCGAGAAGGAAAACAAGAGGTCTGAAGCTCGTGTTCCTGCAGGGATGGAGCTTTAGGATCACGGCACCCAGGTAGGCCTGGGTCCCAAACAATGCCCATGAGGAGTTGGCCACTAACGAAGGGCCACCTCGATTAATGTCAGGGCTTGTGGTTGAAACACTGAGCCTTCAGAGGGAATGAGTCATTGGGATTGGAAAGGTTTTCCGGGGATGATGCAATGGCCACCACAAACCTTGATGGATCCTCCCAGGAGCTCTTTGCTCCTCTCCCAAGCCCTGACCCAGCTTTGACTTCATCTCCTCAACCCTTGGCTGCTTATTTCAAACAGTGGCTACGATCAGCGTTCTCTAAAAACAAAATCAAAATGCTCTTCTTTGATAAATCCAATAAATCCAATCCCTCAAGCCTCATAAATCCTGTTTCCAACACCAATAAACATTCCAACGATCCCATCTTTGTCCAACAAAGCCAACTCCAGCAGGACGAGCACAATCCCTGTCCAAACCCCAGCGCTCAGAGGTGAATGTTCTGTGGCCTGAAGGGAAGCTCTGCAGGTGGAATCAAATCCACACCTGCCATGAGGATGTTCCAGAGGGACTGCTCGGGACATGGCTCCTGTGGAAATTTTTTCCTGAACTGTTCTATTCCACATCCTGAAAGGTGCAGAAACTCGGGAGAAAAGGTGAAAAGATTAAGTAAAAATTTTGTTTAGAAGATGCCACTCCCAACAAAGGTCAGAGAGACAAACAGCTTTGTTTCTGTACGGATTTTAGCCATAAGAAAATCCATTCCTTTAGGACATCCTAAAAACCACTGGAACTGATTTCAAATCAAAACTTATTAACTCTATCCTATTCAGACACTCTACATAGCCTGAGGTGTCTCCAAAGGTTCCTATCCCAGGTGCCCAGAGCAGCTGTGGCTGCCCCTGGATCCCTGCAGTGTCCCAGGCCAGGCTGGACACTGGGGCTTGGAGCAGCCTGGGACAGTGGGAGGTGTCCCTGCCATGGCTGGGGTGGCACTGGGTGGGATTTAGGGTCCCTCCCCACCCAAACCACTCTGTGATTCCATGGATTGTGCAAACCATAGGAGGTTTGCAGCTGGCAGACCCTGCCACACCCAGACCATGGATATCCCACGTTCCTCAAGTTGCAAAAGCCACCAAACATCTTTTTTGGGATCAGGGGAGCACCAACCCCTCGCTATTACCGATTCTGGTTTCCTACAGGAAAAACCCAACACCCAGGAGGTCCCAAGGGCCTCTGATCCATGTCTGTCCCAAGCAGCTCCGGCACACGCAGAGCTCGGACCACCACAGGGAAACGCTGACCCTGCACTCCCCTCCATCAGGAACAAGCTCTCCTCCCCAGACTGCAGCACAGGCAGCCAGAAAGGGAGAGCTGCCCTCCTGAAGGCCACGGAATCATTTCCTGGAAATGATCCTCATTCCCTGCTCCCAGGGCTGCTCCGGCAGCAGCGGCTTCAGCCTCACAGCCAATAAATAAAACCTTTAGGAGCAGCACTAAAATCCTACAGAAAGCACAGGACCGTGAGGAGAGACTTCACCTCTGCAAGGGCTCCCTTCATCTTTCCAACAATCCCACTGAAGTCCAAACCTTTCCCTGGAAACCTGCATGGGATGAGGGATGAGAACAGAGCAGGCCCCCCTCCCTGCGCCCCCAGCAAAGGGTCCCACCCCGGGGACACCTGAGCCACCACGGGTCCCCAGGAGCTGGGAGCCAATTCCCTAGAAATGAACGCATGTCCATTTTACTCTGACTTTTAGGATCTCAGAGAGGCAAACTAAGATGGAATTCCTCCAAAGACATCATCACCAGTTTAGATATCGGATGTAGAATAAATTCCTGAACCTGATTTAAGTGATCTTCACCTTCTACAGTTTTGAGGTTCATTTCTCTGACTCTTTCCAGCTCCTATTTGTGCCCCAGCCTCATCCACCCCAAATCTGGCCAGTTCCAAGCAAATATCGAGGCGGTAAATTAGGAAAACACAAATAAAAGCAATCAGCATCAACAGGTCTGTGGTTTCAAGTGTTTGGAGCCTTCAGTGACAGCTGTGCACCGTTTGGAAAAGCCAGGGCAGCCTCTTAGGAAATGGATTTGGTCAGAGGAAAACACCAGTAGGGGTGAAAGTCAAAGGCAGAGCTAAAAAACCCTGAAACAAGGATAAACAGGCAACTTCCCTTAAAAGTGTCTCCTGTGATGAAGCCAACTGCGAGAAAACTGCATCAACCACCACGGAATTTCAAGGTATTTATTTTAGCCTTCAAATATTTGGAATATCACAACTTGACCACTCTTTCCACCTGTTTTTTGTGGGATTTGGTGTGGTTTAAAATAGCAATTCCTAATTCAATCCCTCAGGTGCCCCCAGCACCATCTGCTGCTACTGGGAGCTTCCCACTGGGCCAGTTCTGGTTTTCCCAATGCCAAACTCACACCCAGGGATGGAAGGAGCTCCAAACTGCTCCAGGGAATCTGACACGCAGCACAGACAGGGTCACGGAATCATTCAAGGTGGAAAAGGTCCTTAAGATCATCCAATCAAACCATGAACCCAGAGAGGCTGCAGCTGTCCATCCCTGGGGTGTCCAAGGCCAGGCTGGAGCAGCCTGGGACAGGGGGAGGTGTCCCTGCCATGGCAGGGGTGGCACTGAGTGGGCTCTGGGGTCCCTCCAAACCATGCCATGATTTCACACTCCACAGCAATAGTCCTTCAGCCTGTTAACGTGAACATCCCAGCAGTTTGACACCAAGGAAAGAACGTTTGGGTTCCATTCCTGCCCTCACACCCACACCCTCCACACTCCTCGGGCTGCTGCTGCAGCTGAACCTCCTCCAGCTGTGCGATCAACAACAGCGCTGCAGAGATCTGCCCCACCAGCAGGTCCTGCCCTCAGGGAGGTGACACCACAGAGCCACACTCCTCAGGAGGTCCATGGCAACTCCTCATTCCCTGTGAGCAACTCCTCAGGAGGTCCATGGACAACTCAGGAGGTCCATGGACAACTCCTCATGAGATGAATCAACAACTGCTCATTAGCTCCATGCGAGCAACTCCTCATGAGATCCATGGGCAACTCCTCATGAGATCCATGGGCAACTCCTCATGAGATCCATGGGCAACTCCTCAGGAGGTCCATGGACAACTCAGGAGGTCCATGGGCAACTCCTCATGAGATCCATGACCAGCTCCTCAGGAGGTCCATGGACAACTCCTCATTCCCTGTGAGCAACTCCTCATTCCCTGTGAACAACTCCTCATGAGGTCCATGGGCAACTCCTCATCAGGTCCACACAAAACTCCTCATTCCATGTGAGCAACTCCTCATGAGGTCCATGGGCAACTCTTCATAAGGTCCATGGCCAACTACTCATTCCACGTTAACAACTCCTCATGAGCTCCATGAGCAATTCCTCACGATGTCCACAGGCAACTTGTCATGAGGTCCATGAGAAACTCCCCATGAGGTCCATGTGAACAGCTCCTCATCGCGAGCAGAAGAACCCCACACCTAATCCACGAACCACAGTGCACACACAGCATGAGGAGCGCTAGGACAGCACCTCTGGACCATTCGCCATTGGTCACTTCTGGGTTTGGTGGCACAAAGCCTCAGGCCCGCCGAGTGAACCAGGGCAGGTCACCATGGTCCACAACCTCACCCCTGGGCCTGGGCACGGCCAGAGGTGACCACAAGGTCACCTCAGAGGTTGGAGTGGATAATGTGACACTTGGTGCCATGGTCTGGCTGGCCAGGAAGTGTCAGGTCACAGGTTGGACTCCATGATCTCAGGTCTTCCCCAGCCTGGTTAGTTCTGTGATTCCGTGTGATCCTGGAGGTCTTTCCCAACCTTCAGGATCCCATGACCAGCAGTGCTGGAGGGCAGCAATGAGGTGACCCACACCAGGTTTTACCGAATCCCAAGAGTCCACATTAAGCTCTGGAAAACCTCCTGCCTCGTTTAGTTTTCCATCTCCTGCCAAACAGAGCTCAGAGATTTCTATTTGCATCCTGGTATTTGGCAAGGGCAAGGAATATTTCCTAGCAGGAATATAAAAAGAAAATAAACCTTCCATTCACACTGAAACATCTCCTGGACATCCCTGTGGGCCTAATTCCCAGAACGCCGAAATCCAAACCTCCAAATGGGAAAGAGACACTGATTACCTGCCAGGAACCTCAGGAGTGGCAAGCCAAGCCCTAATAGCAGCCTGCGTTCCCATCTGGCCACCACACAGCAACTGGGAAAATGTCCTTGTTGGGAGCTGGACCGGCTCGTCAGGGTAATTGCCTCGGAATTAATTAGATGTTCCCCTCTGCAGCTGCACAGAGCGTTCATGTGGACCACTCCAATGGTTCCCTGGAATGGATGTGACCATCAGACCCAATTCCGTAAGAGCTGCAGTCCATGATCGTCGTGGGTCCCTCCCAACACTCTCTGTGGGAAGAATTTGCATCTAAATATTCGTATTTTAGGCTAAAATCCTGAATATCTGTTTCAGAATTGTGAAAGCAAATTCACAGGATGAGTTTTTAACTCCTCAAAATAATTCTAACATTGGGAGGGGGAGAATGGATTCCCACTGTCAGAGAGGGGAGAGACGGGATCTTGGGAAGGAATTCGGGGCTGGGCTGGAATTCCCAGAGCAGCTGTGGCTGCCCCTGGATCCCTGGCAGTGCCCAAGGCCGGGCTGGATCCACCTGGGCCAGTGGGAGGTGTCCCTGCCATGGCAGGGGTGGCACTGGATGGGATTTAAGGTCCCTCCAACCCAAACCATCCCAGGATTCTCAGCTGTGCTCGGCTGAGGAGCCCCCGTGTGTGGAGATTTGGGGATCTTTGGGGTGGAAATGTGCCCTTCTGAAGCCATTCCCTGGCACTTCATTCTCCTCTGGAATTCTTTCCATTTGCACGGATCCTTCACGACTCAGCTGTGACTCGGAGCAGCGCAGCAAAAAGTGGAACATTTTGCTCTGAAATTGAAACATTTTGCTGAGCCTAATTAAACCAACTCCTGATGATTATGTAAAACCCTGTCCCAAGCCTTCAAACGAGTTCCTCAACCCCAGCTCCGCTCCAGCTCCGTGCCTAATCGCCCCTGGAAGGAGCAAGAGCTGCGGGTGTTGAAAGGGAACAGCTCGAGCTTGGCCAGGGCACCCGGCGACCACAAGTGTTGAAATTTGCAGGGAACACGAGCAGAGCTTTGATCCCGACACAGCCCAAATTTCCCCAGCCCGGGACCCAACCCAGGGCGCTGAGCAGACAACAGGGAAAGGTTTTGGAGCGACTTCAGAGCTTGTGACGGCAGTGTCACAGCTGTCATCTCATGGAGCCCTGGCTCCACGTGATTTCCAGCACAAAAATGGGATCCAGGTCAGCACGATCCCTTCCCTCGCATCCCCAGAACCTTTTTCGGTGCTTCAGTTTCTTCCAAACTGGGTCATTCGTGGAAGACAGAGGAAGAGCAGGCTGAGATGCAGCCCAGGGAATGTGGGAAGGATTTGGGGCTGATGGAAGGTCTTGGCACGCTCCTCGCTTTCTCCAAAAAGGACAACGTGGAAATGGAGCTGCTGAACTCACAGGACTATAAATGTCACTTGAGGGGTCCTGCAATTTTTTGGAGTCCAGACCTGTTAGAAACTGCTGAGAGCTGAAAAACCAAGTGGGAGCTGCACCAGTGGTGGGTTTGGTTCAGGGATGGAAGTGGGAATGTGAATGGGATGATCCCAATTCCTCAGGCTCTTTGTTCAGGTAGGGTGGATTTTTGGGGATAATGACACTCGTCACCCCGTCAGGAGTCTGCAGGAGTTCAGTGATGTCAGGGCCATTTCTGGACACTCAGGTCCCTTGATCAGCTCTTGGTTTTATATTTAATATTAATTCATCCCGGGTTTAGCTGCACTGAGCAGGATTGGCAGCAGAACATCAGGAAAATGAGGAGTGGCTGAAGAAGAACTAAGTTATTCCTGAGGCTGGGCCATGTGAAGGAGGGGAAGAACCTGGAACTGGGCCATGCCAGTGGGAGAGAAAGGCTGAGCATCTCCTGGCTGTGGCTGCAGCCATCAGAGAATCCCAGGATGGAAGTGAGGAATGGAAAGGCTAAAAATATCTGGGGTAACAAATTCTGCACCGAAGGGCAAAGAAGCAAATGGCATGGCATGAGCTGAAGTGCAGGGAACTGGACCAAAGCTTGCCAAAAGCATCCTGACTGAAATGGCAAAGTTAGAGCCCACCCAGTGCCACCCCTGCCATGGCAGGGACACCTCCCCCTGTCCCAGGCTGCTCCAAGCCCTGTCCAACCTGGCTTTGAACCATTTCACACTCTCAGTTCAGTCCCGAGTGGATCAATTATTGATCCCAGTTCCCTGGAGATGCACAAGAGATCAAACAGGAGCTGCTGGGATGAGGATCCCAAGCTGCTCTCCAGATGCACCAGCAAAGGGCCCTATAAATAGCAAAGTCTCCTTTAGGAACATCATTCGTACAAAGTTGGGTTTGTTCCCAACTCCAGAAGTGACAAACAGGAGGAGGAACAAAGCTGATTGCAATCCCACGGAGCTGCTGGTGCAGCTCTCTCATCTCGGCATTCCCAGAGCTGCCTCACGTGAGAGCAGCTCCGGCTCTGGAGCCTGCGGGAAACACGAGCAGAGTTCACACCCCAGCAGGGCTCAGGGACCTCCTGCAGCCCAGCTCTGCTGGAAATCAACAGCCCAGCTGCACATCCAGGATGGAATCTGAGGAGATTCCAGCCCTCTGCTCCACCTCGTGCTGCACAGGCTGTGCCCCACTGTGTCCCACCCCAGCCCAGAACCGCTCCAACCTCCAACTGCCTCCAAACCTTCCTTGAGTGACTCCCTGGGACTGAGGTTTGGAGATGAAGGCTCTGCAAAGCTCTCCTGAAGCCTTCAGGAAGAAAGTCTGGTGGGAGCTGAGCAGCTCCGCAGGGAATGGTCACACCCCCAGGGCTGCCAGAGCTCCAGGAGCGTTTGGACATCGCTCCCAGGGACAGGGTGGGATTTTGGGGTGTCTGGGCAGGATCAGGAGCTGGACGGATGGTCCTTGTCAGGGATTCTCCCCATCACAGGGGTTGGAACGAGATGATCTTAAAGGTCCCTCCCACCCCACACCGTTCCGTGATTCCACGATCCCTGTGGGTCCAACTCAGCACATTTTGCCCAAGCTTCCCACTGCTCCCCACGGGAAATATTACATGGGATGGCATTCCCTGGGTCACGGGAATTCAGTGCAGGAGCTCACCCTCTGCACCTGCGTGAGCAAAGCAGAGCTGAGATTTCCCAGAATCCTGAGGCTTCAGGACCCTAAAATCTGCAACTCCAAGGATATTCCTGAGATCCTTTCACCTCCCGGGGGGACTCACCCACTGCTCCCTGGCAGTCACACGGGAGGGAGCGAAGGAGGGAGAGGATTCAGTCTGGGCAGGGAGCAGGAGACGTTTCCATCACCCCGAATGCCACATTCCCCAGTGAGTTTCCACTGATGCCTTAAACAGGCTGGTAAAAATACGAAGCAGTCACAGGAGTAGTGGGAAAAGGGAATTTACCTCGGTTTAATAGGATCCGAGGTGCCCAGACTCATCAAAGGTGGAAAACACACCATGGAGCGAACAACGAGCCGGGACCCCCCGTACAACGTGTACCGGATTTTTATGGACTTCACAAAATTAGCATATCTACCTAAAATCCCCCACTAAGAAACTTAATAAATGAATAATTGCCCCCTATTCTAATGACACCCCCCAAATGAGACTACAGCCTAGTTTACAAAAACATGTTCCAAGAGAGAACAGGTTGGAGCCTCTAGTTCTGAGATAATGTGAATGTTTGGTCTTCCTCACTTTGCAGGACCCCAAACTAAGCTAAATATCAGACACGAGGGTTGTAAACATGCAGGGCTAAAGTACAAGGAGTGTTTGTGCAGGGTACAAGGAGTGTGTATAGAGGGTAACAGGGAAGGGAAAGGGTATAAAAATATATAAAAAGTGTAAAAAAAGAAAAATACAAAAATCACTGGCATCACCATCACCCCAAATGCCACATTCCCCAGTGAGTCTCCATCACCCCAAATGCCACACTCCTGGGTGATGGGAAACGCAGCCGTGATCCGATCCCATCGCTGGCAGGAGCGACGGCCAAGTGAGCTCAGACAAAAGCCTGGGATGAAATGACAGCTGGGGAAGTGGAAAAATAGGGGATAAACAAACCCCACAAACCTTCAGACTAAAAAAGGCAGCCAAGCAGCCCAGAAATCCACGGAGAGCCAAAAATCTGCGGAGCACCTTGGTGCTCTGTCGCAGCAAGGCCAGTCCAGCTGAGGCAGTGGAGATGGCGGAGGGGCAGCAAATCCCTGGCATTTGGGGATGGAGGGATGAGCTCCCCATCTCGGCTTGTGCCTTTCCACAGAACAAAGCTAGAGAGATGAGGAATTTTTTTTCCAAGGCAGCTGCAGCCCTCGGCAGTGCCTGGGAGAGGCTCCGTGCTGGTCTGTGTGTGGCACCATAAACACAGAGCTGCTCCTTGAAGTGGGATCCTGCAGGGAATTCTGCTCCCGAGGCAGAGCCCTGAGCAGGCTCCACGTGGCTCCAGCTGCTCGGGGACAGATCCCGTGAGCTGTGCTCAGAGCCCTCATTTTCCCTCTTTTCCCTGGGGAGCATTTTCCTTCAGCATCCCAAGTCAAAGGAGAGGTGACACCAAGTGCTGACGCTGCCCCAAAAGCCCCGATCCGTGCGGAGCAGAGGGGGTTGATCCCTGGGGATGGAAGCCCTGGATGAGCCCCTCGGGAAGGCACGAGCGGTGACCCCGGATCCCGTTAGGGCTCCTGTCTGCACTCCCAGTTCCACTCCCGGTAAACCCAGTCCTGCCCCCGGTAATCCCAGTCCCGCTCCTGGTAATCCCAGCCCTGCTCCAAGCAATCCCAGCAATCCCAGCACCCCCAGTCCTGCTCCTGATAATCCCAGTCCTGCTCCGAGCAATCCCAGTCCTGCTCCGAGCAATCCCAGCACTCCCAGCACTCCCAGTCCTGCTCCCAGCACTCCTAGTCCTGCTTCCAGCACTCCCAATCCTGCTCCCAGCACTCCCAGTCCCACTCCCAGCACTCCCAGCACCCCCATCACTCCCAGTCCTGCTCCCAGTGCTTCCAGTCCCACTCCCAGCACTCCCAGCCCTGCCCCCAGCACTCCCAACCCTGTTCCCCAGTCCAGGCCTGAACTGTCCCTGCACACTCGGAGGCTCGGGCTGTCAAGGCAGCGAATCCCAGTGGGAATTCGAGCAGCAGGAGCCGCTCCTGCCGCCAGCATCGCGAGGATCTGCACGCCCCCCACGCTGCCAGCACAATGAACGCCATCAATCCCATCCACACTGCCCTTCCCCATACCCATCCCTCGCTGCCTGCCCTGTAACGTTCCAATTTGGGAGCTGCAGGCTCCCGAACGCCGCGGCTGCTGCGCTTCCCATCCTCTGACAGCCGCGGCCGCGGCCCGGCTCTCCCACGCTGGGCTCCTGTAAACACCTCCCCGGCGCTGCCATTCCTTGGGGTTTTTTAAGAGAGAAAAACCCACGAGGGGAACTTGAATCCTTTCATCCCGGCCGAGAGCGGAGCGGGAGCTTCCCGGGGCACCCCATTCCTGCTGCCCGCCCAGGGACAGGGAGCAGGCGCAGGGATGGGGATGGGAGGTGGAAGAAAAGCTGTTTAATCTCTTCTTGATTTCAAATAATTATTTAAAGCTGCGAAGGACCTTGTTTTGAAAATCCCACTGTGTGCACTCCATATATCCATATATCCCACTGACACGAGGAATTAGAAAATTCCAGCTCTGTCAAAACGGCTTTGGGGGCGATTCTGCTGCTCTGGACTTTCTCAGGCTGCAGACAATGCAACAAAAGCTCTCCCTGCAACAATATTCCTCCAGATTTTAACAACACAGTGGAAATATTTCTTCTGTTCTGACTGTTTGCTACAACAAAATTTCCACCCAGTGCCAAATTTCAGCTGTTTTCCAGCAAGGCTCGGGAATTTGGGATGCTGGAATCAGCTCAGGAGCAAACCCAGCTTTAAGCATGTGCTTCATTTCCCCTGAAGGTGACTTGGGCACAGCCCTGCTCTGCTCTATCAGGGCATGAAAAAGAACATAAAAATTCCAAATACACTTTAATAGTGACTTAGGGTTTCTCTCCCAAACGAAAATGAAAAATTAATATGGATGCAATGGTATTTTCCTTGGTCACTGCCGTGTTTTTCCAATCCTCCACATGTTATTCCAGGCCATTTTATGGAGAGGCATTATTTGCTCAGCTGAATTATTCCCACTTTATCCCATCTGATTCAGGCGTTCGTTGGATTTCTGGACAATGGCGACTCCTTGTCAGAAATCAGAGGGGATTTACGGAGATTTCTTCTGGAAAGTCAACTCTGCAAAGGTTGAATTGACCTGAGATTCAGTTTTAATTTTACTTTTTCTTTTTCAGTTTGTGGACTTCCCATCCCTGGAAGTGTCCAAGGCCGGGTTGGATGGGGCTTGGAGCAAACAGGAATCACCAAATTAGGAAGCTTTAAATAAAATTATTGGGGCATTGGGCAAATCAGCCTCAGCAGAGAGAATCTGCACCACAGAGGAAATCCCACACCACGATGGAAAAGTGGGAATTCTCCTGAAATCCTCATTTAAACTCAACTCCTCCTTCAAATCTCTGAGATCAAACAGAATTAATTCCCTGGGAGACCCAGAATCACAGGAGTGGTGCTGCTGCTCCATCCCTACACCGCAGCTACACCTGGGAGCAGGGAGAAGGCTCTGACAGGGCATCCCACCCCTAAAACATCTCAGAAAATGTGCTGAGCAAAAGCTGAGCCTTATCAACATCACAAATTCCTGACATTATTCCTGCAATTATTCCTAATTCCATCCTCACAGGTCACTCTTCCTCTCCACGTGCCATTTGTGAACTCCCAGAGAGGAAAAAGCAGCTCAGGTATCGACAGCTCAAGGTTCTGTCCCTTCTCTGCAGCTTCTGCCCTTCCCAAACCTTCTGTCGCATTCCCTGCCAGTGTTTATTCCAAAAATTCTCATCATTCCCAAAGACAGCCTGGTTTTAAACCCAAAATTCACCTGGCAGCACCAAGAGAGGGGGAACCAAGGGTAGAAAGGCTTTTAGGGAGGAGAATATTTCCAGAAGGACATTCCCAGATTTCAGCACAAATCCCAGGGAGGTGACCCTCAGTCATTCTCAAGACCCAGCTTAGATCTCTGTCCTGGGCTGAGACAAGACAATTCCAGAGTCCCTGAGGATGGAAAATCCCTCCAGAGTCACCAAGGATGGAAAAGCCCTCCAGGGTCACCAGGGATGGAAAAGCCCTCCAGGATCACTGAGGGCACCCTGTGCCCGATGCCCACCCCGTTCCCAGCCCAGGGCACTGAGTGCCACCTCCAGGTGACACCTCCAGGGATGGCACTCCAAACCTCCTGGGGCACTTCCAAAGCCTGACCACCCTTTCCAGGAGGAAATTCCTGCTGATGTCCAGCCCAACCTTCCCCTGGCACAAGTCCATCTGATGGCCCTGAGCAAGGCCAACACCTCATTCCCAAACCTCCCTCATTCCCAAGGCTGCTTTCCCAAACTGATTTGGTTTTCTCACAATGGCACAACACAAGGAAATCAAAGGAGGAGACTGGATTGGATACTGGGGAAAATTCCTTCATGGAAAAGGTGGTGAGGCACTGCCCAGGGCAGGGGTGTAGTTCTCATCCCTGAGGGATTCAAAGCCCTGGGGATGTGGCACTTGGGGACACGGGGCAGTGCTGGGGATGGTTGCACTCAGTGATCTCAGAGGTCCTTTCCAACCTCAGCAATTCCATGATTCCAATATTCCCAAAGCCCCTGGCAGTCCCAGGGGCTGCACACCCACATCCTGCCCATCCCTCCCGTCCTGCCCAGGACATTCCCAGGAGCTGCCACGTCCCTGGAGCAGCTGAGGGATCCCAGGAGGCTCCAGAGGGTCCAAGAGCGGCGCTGAAGAACCCCGGGATCGCTCGGGGCCTCATTCTCCATGCGCTTCCCAACAGCTCCTCCCTGAGCCCAGCAAGAAGAGACTCTTCCCGGCTCTGTCATTCCAAAGGCTGCTCCGAAAATAGTCCTGGTGCTTCCCATGGATGGCCACATGTGGAGCAGGGCCCGGGGGCATTTGCTAATTCGGCTCCTGGTCGGGATTACCGAGGTCAGCAGCAGGAACCCAGAGGAAAATGTCAACAGTCCCGGCCTTCCTGCGGGGGGGAGAGGCCTTGGAAAGGCTTTTTTTCCCTGCCATGTGTCTGGTTTTACACTGTTGGTTTTGGCTCCTCCGAGGAAGGAAATTAAATGAGCAGCTTCTTTTTTTATCCTTCTGGAATCCTCCAAAGGAGCGAGGCCGAGCTGGGGCTGCAGGAGGACGCCGGGGCCCTTGCTCCGGCCGCACAGTTTTTGTCAGGGCTGGGTTGGGATTCCCAATCCCTCCAGGACGATTCCCTGCAGCTGTCAGCACCCACACTGGGCTCCCAAAAAAGGCCTCGGTCACTGATCTCCCTCGGGGAAGAGCACAGGGCCATGGATGTCACAGGCTGGGAAGCAAAGGGCTGGAGGATGTCCCTCAGTCCCACCCTCCGAGATGCTCTTTGTGCTCTCATCTCCTTCCCAGAATGATTCAAGCTGGCAAAGATCCCCCAGACATCGATGCAGCCATCACCCCGGGATTTCAGCATGCTCTGCTCACTCAATCCCAGTTTCGAGCCCGTGGTCCGAACCCTGGGGAGGTTCTGGTGCAATTCTGCAGCTCCCGAGCTGCTCCTGCACAGCCGTGCCCAGGGAACGCCAGGAAAAGCTCCAGGTACTCCTGCAGCAAGGAATTCCTGCTACTGGGATGGCTGCAGTGAATATTCTCAGCTGCCTGGGCCTGCTCCAAGAAAAGGCTGAGCTAAAATTTCCACGCCAAGAAATTCAATTCTCACTCCGGGACTGCAATAAGAACTTTTAAAGGTCTGAGATACAAGGAGGAAGTGGTGCAAAGACAGGGAAAAAAGGAATAAGATGGTTAAAATTCCCAGGAAAATAGGAGATAACAGCGCTTTCCAAGCTGCAGTTAAGAGGTCTGAGCTACCAGAAGCCATCACAAGCAGCAGGGAGCCAGACAAGGTGCAGAACAACCTTCCCTGGACAGCTTTTCCAGGAGAAATCCAACGGCAGCAGCGATGGTTTTCATTTAGAACCCATTTACCTTTGCGGGAGCCAAGACAGATAGAGAGCCTGGGATTTGGGAACAGTTCCCAGCTCCCTAAAAACCCCCGGCAGCCTTCCCACTCTCTCATTTCACTTCGCTCCGCCGTGGTTTCTTCTGTTCTGGCCTCTCTCCGTGACCTTGCCCTCCCTAAATCCCAACTCCTCATTCCCTCGTCTGCCACCTCTCCTTGTCGGGCCTTGGCAATTCCTGCTGGGAATTCTTCCTTCCAGAGCCCCAGAAGAACGGAGCTGTTTCACCGATAAATCCCTAATTGTTACGTAAGTGGCCCTGGCAGGAGCTCCGTGCTCCGTGCACGGGGTCGTCCGCAGCAATTTGGGATTTTAATAGACATCAAAACAGGAAAACATTCCCAGTTACGCAATCAGAGCCCTGATTGAAACCAGGAGCAGCCATCGGCTCCCAAAAAAAGAATTGGGAGCAGCCAAGCGGTGTCCAACGGCTCAGCACTGCTGCTGCCTCCCTCTCCATCCTAGAATTCCCACATTTGTCTGGAACCAAACCCAATTCCGTCCCTCTTCTGCTCCTCATGGGAGCTCCTCCAAAGGGGTCCCAACAGGGACCTACCACCTCTGCTCCTCCCGAATCCTCTGTGATATTCCAACTCTTTTCCAGGCCCTAGGAATCATTTCTTAGGTTTAGAACCTTTCCTTTCAGGGCAGGAATGGCCCAGCAGCCAGTGGTGAACTCATCCCTATTCTCCCATCACCTCAGGAAATCCAAAAAGCTCTCATTTCTTAATTATCAGGGAATTTTCGCTCCGTCATTTCCACTGCTCCCTCCCTCTCCATCCCAGAATTGCCACATTTGTCTGGAACAAACCCAATTCCGTCCCTCTTCTGCTCCTCATGGGAGCTCCTCCAAAGGGGTCCCAACAGGGACCTACCACCTCTGCTCCTCCCGAATCCTCTGTGATATTCCAACTCTTTTCCAGGCCCTAGGAATCATTTCTTAGGTTTAGAACCTTTCCTTTCAGGGCAGGAACGGCCCAGCAGCCAGTGGTGAACTCATCCCTATTCTCCCATCACCTCAGGAAATCCAAAAAGCTCTCGTTTCTCAATTATCACGGAATTCTTGCCCCATGATTTCCACTGCTGCCTCCCTTCCATCCCAGAATTCCCACATTTGTCTGGAACCAAACCCAATTCCATCCCTCTCCTGCTCCTCATGGGAGCTCCTCCAAAAGGGCTCCTCCAACAGGGACCTACCACCTCTGCTCCTCCCAAATCCTCTGCGATATTCCAACCTTTTTCCAGGCCCTAGGAATCATTTCTTAGGTTTACAACCTTTCCACTCCAGGGCAGGAACAGCCCAGCAGCCAGGGGTGAACTCATTCTCCCATCAGCTGAGGAAATCCAAAAAGCCCTTGTTTCTCAATTATCAGGGAATTCTCACTCTGTAATTTCCACTGCTCCCTCCCTCTCCATCCCAGAATTCCCACATTTGTCTGGAACCAAACCCAATTCCATCCCTCTTCTGCTCCTCATGGAAGCACCCCCTTTGGTCCTTCCACACCACCACCTCTGCTCCTCCTGCATCCTCTGTGATATTCCAACCTCTTTTCCAGGCCCTAGGAATCATTTCTTAGGAAAAGCCCCAGGAAGGCGATGAGCAGAGGGCAAGACGACAACGGGAGGGAGATTTCAGGGTTAAAACCATGGATTAACAGGAGATTCCCAACTTTCTGGAGCCCGAATCAGCAGGGTTTGGGGGAGCAATCAGTGCTCACAGAGCGCAGGGCTTTCAGGGAGCAGCAGGACAAGGAGGGGACACCGTGGGAGGATCCCAAGTGTCACCTGAAGGTGACACCAGCCAGCTGCCGAGCCCATCATAATCCCTTGGGACAGAATCATGGAATGCCTTGGGTGGGAAGGGAACCTAAAGATCATCTCATTCCATCCCCTGCCATGGGCAGGGACACCTCCCACCGTCCCAGGGTGCCCCAGCCTGGCCTTGGACACTCGCAGGGATCCAGGACACTCACTGGGAAGCTGTCCCAGTGTGGATATCCCAGTTGGATATTCCATCAAGGAAAGCTGAGCCTAGGAACTGAGGGATCTCAGCAAGGTGTGGCTGACAGGAGAGTCCCACAATTCCAACCAGAACTCTTCCAGGGCTCACAGAGTATCCCAATGCTGATTTTATAAGGATTTTCCAGCTTCTGTTGAAGCCACATCCAAGGAAGGATGAGAAAATCGTAAGCAGCACATCCCTGATGTCCTCATTCCCGAAATATAAAACGGAGTCAATATTCCTGCGCAAACAGCAGCTCAGGTCATTCCCATTCTCCCATTATCCAGCACCACAACAGACAGAATTCCATCAAAAAGGGATTTTTCATCCAGTTGTGCAGTGGAGAATTTCAAATCAAACCCAAGGATCTCTGTTCAGAGCTGCTTTTACCCCAGAACCTGCCCCAAACTTGCCCCAAAAGCTCTTGGGGCCCACCCTGCAGGTTGTCACCCCCTCAGCAACCACACAGGGACACTTCCAATGCCACCACAACATGGAGCCTGCCCCAAATTATCCCCTGGAACAACCCACAGGAATTCACAGGGAATCAACAACAAATGAGGAGACAAACCAATTATTCTTTGGGATTGGAAGACAAGGGTTCAGGGGGGTTGTTAATGAACAAAACCAGGGTGCAAAGCTGCTCAGGTCACAGTGTTGTACAAGCAATGGTTGGAGAGCTGATTCCTCCAAATCATCAAATGGGTTCCTTCTGCTGCGTCTCCGCCTCGTAAACAAACCCATTATGTTGGATATGAAAGGAGTAAACAAATAGTTGGTGTCTGACAGCACAGCCCTTGCACAACCTCCCCCAAACTCTGCCCTTGCCCCTTCTCTCGGGGCCCTCGGAGCCCCCACGGCCCCGGGGACACACTGGGGACAGCGTGGGCACCATCAAGGTGGCACCGGCGGGACCTTCCAAAGCCCTCCAGGGTGGTGGTGGCACCAGGGCACAGCTCGGGGTGGCACCGCACCTAGCTTGGCCCCGTGCCACCCTCTGGCCACTGTGACCCCCAGGAGGAGCCTCCCAGCCCCGGGCAGGAAGGGACCGAGGGACTCCAGGCAGTCCCAGGGCTGGGCAGTCCCAGCAGGGCAGGAGAGGCTGGCACTGCCCCACCGTGCCCGGGCACCCTCTGGGCCCAGGGGACACTTCCTGCTGGGATCCTGCCAGGCCCGGGTGGGAAACACCGCTTGGAGAGGCTTCGGATGGAATATCCCAAAGTTTGGTGATTCCCGCTGGGATCCAGCCAAGCCAGGGTGGGAAATGCCACTCAGAGAGGCTTCGGATGGAATATCCCAAAGTTTGGGTGATCCCAGTGACCCCAGGGTGCTGCTGAGCGGCACAGCAGTCCCGGGACAGGGCAGTGCCACACACAGGCCCCAACCCCAACCCAAATCCAACCCCAAACCCAACCCAAACCCAACCCCAACCCCAAACCCAACCCCAAACCCTTCCCTCCTCTGCTCATGTGGGGCCTTCCCCATTTCAGGGTATTTTATCCAAAATCTCAAGGCTTTATCAAACACAGTCTGAAAAACAACAGCAGCTCAAGATCCTGGTGGGAGTGGAGCTGGAAACTTCCTTTCCCAGAGCGTTTTGGGGTCCTGCTGGTCCTGCTGAGCCAGAACCAAAGGCAGCTCTGGAAAGACCTGAGCAGAGCAAGGAGGGAGCTGCCACGAGAGGTGACACCACCGCCACCCTGACCTCAGCGGTGGTGATGTGTCCCCTCCACCCTGCACGCTGCAGGGCCACCATCCCGGTGCCACCATCCCAGTGCCACTGTCCCAGTGCCACCATCCCACTGCCACCATCTCCTGGGCCACCATCCCAGTGCCACCATCTCCTGGGCCACCATCTCTGTGCCACCATCCCAGTGCCATTGTCCCAGTGCCACCATCTCCTAGGCCACCGTCCCAGTGCCACCATCTCAGTGCCACCATCCCACTGCCACCATCTCCTGGGGCACCATCCCAGTGCCACCATCCCACTGCCACCATCTCCTAGGCCATCATCCCAGTGCCACCATCCCAGTGCCACCATCTCAGTGCCACCATTCCACTACCACCATCCAAGTGCCACCATCTCCTGGGCCACCATCCCTGTGCCACCATCCCACTGCCACTGTCCCAGTGCCACCATCTCAATGCCACCATCCCAGTACCACCATCCAAGTGCCACCATCTCCTAGGCCACCATCCCAGTGCCACCATCCCAGTTCATCTCCTGGGCCTCAAGGCAGCGGTGGCTGAGGAGCACCATCCATTGGGTGGCACGAGGAGCAGATCACAAAACCATGGAATACCCCGAGCTGGAAGGAGCCACAGGGACCATCCAGTCCAGCCCCTGGCCCTGCCCAGACACCCCAACAATTGAGAGTGGAACAGAAATCAATTCCAAGGGCACTTTCTCCCCATTGTGGCCTTCCTGCCTAGTCTGAGTGCTTGGACATCCTCCTGTGTCACCAGCTCTGGATTCTGGCCGGGACTGGCCCAGGGTTATGGGATCTCTGCCACGTTCCCATTGGCAGGAACGGCAGGATCCAGCCCTGCACTGGACCCCAAACCATGGAATTCCCTCTCTGTTGGTCCCTCTCACAGGGAACGTGGAGGAGGCCATGACTCCTTCCATGGCCGGACAAACCCAACTCTACCTCATAAATCCACCCATAAACTGCCACAGGAGCCCCTCCCACAGCTTTCACCCCATGGAAAACCCTCCAAACACATGTTCCCAGGTCATTTCCCATGGATTCTCTCACAGCTCTCCCAGGCCCTTCTCCATTTCACCCCTCACGAGCAGGAAGGGTTGATGTCACTGACCCCAGAGCAGGATGGGGTCATTGGGGCTGAGCAGGGACAGGGACACACCGGGCACTGGCATTCCACAATTCCTACAGCGCCCTGCACTCAATCCCATGGAGAACGCAGCATGCAGAGCCCAGCAGCTGTGTCAGCACCGAATTTGCACTCTTAGGGCAGAAGAATGGAAAGAGAATACATCCATGGGGAGTTTATTTTCCCCTCCTGGTCCCGCATTTCCTCCGCAGCCTCCCAGTCCTGGTGCTGCAAGCTCCAGCAGCTCTGGGCACAGAAACACCACGGGAACACCGACGGTGCCAGAGGAGGCATGGGACAGAAAAGTGCCCCGAGAGCCCTGCAGACACCAAAACCCCACAGAGCTGACAGAGCTGACAGAGCTGACAGAGCCAGGCCATTCCCACAGCTCTGCCCCATCGCCTGTGCCCTCCCCGAGCCACGGCCGAGCTCCGTGGGCTCTGCTCCTCGGTGATCCCTGCTCCAAGACGGGATCCCAAGCCTTCCCCGTGAGAAAGGGAGCGGGAGGACTCTGCTCCCGAGGTTCTTTATCTCGTTATTCTAATGCAAACAGACTTCTGTGAGTTCTTTCACATCCAACATTTCACCATTGCAGCGACCGCAGGCCTGGCAGCCTCTCCCCCGCCTGGAAAGGGAACAAACTTCCCAATCATTTCTAAATAACCATTTCAAGAGCACAGCTTTTTCTTCTTTCATCCCACAAAAGGCAGAAATTTTGCTCGGGACCGCAAGCTGTCAACTTCCCAGCAAACCCCAAATCCCACTTAACTCTCTATTGTAAACAGTGTAGTATTGCGCTCCCACATCAATAAATAACATTCCTGAAGGAATTATTTCTGTGTTTGATTCACATTTGTTCTGCATATGCCACTGAGCCCAAGGTATTCGCAACGTTCAACCCCGAAAAGCCTCGGCTTTCAAAAGGGCCGCGCGAGGCACTGCCGCGAACCTTCCCGGGGGATTGCGAGAGCCACGATCAAATCCCAAACCCAGGATGTCATTCGTGGGCCCCCCCACAGCTCCCTCATTTCAGGATCAGAAAATGAAACGGCTCCAAAGTGCCTCTGCATGAGGCTGCTGAGCTTCAGGCCCAGATGGGGCAAGGAGGGGACTCAGGGGGGCCATGGGATATCGACCCTTCCTGGGCTGCTCCAGAGGGACCAGAGCCCTGGAGAAGGGTTTGGGTGAGGCTGGAACGGCCCAGGGCAGCAGGAAAGGTGGGAATTGTGCCCTGTGCCCTGTGCTCAGGTGAGAGCTCACCTTGGGAGCTGCCCCAGCCCTGGGCCAAGAGCAGAAGGAGCTGGAGCTGCTGAGAGAGTCCAGAGGAGGCCCCGGAGCTGCTGCAGGGCTGGAGCCGCTGTGCTCTGGAGCCAGGCTGGGAGAGCTGGGAATGTTCCCTGGAGAAGGGAAGGACCCAGGGAGAGCTGCGAGCCCCTGGCAGGGCCTGAAGGGCTCCAGGAGAGCTGCAGAGGGACTGGGGACAAGGCGTGGAGGGCCAGGAGGCAGGGAATGGCTTCCCAGTGGGCAAGGGGAGCTTGGGCTGGGATGTTGGGAATGAGGAATTGCTGTGTGGGAGGGTGGGCAGGGGCTGGGCTGGAATTGCCAGAGCAGCTGTGGCTGCCCCTGGATCCCTGCAGTGTCCCAGGCCAGGCTGGACATTGGGGCTTGGAGCAGCCTGGGACAGTGGCAGGTGTCCCTGCCAGGGCTGGGGTGGAATGGGATTTAAGGTCCTTCCCACCCAAACCCTTCCAGAATTCCATAAAATGCCAGATTTTCAAGGCCTACAGATGAGAAAATCATCATTATTGCACCTGGAGCTGTTGCTGCACCCAGAGCAAACACAGAGCACAGAACTGACACTGCTTGGTCTTGGTCTCCTGAACTCTCAGTTTCTGTGAACATTGGCACAGTGGGAGGTGTCCCTGCCAAGGCTGGGGTGGCACTAGGTGGATTTAAGGTCCCTTCCATCCCAAACCATTCCAGGATTCCATGAGCACAGATGGACAAAGAGCAAAGCACTTCCTGAGGGCTCCGAAAGACTTCAGAACAAAGTACCAGGAGAGAGGGATGAAGGTGGAAAACGAGAGTGATTTGGGTTGCAGAAACCCAGAAATGATCCCAAATCCCGTCCATGGATTGGCAGGAGGCTCCTCTGCCTTCCCACAGGTGGTTCCTCACCAAGCCCCACAGGGACGATGCTCCAGAGCCACCACAACTCCGCGGGAGCAGAAGCCTCAATGCCACAGAAATCCATCCTTGCCCCTTCCTCACGGGAATTCCCAGGAATGAGCAGCAGGGGATTAATCCCTGGCAGGGATTAACCCTCTGGAAATGAGGAATCCCTTCGGTCCCAGCCGCGGATCCATCGCCGCCCGCCCGGCACCACCATGGGATTGGGGATTTGGGATTTGACCATTTCAACTCTCCACAGTGGGCGTCTGTCTCGCTGCACTAACAAAGAATTCCTCGGGAAGATTTCGGAAACAGAAGGATTATTTAGCCACCCACACACAGGCGAAATTAACCAGTCATGGAAATTCAAGATAATAAATGCCATAATTTTGCCTTTAACTTCGTAATTTTTTTTTTCTTCCCCCCTAAAAGTGAATGTTTCTAATTTATGGAGAGAGAGAGAGAGAAAGAGGGGGGGAAAAAGAATAAAAAAACCCTTTCATTACTTTGTTTTTCCATGGATCAGAACTCCCCAAATATAAGGAATTAACACACTAATGTAAACAGCCGTCTGCTCACGGCGCTGGAACACATTTACCCAGGCACTACAAAAGGCTGCCCCTTGCTGATTACCAACCCCAACCGGAGAGTCTGTGGAGAAAAACAACCCCATAAAGCTTTTTTTGTCCAAATGAGAAAGTGCTCGGGCTCCATAAAAAAAGCTGCAGGGATGAGTTACAGCCCAGGAGATCACAGAGAGGAACACGGACAGGCCAAGGAAACCTGAAAGGATGGGAAAGCTCCACTGCAGCAATGGAGCACCAGGCTCTGCTGCAATCCGTGCGGATGGAAAGCAAATTAAGGAGGGATTTGGGGAGCTTCGGGGCTGCTGAGGGAGGTTCTGAAGGGTTGGAGGCTCCCTCAATCCTCTGCAGTTCATGGATTTTGCTGTCTGGGCAGGACAAGCCCCAGGTGCTGCAGCCCCAGAGCTCCCACAGCTCTCCAGCAGCGAAGAACAGATTTACTCCATTTATTTCCTTCAGCCTTCCAGAGGCTCCCTGGGCTCTCCAGGGAATCAGAAAGATTGCGAAAGAGCTCTGAGATCATCAAGTCCAGGTTTTGCCTGAACACCCCCATCCCCCCAAAGCCCACCCCAAAGTGCCACATGGGCTCATTTCCCGAGCACTCCCAGGCACGGTGTCCTGAGGAGCTGCTCCAACGCCTGACCGCTGCTCCAGGGAAGCAATTTCTCCTCAATTCCAACCTATCCCCATGAATCCCTTGGAATTAAACCTCCCAGGAGCCCAAACGAGCCCAAATCCCACGTGACAGCCACGCGAGCGACACAAAGGCCTTGGAACTCAGCAGCAGAGGATTCCCCCAGGACACACTCATGGCTTTCCTGCTTCCCGTGCTCATTTTCTGAAGTGCTGAGCTGCGAACAGGACATGCCCTGCCTTCTCCCCACCTGGCTGCAAAGCTGTGTGATTGCAGCACAAACACCACCAGTTCCTTTCCTTTCCTTTCCTTTCCTTTCCTTTCCTTTCCTTTCCTTTCCTTTCCTTTCCTTTCCTTTCCTTTCCTTTCCTTTCCTTTCCTTTCCTTTCCTTTCCTTTCCTTTCCTTTCCTTTCCTTTCCTTTCCTTTCCTTTCCTTTCCTTCTCCCTCATTTTCCAATATCCACAGCAATGGGAGCCAAGGGAAAAACAAAGCTCTGGGATGAGTCTGGGAAAAGGAACTGGAGTCTCCCAAACACACAGAGGGAAGGAGAAACTCCCTCAAGAATGACCCTGAGATGGTGCAAAAAAAAGGGAAGGAATCATGGTAAAAAAGAAAGGAATCGTGGTAAAAAAGAAAGGAATTGTGGAAAAAATAGAAAGGAATCGTGGTAAAAAAAGGAAGGAATCATGGTTAAAAAAGAAAGGAATCGTGGTAAAAAAAAGGAATCGTGGTTAAAAAAAGGAATTGTGGTTAAAAAAGAAAGGAATTGTGGTAAAAAAGAAAGGATTCATATTTAAAAAAAGAAAGTAATCATAGTTAAAAAGAAGTAATTGTGGTAAAAAAAGAAAGGAATCATGGGAAAAAGAAAGGAATCATAATTAAAAAGAAAGGAAACATGGTTAAAAAAAGCAATCATGGTTAAAAAAGAAAGGAATCATGGTAAGAAAAGGAAGGAATCATAGTTAAAAAGAAAGGAATTGTGGTAAAAAAAAGAA
This sequence comes from Origma solitaria, assembly GCA_013397895.1. Lineage (NCBI taxonomy): Eukaryota > Metazoa > Chordata > Aves > Passeriformes > Acanthizidae > Origma > Origma solitaria. The sequence continues at coordinate 408,361 of VZRL01003740.1, read as the reverse complement.
AGGAATCATGGTAAAAAAGAACGGATTCATGGTTAAAAAAAGGGAGGAATCATGGTAAAAAAACAAGGGAATACTGGTAAAAAAAAGGAATCGTGGTTAAAAAAGAAAGGAATCATGGTAAAAAAAGGAATCGTGGTTAAAAAGGAAAGAAATCATGGTAAAAAAGGGAATAANGGAATCGTGGTTAAAAAAGAAAGGAATCATGGTAAAAAAAGGAATCATAGTGAAAAAGAAAGGAATTGTGGTTAAAAAGAAAGGAATTGGAAAAAAAAGGAAGGAATCATGGTAAAAAAGAAAGGAATCGTGTTTAAAAAGAAAGGAAACATGGTTAAAAAAAAGGAATCATGGTAAAAAAAGAAAGGAATCATGGTAACAAAAGGAAGGAATGATAGTTAAAAAGCAAGGAATTGTGGTTAAAAAAGAAAGGAATCATAGTAAAAAAGAAATGAATCGTGGTAAAAAAAGAAAGGAATTGTGGTAAAAAAAAGAAAGGATTCATGGTAAAAAAGAAAGGAATTGTGGTTAAAAAAGAAAGGAATCATGTAAAAAACAAAGGAATCATGGTAAAAAAAGGAAGGAATCATGGTAAAAAATAAAGGAATAATGGTAAAAAAAGGAAGGAATCATGGTAAAAAAGAAAGAAATCATGGTTAAAAAGAAAGGAATCGTGGTAAAAAATGAAGGAATCGTGGCAAAAAAGAAAGGAATTGTGGTAAAAAAGA
>VZRL01003740.1:345825-390942 GCA_013397895.1 Origma solitaria | reverse complement strand
GGGATGGGATGGCATTTCAGGGATTCAGGAATTTCAGGGATTTAGGATTCCGTCCCCACCCAAACCATTCCGTGACGCCATGACTGTGTGACCCCAGGAATGCTCCCAGAACCTTCTCGGGTTCTCCTCCACATCTCCAGAGTGCCAGGGCAGGAGCACTGCCCATCTGGAGAGCACAGAGAGATCCAACCACTCCACGCTACCAAATCTGCCCCTGGAATGTTTAAAAGGAGAAATATGGGAAAAGCCAGCCCATTTCAAAGGTTTATGAGCAGCTACATTACAAGGAGCCCGAGACACTCCAGTGAAAGCTGAGGAATTTATCATCCTGGGCAGCAGCATCCTGATGGGAGCCATTCCCAGAGATTTCGGAGGAAATTCCATCACCTCTCCTGACAGGGCCGTGCTGCCCAGAGCCCTGTGCTCCTCCACACCAAATCAGGCACTAAATTTGGTTTGTTGTGCGGTCTCCAGAGCTGGCACAGCCACGGTGTCCCGGTGCTCCCAGGAGCAACCTCCCAGCCACAAAACAAAAACCAGGAGAAGCAAGAGCAGGAAAAATCCCAAAAATGACAGTCCAGGCTGAATGAACAGAGTTTAACAGCCCTCCTTTCCCAGCTAAAATCCCATTAACACAACAGCAATGCCTGATGGTTCCAATGAAAGAGCAAGAAGAGCTCCTGCCTCAACTTGGCACTTTCCCTTTGCCTTATTAACTATGAAATATCAATTATTAATTATATCACAGTGGTTGGAAGATGTTCAAGGCCAGGGGGAAGTGGCCCAGGCCAAGCTGGATTTGGTTTGGAGCAGCCTGGGACAGTGGAAGGTGTCCCTGCTCACAGCAGGAGGCTAGAACTGGATGAGTTCTAAGGTCCCTTCCAACCCAACCCCCCCATGATTGGAAGATAAAAGGATTTATTTCACACACCTCTAGGTTTCAGGACTTTGAAAAGGTCTAAAAGGCAATGACACAAAAAGCTGGGCCAGGATCTGATTGCCCTGTAGTCAAACTTTGGATTTTCCAGTGCAGCCATGCCCGGAGAACGTGGATCCAGTGCGGGGATCCACAGTCCCCACGGCTCTTACTCAGCCACACGCTGAAATCCAAAGGGCCGTGATTTAGCAGTTTCATTTCTGAGGCCATAAAAAGCATGGAGGGGGATCCCCATTTATTAATAAAGTTCCTACGGAGTATAAATTTTCAATGCAGACTTGAAGGCACAGAATTCCTCCTAAATAAACAGTGCAGCCTCTCCCGGAACGCCAGGAAACGAGGAATAAAAAGCTCTTTATGGCAATGAGCACATTTGCACTCTAGTTCTGGGATGTGGAAGAAGCAGAGTCTCCTGGCCTGACATTTCCCTCCAGGAGCCACTTCCAAAACCCTTCCCAGCTCTCAGATCATTCCCATCTCCTCCTCCTTTTCCCTTGGTTTTCATCCCATCCCAAGACACCATCGGTACCGCTCAGGTTCCCAAAGCGGGCATGGAAATGGTGACTGACCCCACGAAAAGGCACCTCCTGCCTCTGGGATTCCTCCCACCTCATCTGAGACAACAAAACCCAGTGGTCCCAAACTTCAAAGCTGACCCTGGAGGCGTTTCCCAGCCCTGCCGGATCCATGGCGGATCCATGACGGATCTCTGAAGGATTCGTGGCAGATCCATGACAGATCCATGGTGGACCCATGATGGATCCATGACGGATCCGTGGCGGATCCACGGCGGATCCACGACGGGTCCACGACGGATCCATGACAGATCCATGGCGGATCCATGGTGGACTCATGGCGGATCCATGGCAGATCCATGAGGGATCCATGAGGGATCTGTGAAGGATTCGCAGCAGATCCATGACGGATCCGTGGCAGATCCACGGCGAATCCATGGCGGATCCACGAGGGATCCATGGCTGATCCATGGCAGATCCATGACAGATCCATGGCAGATCCATGACAGATCCATGGCAGATCCATGACAGATCCATGGCAGATCCATGACAGATCCATGGCAGATCCATGACAGATCCATGGCAGATCCATGACAGATCCATGGCAGATCCATGACAGATCCATGGCAGATCCATGACAGATCCATGGCAGATCCATGACAGATCCATGGCAGATCCATGACGGATCCGTGGCGGATCCACGGCGGATCCACGACGGGTCCACGACGGATCCATGACAGATCCATGGCGGATCCATGGTGGACTCATGGCTGATCCATGGCAGATCCATGAGGGATCCATGACAGTTCCATGGCAGATCCATGGCGGATCCATGGTGGATCCATGACGCATCCATGGCAGATCCATGACAGATCCATGACGGATCCATAACGGACCCACGATGGATCCATGACGGATCCATGGCAGATCCACAACGGATCCATAGCTGTTCCATGACGGATCCATGGCGGATCCATGAGGGATCCATGACGAATCCACAACAGATCCATGAGGGATCCATGGCGGATCCATGACAGATCCATGGTGGATCCATGGCAGATCCATGACGGATCCATGACGGATCCATGGCAGATCCATGACGGATCCATGATGGATTCATGGCAGATCCGGGACTCAGTGCCAAGCGGTGGCTCCGGTTCGGGGCAGGCACTTGGGAAGTTTGTCCCAGAAAGCTTCCAGATCATACCCCAGTGTCCAGTGATTCATTCCCCTCCTTCCCAGAGTACTAAAAAACCGCATTTTGGGGCCAAGGCTCCACGAGAAAAGAGCGGGGTCTTCCCGAGCCCTCTGTGATTGGAATCCAGTGCGAAACAAAACAGCTTTTCCCCTTTTCCCTGAGCAGGTTCTCCACGAGGTCAAACAAAGGATGCCAGGGGCAGTGCCACAGAATTCCTGCTGTTTATCCATGTCCTCCTTACATGGAGGGAGAGGATGGAGGCAAACGTTTCCTAAATTCCGGGAACACTGAAACGAAGGCACCTCAGAGCTCTCCCAGTGACACCTCTTATCTGTGACCATCACTTCTCCAGGGGCACACAGCATCCCATGGGTTGTGGGAGCCTCCTCTCAAAATCCCACAAGCCCAGACCATCTCCCTCCCCATCTACCCAACCCCAAAGATGCATTTCCTCTCCTAAGACTTTAATATCCCAAGCAGACGAGCAGCAGGAGCCAAGATTAAGAAGGTCTCGTTCCTAAATTTGACTGGAAAATAAAATTCCTGCTTCCCAAACCTGCCCAGGAGCAGAAACCCCCACCCCATTACCCCCATCCCGCTGTGGAAATCCTCCCAGCCACCAGAGTGACCTTTCCAAAGGCTCTCCCGCTGCATCCAAGCCTAGAAAACTCCCTGCTTTTAATAAGCAGCCTTATGTTGACTTTCCGTGCTCGTTAAAGCCAACCCCCGGAACGGGAGCCGCCGCTGGAAGCAGCAGGAAGGGTTCAGCTCCGAGGGTGTGTGTGGAAGTGCCGGCAGGATAAACCGCGGCCCCCGTGGAGCAGGAGCTTCCCGAGGCTCCGGCTGAGCCCAGCCTTGGCACGGGCACGGCCAGCCCACGTGGCAGGGACACAAACCCCAGCCAGGGCTCCGTGCAGAGCCTGGAGTGCTGCGGGAGCTGTGACACCCAGCACGGGGACATTCCCGACACACTGGGATCCAGCCGACCCCAAACGGTGCCTCTGGAGCCTGCACAGTTCCCAGCTGCGCTGCCCTGGATGGGCCAGAGCCCAGAACTGGCAGGGATGAGGATAATTGGGAACAAGACCCTGAGTGCGTTTTTGGAATGTTTTCCGGGCCAGCGAAAGGCCACCGGGCAGTGGCTGGAGACTGGAAAATGTCCCTGTGTCCCCTGGAATGTCAGGAAGCATCAGCTCCTGGGGCTTTGGAGAGTGGGGGAAATGTGGATGTGCTTAAACAGAACCCAGGGAGGGCCAGGATTCCCCAATAAAGCTGGAATCACCATGTTCCATCCATCCCAATAAAGCTGCAATCACCGTGTGCCACATCCCACCGATCCCAATAATGCTGGAATCACCGTGTGTCACATCCTACTGATCCCAATAAAGCTGCAATCACCACATCCCACCGATCCCAATAATGCTGGAATCACCACATCCCACTGATCCCAGTAAAGCTGGAATCACCACATCCCACTGATCCCAGTAAAGCTGGAATCACTGTATGTCACATCCTACTGATCCCAATAACGCTGGAATCATCGTGTGCCACATCCCACCGATCCCAATAATGCTGGAATCACCATGATGTGCATCCCAGATATCACACACAGGTGATTCCCAACTCCTCCTGGATCAACCTGTCCAAACTCCCACCGGCAACTCTCACAGGCAAGTCCTCCTGGACCAGCCTGCCCAAACTCCTCCAGGATCACCCTGTCCCAATTCCCCATGGATCACCTTGTCCAAATTCCTCCTGGATCAACCTGTCCAAGCTCCCACTGGACCATCCTGTCCAAACTCCCACTGGACCATCCTGTCCCAATTCCCACTGGACCATCCTGTCCCAATTCCCACTGGACCATCCTGTCCCAATTCCCACTGGACCATCCTGTCCCAATTCCCACTGGATCACCCTATCCCAATTCCCACGGGATCACGCTGTCCAAACTCGGATCCCCACCTACCCAAGCCCAGCCCTGCCCCACGTCCCGGCAATACCCATGACACAACTCCCACTTTTTCTGCCCCTCTGGAAACACAGCCCGGCCTGTTTTGGCTGTCCCGACCCCAGACCCACGGATGGCTCCAGGCTGGGCTATTTTCGGCCCCTCACTCCATCCCAAGCAGCCTCCTCCACACTCCCGGCACATTCCAGCCAGCAGTGAGATAACAACGGGCCAGCCCGGATCCCGACCTGCATTCATGGGATGGAATTCTGTCCTGGCCAGCCCAGAACTCAGCTCCCTATAAAAACCCCCAAACCCCAAACCCACACGCAGGTTCACAGGACCAGAGTCTGAGTGAAGTTCCAGTGTGCACAGCTCCTTCCATCCCCTCCAGGCTGGGAATTCAGACCAAGATTTGGAATTCTGGGTTCTGAATTCCCCCAGAACTGAGGGAACAAAACTCAGGTTGGGTAAAACCCAGGAGGGAAGGAGTCAGAAGGACGGAGAGCTCCTCAGTGGGACAGGGAGACCCTGGGAATACCTCGCTCGAGTCCAGCCCAGGAGGGGCTGCAGAGCTCCCCCATCCCTGGATTCCAGCCGGGAGCGCGGCCGTGGCTCCGAGCGCTCCCGGCCAGATCCTTCTGATTATCCCAAAATGAAATGTTCAGCCCTTGTCAGCGGCAGCCTCGGATTTGTGATGTTACAAAAACCCCATTTCCTCTCGCCATTGGAGTGAGGCCTCCTCCGCTCCCGCTGGTGAAATCAAACAATTTCCAAGGAATTTATATGATCCTAATTTAAACCGAATGCACAGAGCTGCCAATCGCAGCTTCCCGACTCTCCCGGCCTCCTGCCAGCTCTGCTCCTTTCCAGAGCTGATCCACATCCAGGGAAATGTCCCAGCCATCCCAGGCACTATACTGGTCATACTGGGAAGGGACACCCTGCCCCGAGCTGTCACCACAGGGACACGGATTTGGCAGTCTGGGAATGGCATTTCGGGGTGTGGGATTGGATTTTGTGGAGCTGGGAGTGCATTTTTGGGAGTTCTGGAATGACTTTGAGGGTTTGGGATTGGATTTTGGAAGTTAGGGAGTGGATTTGGGGAACTGGGAGGGGATTTGGGAGTCCAGGAGTGACCCCACACAACAGGAGCTCCCAAAGCTCGAGCTCCTCACCCCTTCCATCCATGGAGCAGCAATTCCTGCAGGGTGAACCTTGCTCCAGTTCCAGGGTTGCTTCCAATCGGCTTTTCCGAGTGGAAGTGGCACACGGAGCTCCTTCCCCAATCCAAACATTGAGTCTGCATTTCACTCCCATCAAACAGCAGAAAGCTGGGATTTGGAGAAGCTGGAAGATGCAAAATTCCCTCTATCATCCAGAGGCAAACTGGGCAAGGGGCTCCAGGAGAGCTGCAGAGGGACTGGGGACAAGGCGTGGAGGGCCAGGAGGCAGGGAATGGCTTCCCAGTGGGCAAGGGGAGCTTGGGCTGGGATGTTGGGAATGAGGAATTGCTGTGTGGGAGGGTGGGCAGGGGCTGGGCTGGAATTGCCAGAGCAGCTGTGGCTGCCCCTGGATCCCTGCAGTGTCCCAGGCCAGGCTGGACATTGGGGCTTGGAGCAGCCTGGGATGGTGGGAGGTGTCCCTGCCATGGCTGGGGTGGGAATGGATGGGATTTAAGGTCCCTTCCATCCCAAACCATTCCAGGATTCCATGAAAACCATGCAGGAGCTGCTCCACAGCATGAAGAACCAACTTCCCCCATTATTTCTAGGGCATTTCAGTGTCCCCTCATTGCAGGCTCCCCTCCCTGCCTCCATTCCTGAATTTGGGCAGGGCAGGAGCAGCCAATCCCCAGCATCCCCAGAGCCTGTCCTGGCTCTGCAGGGAGTTTGGGGAGGAGGAGGAGGAGGAGGAAGGCCTGGAACTGGTGAGGAGAACACCAGGAGAAGGCACAGGATTCCCTCAGAGCAGGAGCTGCAGAAGGAACAGAGCCCCAGGAGCAGGAGGGACGGCGAGAACGGGAGAGCAGCACTGGGGATTGGGAAGGGATGGACACACAGAGATACAGAAGGATCTCCAGGCAGAAGAGCAAAAAATCTGTTTGAAATGATGGGAATTTCTCCAAACTGGTGGCCTAAAATCCACAGAAATGTGGATGGATGTCCACATCTCTCCCATCACACCCACAGAGCCAGGAGACTGGAATTTCTCTCCCAGAATCCTGAGCACGGAACTGGAAACCACCAGACACCACCTGCACCCTCTGATGTCCCTAAAATTGATAAATATCCTTCAGAGGATACAAAAATGACTTAATTACATCAAGTATTCACTGCATTAACTGGGCACCAAAAAGAAATGAAATTCCGGTTCCTCCCCAGCCACAGGGAGCAAGGAAGAGCCTTCCCAAAGCTCTGCCTGCCACAAGAAATAAAAAGAGCATTTTTATACAGAATTCCTGTATAAAATCCAGCACCTGGAGCCCTCCCAGACGTCACCACTGGCACAGCTGGCTCCACATCTGGATGTGCAGGGCACTCTCAGGTGCAAAGGGGCCCTCTGCACAGCTCCATGCCACAAGGGAGGGCTGAGTTCGCTTTCCCAAAAAACCAGAAAGGAGCTGGGAAGACAAAAAGGCGGCACTAATACAAATAATTTAATTAATTAATTAATAAAACCCTCGAGTTCAATCCTGTCCCAGAAAGATGGGGGCTGTGAGACACAAAATCGAACTCGTCCCTGCCCATAAACACAACAGCAGAATCCCAGCAGCTCCTGAAAATTCCAGTAAGTCCTTCCCAGAAATCAGCACTTCCCAGGCCCCCATCAGCATTTTCCTGCCCGTGGCAGGTCACACTTCCCTGCCACTGCTTTGGAATTGCAGCAAAGCAGCAAAGTCCTTTCTGAGAGCCATTTCTGAGCCTCTCCGAGCTTTGCCCCCCAGCTGGGATGAGACAAACCAAAATCCAAATATTCCACAGGGGTGGGAAAGGCCAATCCTGGCTCAAGGCACAGCCAGGGATGTTCTCTTCATCCACTCACCTTTGACAGACACCGACTGTGGGCAGGGGTGAGGGAGCCACAGTCCAGGTTTAGCCAGGATTTCAAAATTAATGCAAAATTAGGATGCAAAATTCATTAAATTCCAATGCACAAACTCCTCCTTTTTTAACCCAAAATTGGGGAATCAACCCAATGTTTCCAGGCCCCCAGCAGCACAAACACCCCAGTGCTGGAAGTGGAAAATACGAGTGGGAAATCCGAGTTCTGGGCAGTTCCACCCCCAGCTGCACCACCCAACCCGCCAGGAAACCAAGGAAAACTCCGGGTGGGAGAAGCCAACGACACCGTGGATCATCACCTCTGAACGGTCTGAAAACCAGGACAAAACTCCAGGAGGAACCGCGGAAAGAACAACCATTCCTCATCCCAAATCAATCACTGCTTCAGGTTGGAAAAGCAGAATTCCACACGCCTGAGCCTCCAACCTCTTCCCAAAAAGCAGAAATCCCCAAATCCCACCTGCTTCATGGCCGTCTCGCCGATCTTGTCCGAGTGCTTGCGGATGCTCTCCAGGAAGTCCTTGAGGTCGGACATGGAGAGCTCCTTGATCTCCTCACGCAGGCGTGGGATGTTGTCCACCATGACCTTGCAGAAGCGGTAGTGGCTCACCTGGGGCAGGTACGTGTGCTCCAGGTGCTCCAGCGTCTTCAGCGCAGGGTAGTGCCTGGGGAAGAGGAAAAAGTCAGGATGAGATGGGAATTCTCCAGCCCCAGGCTCCGAGCGACGCAGGAGTGCAAAATCCCCACCACCCCCAGAGCCTGTCCTGGCTCTGCAGGGAGTTTGGGGAGGAGGAGGAGGAGGAGGAAGGCCTGGAACTGGTGAGGAGAACACCAGGAGAAGGCACAGGATTCCCTCAGAGCAGGAGCTGCAGAAGGAACAGAGCCCCAGGAGCAGGAGGGACGGCGAGAACGGGAGAGCAGCACTGGGGATTGGGAAGGGATGGACACACAGAGATACAGAAGGATCTCCAGGCAGAAGAGCAAAAAATCTGTTTGAAATGATGGGAATTTCTCCAAACTGGTGGCCTAAAATCCACAGAAACGTGGATGGATGTCCACATCTCTCCCATCACACCCACAGAGCCAGGAGACTGGAATTTCTCTCCCAGAATCCTGAGCACGGAACTGGAAACCACCAGACACCACCTGCACCCTCTGATGTCCCTAAAATTGATAAATATCCTTCAGAGGATACAAAAATGACTTAATTACATCAAGTATTCACTGCACGAATTGGGCACCAGAAAGATGAAATTCCTGCTCCTCCCCAGCCACAGGGACAGCTCCGGTGACCGATGAGCTCCAGTGCCGATGGAATGATGGAATGATGGAATGATGGAATGATGGAATGATGGAATGATGGAATGATGGAATGATGGAATGATAGAATGATGGAATGATGGAATGATAGAATGATGGAATGATGGAATGATGGAATGATGGAATGATAGAATGATGGAATGATGGAATGATGGAATGATGGAATGATGGAATGATGGAATGATAGAATGATGGAATGATGGAATTCTGGGCTGGGAGGGACCCCTGAGCCCAGCTCAGCCCATGGGACACTTCTGGTGACCGACAAGCTCTGGTGCCCATGGAATGATGGAGTGATGGAATTCTGGGGCGAGGTACCCTGAGCCCAGCTCAGCCCATGGGACACTTCCCCCAGCCCAGGGGGGCAGCTCCTGGCAGGGAGACAGAATCCTGGAGTTGGGAGCATCCCATAAACCCCATAGGCTGTTAAACCCCTGTCTAACTCATTAATTAATTAATTAACACCCACGGGATCTGCTGCCAGCACAGAGCTCGTCACGGTGCTGTGACACCCCCGAGAGGAGAGCTCAGCTCCCTCTCCCTGGGGATTGCAGGGGTTGGTCCCACCCTCCTCCTCCCAAAGCCACTTCCCAAAACACTTTTTATTCAGTACAGGGGAAAAAATCTGCATCCAAATCCCACATCAGAGATCCAACAGATCCATTTTCTACCATGCCCTGCCCCCCATCAGCTGCTCCATCACCTTCTCCATCTTGGAATAACTTCTTTCTCCATCCTAAAAGGAATATTTTATACACTGAAGAATGCAGGGAGCCCATGGATAAAGAATTCCTTTTTATTCTGAATTTGAATTTATCTTTTTGAATATCTTTAAATTAAATTTATCTTTAATTTGAATTTATCTTTTATTTGAAGAATTCCAATTTATTTATTGGTCACACCCAATTCCATTTGATCCTCCCTTTCTGCATCAAAGGCAACGCCAGATGCCAATTGGGAAATTCAGCTGAGAAATTCATTTTTTTCTCGAATTCCCTCCCATGTTTTTCCTTTGCAAAGTGGGAATCCATAGGATCTGCCATTTACTGGAATATGGAACCACTGAGTGGTGATATAGGATTCAAGACCTGTTCCTCTCGTTCTGACCACAAATCTGGTCCAAGGTGAAAAATAACGGAAGAGGAACCACCCAGGAAGTGTTAATAGGGTCCATAAAAACAGATTTAGGATCAAGCCCACATCAGTCACTTTGAGGGTGAATTTAGGGAATTTCAGCTGCCACATCCACGGATAATCCTGGACACAAGCACCTGACACTTGGAATTTTGGGGGAGAAACTGTGTTTAGTCATGAAAAACACATGAACACCACTGAAAAGCCCTGCCCTTCATATTCCCATTCAGAATAATTCCTGCCCGACCTCCAGGGAATTCTTTCTGTGGCCTGTCCCATTCCCAGCCCCAGCAGATTCAGCCCTGACCCGTGGGGTTCTCCCCGGGCAAGAGGTGATCAACAAATAGTGATAAAATCCAACCCTCTGGAGAGAAACTTGGGATTCATCCTGAGGGATCAGCACCCACTGGGGGATCTGGGGACTCCAGGGAATTCTTTGGGTCCCGCTCCTCACCTGAACCCCTCGGAGCAGCTCCCCGAGGGGAAAAGCAGGATTTGGATAAAACAGGCTCAGTGGGGGCCTTTTTGGGGTTATTTTCCCGCTGGGGATTTCTCAACTCCAAGCAGGATGAACATTCTCCATGAATCCATGGGCGCTCCCATGGAGCAGCTCGGCCTCAGGGAAGCTGCAGAGGGAATTTTCATTGGGAATTTTCATTGGGAATTGTGACGCCAGGAGGCAGGGAATGGCTTCCCAGTGGGCAAGGGGAGCTTGGGCTGGGATGTTGGGAATGAGGAATTGCTGTGTGGGAGGGTGGGCAGGGGCTGGGCTGGAATTGCCAGAGCAGCTGTGGCTGCCCCTGGATCCCTGCAGTGTCCCAGGCCAGGCTGGACATTGGGGCTTGGAGCAGCCTGGGACAGTGGCAGAGGTGGAATTCGGGGATCTTTGGGGTCTGTTCCAACCCAAACCATTCCAGGATTTTATGATTCCATTTCTCATTCCTTGGACACCACACAAGTGACCTGAGGGAAATCAAAGTTCTGATCCCTCCAGAGCCCTGCAGGAGCAGGAGGGATCCCTGGAGGACGGAATTTGGGGTTTTTTCAGCATTTCCCAAACATCTGAGCCATGGGAGAGAAGATTTTCTGTCCCTTCCTTAAACCCTGGCCAACAGCAGAGAAATCCAATTCTCTCTCCCTCCTGATTGCTCCTGTGGGATCAGACCGTGCTCCTTCCCCATGGATTCTCCATGTGGAAAATGCATGAGTTTGGTTTATAAACATCCCCAAATTTCACCGCCTGACTTGGGAGAGGGGAGGTTATCCACCCCTAATACAAACCCTATTAATCTCAAACGCAAACTGTATTAATCCCAAATACAAACTCTATTAATCCCAAATACAAACCCTCTTAATCCCTAATACAAACTGTATTAATCCCAAATAGAAACCCAAATGCAAACCCTGTTAATCCCAAATACAAATCCTGTTAATCCCAAACACAAACCCTATTAATCCCAAACCCAATCCTGAGGCAGCAACCAACCCCTGGCTGCCCATCCTGAAATGATCCCCAGGGTTCCACAGCCACTCCGTCCCCACTTTGCCACCCCCAGGGCTCCACAGCTGCTCTGTGCCCACTCTGTCACCCCCAGGGTTCCACAGCCGCCCCATGCCCGGTGTGCCACCCCTAGGGTTCCGCGGCTGCTCCGTGCCCCATTTGCCACCCCCAGGGTTCCACGGCTGCTCCATGCCCCATGTGCCACCCCCAGGGTTCAATGGCCACTCCATGTCCCGTTTGTCACCCCCAGGGTTCCGCGGCTGCTCCATGCCCACTCTGTCACCCCCAGGGTTCCACGGCTGTTCCGTGCCCGCTCTGTCACCCCCAGGGCTCCACAGCCGCTCCGTGCCCCATTTGCCACCCCCAGGGTCCCACAGCCGCTCTGTGCCTCATCTGTCACCCCCAGGGCTCCACAGCTGCTCCGTGCTGCTCCAACCAACCTGGATTCCAGCCAATATCCCGGATTTGCATCCCAGCAGAGGCAGGGTGGGCAAACTCCTGGATTTACAGCCCATCATTCCAAGAGTTTGGAGCTCAGCTCCCTCTTTGGAAGAATTATTTCTACAGCAAGGAAGTTTTACGGTTTCTCCCCAACTTCCACCATCCGATGTTTCCAGCTCTTGGCTCCCACCCACAGTCCCTGCAATCCCAGATTATATTAAGATCTGTACGATGGCACTCACGGAATAAAACTGAGTTGATAACAATCACTGACTGCATGAACAACAATACTGAGCTTCCATAAAAAACCAAGGAACATCCACCTGAATTCCCAAAACCTGAGCCCAGTTTTCGGCTGTACCGCAGGAGGTTGAGCAGGATCACGTGGAAAACCAGCCAAAAATAAGGACATTTAACCCAGAAAGGCTGATTTTGAACTTCATCAAATCTTAAATTATCCGGCACCAAACAATTCCTTGGATGATTCCCATAAAACCCCAAATTTACCTCTTGGATTTCATCTGCTCCCGCAGTTTGCTGTACATCTCCAGCACTGCAAAAGAAGGAAAACACAGGTCTGAGACAGGAGCACACAGCCACGAGCTGGGAATTCAAACAAACTGCTCCAAAAAGGAAGCAGAGAGTTGCGAACTCAAACCAAGAGCTCCAAAAAGGAGGAGCAGGGGGAGATTCCTCACCGGGAAGACACAGCGTGAGTTTATCCACCGTGGCCGAGATGTTCCTCTGCTGCAGCCGGCACTGCTTCAGCTCTTCCATGGCAATTATCAGCTTGGAAAACAGGGGAAAAGCTCCATTAGGATCAGTAAACCCTCCTGGTGTCCATCCCGAGCGTGGGATGAGCCCAAATCCTGCTGTGATAAGCACTGAGCTCAGGGAGCGTGGCTGGAATGGGGCAGCCCCGGGGCCTTGCAGCGAGCGGCAGAAACTTCCCCGAATTCCCCGAATTTCAACTGAGGGAGCAGCAAAACCAAAGGAGCCTTGGAGCACGTCCTGCGGATTCCAAAACATTATTTCCCCTTCCCATTTGAGGCATCTCTTCCAAGTTTTCTGGTTCTCAAAGGCAGGATGTGGCCGCTCGCTCCCGGGGGACTCTCCCCATCCCAAAGCTAACAGGGATTTCTCAAGGCTCAGGCTCCAGGAAAAACTGGGGATGGGAACAAGGGGGAAAGAGGGATAGGTTGGGCAGGGAATTCTCATCCCAAACCAAGACGGATTTCTCAGGAAAACCTGAGCATGTGGAAAAGGGAAAAACAAGGACATTAGGTCCACAGCCGCTCCGTATTCTCATCCCAAACCAACAGGGATTTCTCAGGGCTCAGGCTCCACCAGGAAAACCTGAGCATGTGGAAAAGGGAAAAACAAGGACACAAGGCCAGACTGGACAGAGAATTCTCCCCATCCCAAAGCTAACAGGGATTTCTCAGAGCTCAGGCTCCACCAGGAAAACCTAGGGATGTGGAAAAGGGGAAAACAAGCGTAGGCTGGACAGGGAATTCTCCTCATCCCAAACCAACAGGGATTTCTCAGGGCTCAGGCTCCAGGAAAACCTGGGGATGGTAATGGGGGAAACAGGGATAGGTTGGACAGGGAATTATCATCCCAAACCAACAGGGATTTCTCAGGAAAACCTGAGGATGGGAACAAGGGGAAAACAGGGAGAGGTTGGGCAGGGAATTCTCCTCATCCCAAAGCTAACAGGGATTTCTCAGGGCTCAGACTCCAAGAGGAAAACCTGGGGATGTCAACAAGGGCAAAACAAGGATACAAGGCCAGGTTGGACAGGGATTTCCCATCCCAAACCAACAGGGATTTTTCAATGCTCACACTCCAGGAGAAAAACCTGGGGTTGTGGAAAAGGGCAAAACAAGGATACAAGGCCAGGTTGGACAGGGAATTCTCCTCATCCTGAGCTAGCAGGGATTTCTCAGGGCTCAGGCTCCACCAGGAAAACCTGAGCAGGTGGAAAAGGGAAAAACAAGGATACAAGGCCAGGTTGGACAGGGTTTGGAGCAGCCTGGGACAGTGGAAGGTGTCTCTGTCCATGGCAGGGGTAGAATCAATGATCTTTAGGTCCCTTCCATCCCAATCCAGGCTGGAATTCCAGGTCTGGAAGCATCACTTACCTCTTTCCCCTCGTTCTGCAGCTTCCGGTTGGTGTCTGTCACTTGGTTCTGCAGGAATTTTGGGAGAAAGACAAAGCACATCCCATAAATCAGGACAATGCTCTACCCACCAAAACAAACTGCCCATAAACACCATCCCTCCCCACAGCAGCTCCCCTGCCATGGAAAAGCTGTTTATTGCTGATTTAACAGCCACTGCCACCGGGGGACAAACGCAGGGATTCTGCTCCGTGCACGGAGCGAAAGGGAAAGGCAACTAAAAAGGAATTAATAACGAGGAATTAATGGAAGCCTCAGAACGCTGGAGTTTTCCTGGATCCAGTCTGGATTGCCATCCAAAAGCTGTTTTACCTGAGCGGGGAGGAATTCATTCCCTTCTCCAGCACCACATAAATTCCATTTAGGTTTTAACTCCTCCATATCCCAGCAGGAATGGATTCCTCAACATCAGCTTTCCCTATAAATAATTCTTTGTTCTTACAGAAATCCCTATGAAACTTCCTTTTAGATCTTCACCTCCCTCTGCATCTCTGTCCTGGCTGGTTGAAGAGGATATTTTGATATACCTGGGATTAAAAAATTCCATGTTTTTTTCTGGATTATCCTGTCAGGCTGGGGCTCAGAGCTGAAGAATTCCCCACTTGGCAAACCTGAAGATTCCCAGGAGTGGGAAGAGCCCAGCCCTTCCCAGCGCCAGTGAGGACCCAGAGGAGCACTGAGGGGATTTTTAGGCTCATCAGGATGGAAAATCAGGAGTTCATCCATTATTGAGGCAACAAGAAGGAAGAGGACTTTGGGAATTCCCCTGAAAACTCAGTCAAGATTAGGCAGGGAAGTAAACCCTGCAAACCCTGGGACAGCTGGAAAAAGCAACACCAAGTTCCAGGCCAACATTCCCAGCTCCAGATCTGCAGCAAAGCACTCAATTCCTGAGGGAATTGCAGCAGGACTGCTCAGGGTTCAGGTGCCTCACATCACCCCAAGGTTTCCACACCATAAACTCCTCTTTTCCCCCAAACATTCCTTTTGCAGCTCCTAAAGCTGGAAACACTCATTTCCAGGCTGGTCCCTGGAAAAGGTTTCCAGTTTGATCCAGGTTCTCCCACACTGAGACCTCCTGCTGGATTTCTGTCCCGTTTTAGGAACTCACTCATGTCTCTTTTCTGGAGTTCTGCTCCTCCTGGGAGCAAAACCTTTCCCAGAGCTTGAAAAACACCACGAGCTGGGAAACAGAGCCCTCAAAGTACTTCAGGAGTGTGAAATCCCACAAATCAACCTGAGAGCTTCGTTTCCTTTGGAATAATTATGGGAACAAGAGGAATTTTTAATGCATTTCACCCTAGGGAAGGAAGGACACATGGGGCTCTCCAATTCTCCATCAGGATGGGGATGGAGGAGGAGGAACAAGAGGAGTTCCAAGGGGGATTGGGAAGGTAAAAACCATCCTGGAGCACAAATCCAGTGGGGAGCAGCTGAGGGAGAGACCCCGAGGGGCTGGAGGTGTCCAGGGCAGGGAACAGAGCTGGGCAGGGGCTGAGCCCCAGGAGGGCTGAGGGAGCTGGGGAAGGGCTCAGCCTGGAGCAAAGGAGGCTCAGGGGGACCTTGTGGCTCTGCACAGCTCCTGCCAGGAGGGGACAGCCGGGGGGGTCGGGCTGTGCTGGCAGGGGACAGGGACAGGAGGAGAGGGAACGGCCTCAGGCTGGGCCAGGGGAGGCTCAGGGTGGCCATTGGGGACATTCCTTCCTGGAAAGGGCTGAACAGCCCTGCTGGAGTGCCCATCCCTGGAAATGTCCAAGGCCACGTGGATGTGGCACTTTGGGTGTGCTTTAGTAGGAACACGGTGAGGTTGGATCTGATAATCCAACCCCAACAATTCCACGATCCTACAGTCGCCCTCCTTTTTGAGCTCACCCCAAGACAAGCAGGTCAGACAGGAGGGGAACTTCGAATTCACCCATACAAAACTGATTCAGGATCCATTTTTCCCCTGTTAGAAAAGATCCCGGACAACCACGATTTCCCAACCTGACCCTACCCCTATAAACCAAAAACCAGGAAGGTCTGTGGTGCAGAAGGAGCAGAACCATCAAACCTCACCAGTTCCCTCTCATTCCAACACCAGCCCTGCTGCTCTTTAAGCTTCTCAGGATCCAAGGAGAGGAGTTAGCCATGATTTTCCCTCCAGCATCTGCATCCCATCTCTCCCCCTTGTGCAGTAGCTGCACTCTCCTGGCTCCCTGCCCTCTCCCAAACCTGCTCATTTCCTTTAGGATGTACTGAGCTTTTACGAGCAGGAGCCCAGCATCTCCTCCAAGGATTCTTTGATTCGCTCAGATCCTGAAAATCCCACTAGGAAAAAGGAATCCGTGTCGGGTAATTTAAAACTGCTCCAAAAACAATGCCGAGGCTGGAGGAGCTCTCTATTAAAATTACACATCAATCCCAGCTCCAGGAAGAAGGTGGGATGGAGCGAATCCCCGCACGCTCCGAGCTTCCAGGGGGCAGGGGTTGTGTTTGGGTTTGTTCTGAAGTCTGGATGAAAACAAGGCAGGATTAGGAACACAGATCCTGGGCAGCCAAGATGGGGATTGGAGAGGGGACATATCCACAGGGGACAGACAGGTGGCACGGGAGGGACGAGACAGCTCCTGGGGTTTATGGGATGTCCAAGCTGTTCTACATCCATCCATAGCCCAGAACATGGGGGCTCAGAGAATCCTCGGGGATGATCCCAGAGAGGCAAAGGGTGATGGAGAGAAATCCTGGGAATGGAGCCAAGGCTGTGGCCCTGCTCTGGATCTGTCCCTGTCCCCAGCAGTGAATTCCACCTGCCGAGGGAAGGGACAGTGACCAGAGAGACCCTTCATGTCGGAAACTCAGGAACTTCTAAGAACTGCTCCCAGGTCTCTTCCCTACGCAGGAGGGAAAATTCCTTCCTGGAAAGGGCCCTGGCACAGCTGCCCAGGGCAGGGGTGGAGTGCCCATTCCTGAGGGATTTAAAGCCCTGTGGATGTGGCACTTGGGGACATGGGGCAGTGCTTTCCCTGGCAGTGCTAAGAATGGCTGGACTCAGGCTCAGAGGGATTTTCCAACCTAAACAGTTCTGGGATTCTATGAAATTAAGAAGGAACAATCTCTGGTTTGTGCCTGACAGGTTAAAAGGCTGTAGACCTAAAAAACTTTTCAGCCATGTGAGCTGAGCTTCCTGGAGAAGGAAGGACAGCCCTACCTGGGACAGCACTGGGTGAGGTGAGATAAAAATCCATCAGGAATGACACAGCTGAACCAGAGGATAACAGCCTGGTTTGGGTGGGAAGGGACCTTAAATCCCATCCCATTTCCCCCAGCCATGGCAGGGACACCTGCCACTGTCCCAGGCTGCTCCAAGCCCCAATGTCCAGCCTGGCCTGGGACACTCCAGGGATCCAGGGGCAGCCACAGCTGCTCTGGCAATTCCAGCCCAGCCCCTGCCCACCCTCCCACACAGCAATTCCTCATTCCCAAATCCAATCACTCTGTGCACAGCATGAAGCTCTTCGCTGATTCTTCCACAGAATCCCAAAATCCTCATGGCTGAAAAAGCCCTCATGGAGTCCAACCATTCCCAGCACTGTCCCACGGCCCCGAGTGCCACATCCGCAGGGCTCTGAAACCCCTCAGGGATGGGCACTCCAGCAGGGCTGTTCAGCCCTTGCCAGGAAGGAATGTCCCCAATGGCCACCCTGAGCCTCCCCTGGCCCAGCCTGAGGCCGTTCCCTCTCCTCCTGTCCCTGTTCCCTGCCAGCACAGCCCGACCCCCCCGGCTGTCCCCTCCTGGCAGGAGCTGTGCAGAGCCACAAGGTCCCCCTGAGCCTCCTTTGCTCCAGGCTGAGCCCTTCCCCCGCTCCCTCAGCCCTCCTGGGGCTCAGCCCCTGCCCAGCTCCGTTCCCTGCCCTGGACCCCTCCAGCCCCTCAGGGTCTCTCCTGCCGCAGAGCTGCCCCAGGGTGGCACAGCCCAGGGACCATTGGCCTTGTGCACCCCTGGGCACCCCTGGGCACCCCTGGGCTCCCCTGGGCTCGTGTGCAGCCAACTCCTGCTCAAGCAGATAAAATTCCCAACCCACTGCTTGCTATTCTCAGGGAAAAAATAGGACAGAAAATTTCCTGATGAGGTTCTGAGCAGGTCTGAGCTCATTTGGGGCCACCCAGACCCACCCTGAGAGCTGTGCGGCACTCGAGGGAGGGAAGGTGACACACCCACGTGGAGCTCAGCGATCCTAAAACACCAACAATATGGACATTGCTGCAGAAATCCCATCCTAAAAAACCCAATGGTACAAAAATCCCATCCTACAAAATCCAATGGTACGAAAATCCCATCCTATAAAAATCAATGCTACAAAAATCCCATCCTGCAAAAATCCCAATCCTACAAAAACCAATGCTACAAAATCCCAATCCTACAAAAACCAATGATACAAAAATCCAATGCTACAAAAATCCAATGCTACAANCATCCTACAAAAACCAATGGTACAAAAATCCTATCCTACAAAAATCCCATCCTACAAAAATCCCATCCTACAAAAAACCAATGCTACAAAAATCCAATGGCACAAAAATCCCATCCTACAAAAATCCAATGCCACAAAAAACCCAGTGGTACAAAAACCCAATGCCACGAAATTCCAATCCTATAAAATCCAATGCTACAAAAATCCCATCCCACACAAACGCAGTGCTACAAAAATCCCACCCTACAAAACCCAATGGTACAAAATTCCAGTGCTACAAAAATCCCATCCTACAAAAACCCAATGCTACAAAAACCAATGCTACAAAAATCCAATGCTACAAAAATCCCATCCTACAAAACCCCATCCTACAGAGGCCCAGGGGCAGCAGCCCACGAGAGCAGAGCTGCTGTTGGGAGCAGGAGGGGAGGGAGGGCCGTGCCTCCATCGCCGCGTCCTCGCGGTTCAAAGGCGCGGATCAAATGGAGGAAGAATGGCTGGAACCAGCCCCGCTCTCAGCACTCGATCCACAGATGATTCCCCGGGGAACGGCGCACAAAGCCCTTCCGAAAGGCCTTTCTGGGGACGGTTTCGCCATGTGCTGTCCCGCGGATCACATCGGCATGGAAATCAAGAGAGATCCTGAGGGGACAGCGCTGGACTTCACAGTGAGCCACCAACAAAGAGCTGCTGGGGAATGGGAACAGCCACAGCAAACAAACAATGTGGGATTCTTGGCTGGAAACAATGGCTTGGGAAAAAAAAATAGGGGAAAAAAGAGACTTATTTCATGGTATTTCCAGTGGCCTCATCCTGCAAGCACTTGCTGGATGAATGCTCCTCAGGACAGCCCCCAGGAAGGTGCTCCAGAGAGCAAAGCCATGCTTGGGATGGAGACTTGGATGTGTCAAGGCAGAACCTGTTAAGAAATGCCCCAGGTAGCTTTAAATCAATCAATAAATATGTGAAAAGCAGCAGTCAGCACACTGGATTAGAGTTCTTCCTTCTTTTCTAGAAAATTTGCTTTTTCTGGGATATTTTGCTCTCGTGATTTAGAAATTCAGCTTTTCCAGGCTGCATTAACAGCCCCCCACACTCCTGGAACACCAGGAAGGTCCTTCCCAACAGGACAGGCTCCACTCAGCCAGGAAATCTCCCCGTGCTGCTCCCTGCAGACAACGCACAACTTTTTGGGAGCCACACGCCCCAGCCCCATGCCCCAAGTGACTTCTGGAAGGTTTTTGGTTTCCAGCCGAGGTCCCTCCTTGTTCCTGCAGGAAGGGAAGGCACAGCCGCCGCTCCCTGCCCTGTTTGGATCTCGGAAGGAAAACCAGGAAGGTTTTGTGCCCTGTGACACCGATTAAATCATATTTTTTATACCCCCCAAATGTGGAATATTTGTATTTTAAGGCACAGGAACCAAGCCTCAACTCCAAGCCCACCTGACCCCAAACACCTCCAACCTCCTGGTCCTTTTTCCTCTCCAGCTTCCTTCCCACCCCTTATCCACATTCTCACCCTACAGATGGTTTCTCCACATATTACTAAACACACTTTTCCAAGAACGGGGTAAAACCCCTCTTTCCCTCATCTTCCTGCGCAGATTTAAAGGGTACAAAACTTCTTTTAGCTCAAGAAATTCAGATAAGGTCCATGAGGCACTTTTCCTAATTAAAACAGGATTGACTTTAAGTTGACTTTAAGTTTTCTGGTGGTTTTAATGCACCAGAAAAGGTGCATTTTCTGATGCTTTTAATGCACTTTTAATGCACACTGGTCCAGTTTGGCCAAATATTGGTCGAATTTTGGATAATTCACCAATTGCTCCAGGAAGAATTAAGATATGCATTTTTTTAATAGAAATGTTGCAGACCAGAGGTGGAAAGGTTCAAGAGGTTCCACAGAACCCCGAGTGGCTGAGGTTGGGCCACCCCAAAGCAGAGTTGCCCAGGGCGATGGCAGCCCAGGGCTTTCCCTCACTGTTGGGGAGGATGAAATAGGAAAGCCTTATCAATATGATTGCCTGGCAAAAGATGCTGAGAATATGGAAACTATCAGCGAGATTGAAATGAAGACAAGCTCTGAGATCCCAAACCCCAGGTACTGAACAGCTGGAAAACAATGGTGTGGCCACTGAAGGGAATCCCCTTTGGATTAAACAATCCCCTCTGCCTGCAGACAGCTCCAAGGGTCAGAGCAGACCCTGCCAGCTTGGCAGAGGCTCCAAAAAGCAGTTTTTAGAGTTTAAAATATAACGCCGTATGGTAATGCAATGACTCTCACAGGCTGTGTGTAAATGTTGTAGGATTTGTAGCTTGTTCTAGATTGGTTAGTGAAAATTAGAATATTCAGCACAGAAGATGATTTATTGTATTGTAAGCGACAACCACGGCATTCTATTCTGTATTCTATTCTGTACTTCTCTCTCTCTCTCCCATCTCTCCCTGCTCTGAGCTGTGTCTGGCAGCTCCCAGCAGCTCCCCTACACCCACACCTTTCACAATAAACCTCATGCTCTGAGACCAAACTCCAGAGATCTCTCGTCTCCGTCCCAACCGTCTGGAACAAAACCAACCCAAACCCCACAGACGGCAAACCTACACCTCACCTTCAGCTTCTGGGCCTCCCCTCGGACCTTGAGCAGCTCCGTGATGGAATCCACGAAGCCCTGGTAGTGGAAGTTGCACATTTTCTCGATCTCGCGGTCGTGGTTGCGGATCCGCGCCTCCAACTTCTCCATGAAGCGGCCGTGCTCCTCGCCATCGTACACGGACCTGCGGGGACAGCCAGCACCGCTCAGCATTCCCAGATCCACCACAGAACCCACGAGGAACGCCCAAAACCTGACCCAAAACCTCCTCCTGGGATAACGGGACGGCTCAGAGACCAGGCACCAAAGCCAGGTGTGAAAATGGTTCTATCCCAACCTTTCTTTTCCCTTTTGGGAAACGACAGTTTGGTGTTCCCCGAGACACCAGGACAGGCCTGAAGGACCTGAAACAAAGATCTGTCCTAGAGCCGAGCCATCTCTGACCCCTGTCCCGAAATCCCCCCCAGAGAACCCTCTGGATGTTCTTTGGGCTCCAGGGGTAAAAGGCACAGTGGCAAAGAGGATCTCCAGAGCTGCCAAAATCGTCTTCCCTTCACCTGCCAGATTTTTCCAGCACAGCTTTACCCCTGTGGTAAAGGACAGCAACCTAAACAAATGGTGGAGTGCCCATCCCTGAGGGATTTAAAGCCCTGTGGATGTGGCACTTGGGGACATGGGGCAGTGCTGGCCCTGGCAGTGCTGGGAATGGTTGGACTCGGGATCAGAGGGATTTTCCAACCTCAGTAATTCTGGGATTCTATGAAATTAAGAAGGAACAATCTCTGGTTTGTGCCTGACAGGTTAAAAGGCTGTAGACCTAAAAAACTTTTCAGCCATGTGAGCTGAGCTTCCTGGAGAAGGAAGGACAGCCCTACCTGGGACAGCACTGGGTGAGGTGAGATAAAAATCCATCAGGAATGACACAGCTGAACCAGAGGATAACAGCCTGGTTTGGGTGGGAAAGGACCTTAAATCCCATCCCATTTCCCCCAGCCATGGCAGGGACACCTGCCACTGTCCCAGGCTGCTCCAAGCCCCAATGTCCAGCCCGGCCTGGGACACTGCAGGGATCCAGGGGCAGCCACAGCTGCTCTGGCAATTCCAGCCCAGCCCTCCCCACCCTCCCACACAGCAATTCCCAATTCTCAACATCCCATCTATCCCTGTCCTCCTTCAGCTTAAAACCAAATACAAGGATGGAACTTAAAACCAAATTTCTGTCCCTCAAAGCCATTGTTTCCCTAGAAAGCAGAGCGACCAGGTTCCACTCTGGGATGTCAGGGGTTGTTTTCCTGTTTTTTCACAGCAAATATGGATATTTTCAATGGACTGTGGCAATCCCACTCCCGGCCCTGCCTTTGGGAAGTTTTGGTATTTTAAGAAGCAGCATTGACTCCTAAACCTGAGCTCCTTCCCAGTGCAAGAGTTAAGTTTGGAGTGAGTTTTTCGGATCTGAGCTCATGTCAGATATTAAGGCCAAATTAGGGCTATCAGCAGATTCCAGGCAGCCCTTAGAGAGAAGAGATGGGAACCATGGACCTGCACAAGCTCTAAGAATCAAGCATTTTAAAATTATTAACCACTGAAGTAACAAGAAACACTCCAGAAGGAATCAGAACTCCAGGAATCCAACTGCAGACAGGAAATCTTTCTCCAGCAATGTGATCTGTGCTCACCACTCCCTTTGGAGAATCCCATCCCTCAACCCACACAGGTCTCAAAGAAATACAAACAAATACCAAGACAGAGCTAAAAGTTGGAGAAAATCTATGAATGATCATTCCTTCCAACCTGCCCAGGCCATTTCAGTTCTGCAGGTACAGCAACAGATCTTCAGTGGCAAAACAAAACTGCCGAATGTTTAAAACCTCTTTAAACTCGACATAAAAGAACCCAGACACCTCAAGCAGGTGCTGGGGAGGATATTGCCTTCTCCTGGTTGGTCCAAAGGTGAAAAAAAAGGGATAAAACTTCCTCAGATTCCAGGAGAGGCACCACTAGTGGGATGTTGCTGAGTTTTCCTTGAAGGTTCACGGAATTCTGGCTGGTGAAATCTGAAATTTGGAGCCCGAGTGCCATCTAGTGCTGCACGGCGTCTTAGCAGGGTCTCATCCCAAAGAATTCTTAGCTCAAAGAGGAGAATTCCAATAAGAAAATAAACGTGGATACGTTGTGTTTGCATTCAGGGATAAATTAGAACAATAAAAAATCCCACAGCAATAATGATGTGTTGGTGTTCAAAGGCAAATTTGGGATTTAAATCTGACAATGAGGAAAAAACCCTCCAAACTCCTTAAAATGTCCAGGCAAAATTCCCTTTGGAGGAGGCAAAGCTAGGACATAAAGGTCTGATGGCTAAAACCCTTTTATTATTAGAAATTCTATTGTTTTATTCTTTTTTATCCAAACTTTAGTGTGGAAAAAGAAAAATTTGGTGTCAGGCCGGAAGGAAACACCAGCATGGGGTGGGCAGCCCTAAACACACCCTGGGCCTTCCCTTCTGAGCCTCCTGCTCCTCCAGGATCCTATTCCCAAGGGAAAAACCATCCCTGGGCCTTCCCTGCTCAGCCTCCTGATCCTCCAGGATCCTCTTCCAGAAGAAAAAACATCCCTGGACCTTTCCTTTCCTCCTCCAGGATCCTTTGTCCAAGGGAAAAGCATCCCTGGGCTTTTCCTTCTGAGCTCTGTGCTCATCCCAGATCCTCTTCCTGGGGGAAACCATCCCTGGGACCTTTCCTTCTGAGCCTACTGCTCATCCAGGATCGTCGGTCCAAGGGAAAACCATCCCTGCACCTTTCCTTCTGAGACACCTGATCCTCCTGGATTATCTTCTGGAAGAAAAACTATTCCTGAGCCTTTCCTTCTGAACTCTGTGCTCCTCCAGGATCCTCTTCCCAAGGGAAAAGCATCCCTGTGAGTCTCAGTGTCAAACACTCCGTTTGATGGCCAAAGAACACCTCAGAACACCCCCAAATCCCAAATTCCACCATCTCCATCTTCCAGACTGGTTCCCACTCTGGCTCTGTACAGATCCAACTTCCTCAGCCATTTCTGCATCAGTCTTGGAAAATCCTCCTGGTGACCCCAAATCCTGGACACGGGAGCAGTGTCACCCCTGATCCACTCCCTGAGTCCTGAATATTGTCCCTTTCCAGACTCTGCCACACGTGGGACATTCCCTCTTGCTGCCCCCAAACCTTTGGGATCTCTGTGCCCCCAAACCTTTGGGATTTCCCTGCCCCCAAGCCTTTGGGATCTCTGTGCCCCCAAACCTTTGGGATCTCCCTGCCCTAAACCTTTAGGATCTCCCTGCCCCCAAACCTTTGGGATCTCCCCAACCCCAAACCTTTGGGATTTCCCTGCCCCCAAACCTTTGGGATCTCCTGCCCCCAAACCTTTGGGATCTCCCTGCCCCCAAACCTTTGGGATCTCCTGCCCCCAAACCTTTGGGATCTCCCTGCCCCCAAACCTTTGGGATCTCCCTGCCCCCAAGCCTTTGGGATCTCCCTGCCCCACTCTGCATCCCCAGCTCCCTCCCTCCCATTCCCTGCTCTGGGAATGTCTCTCCTGCTCTAACACCAAACACAGCCTGGCCTGGAACTCCACGGAAGGGTCCTGGAGTAACCAGGAATTCAGGAGACACCAAGCACAAAAATCACTCCAAAAGGAAAATGATCTGCTATTTGTACTTCTGGCCAGTAACAATCCTGACAGCACAATGCAAAAACACAGCGAGGAGAAAGAAAACAGAAATTCAGTTCAGTTTGGGCTGTTTCTTCTCCTGTTCGGAAGAAGAGGCAGGGACAGAGCGATGGAAAACCATCCTAGAGACTGCGCTTTTTTCCTTCTTTGCCATAAAAAATTGGTGGTCAGAAAAGCTCCTGCACAAAAAGGCTTTGGATTAAAAAAGGCTGAGGAAGAGGGGCTGTCCCACATGCATTTATAGGTAATTCCAGAGCGGGCTGGAATTCTCCCCCTGCAGCCTCTGCTCTCTCACAGATCTCTCTGCTTTAGGGGTTTTAAGTGCACTCACTAAACAAAACCATCAGAGAGGATTTCAAAAATTCTTTGGATTGGGTTGTCAAGTTTCACTATTTCAGCATCCGTTAAAAATCCACTTCTTTTTTTTCCCTTTTTTCTTTTTTCTTCTTTTTCTGAAAGGTCAAACTGGAAAAATCTTTCCAGGAAAGCCACAAATGGATCAGGAGCTCCCATGTGCAGCAGTTTATCCCCCAAAATAGGGGCAACCAAAGCCGGAGCAGAGGGAGCAGCCAAACCACGAAAAATGGGATGTCCCAGACAAAGATCCAGCTGTGCCAGGGGTCAGAAAGTCACGGAATATCCTGAGATCCAATGGGATCATCCAGTCCCACTGGGGCCCTGCACAATGCCACCCTGGGCATCCCTGGCAGCAGTGCCCAGGTGCTCCTGGCAGCCTCGGGGCTGTGCCCATTCCCTGGGGAGCCTGGGCAGTGCCAGCACCCTCTGGGGAAGAACCTTTCCCTGCTCTCCATCCCAACCCCCTGAGCCAGCCCCAGCCGTTCCCTGTCCTGTCCCAGGGATGGGAGCTGCCCTCGGGAGGAGCTGCAGCCCCAGGGAGCTCTGCCCTCCGTCTGCTCTGCTCCAGCTCAGCATTGCCAGCGCCCTGAGCCTCTCCCCTGCTCCCACGGGAGCCTTGGGCATTTCCCAGGGGCAGGAGGTGAGGGTGGCTCGCAGGAGCACAGCGTGTCCATCCCTCACTTCACCTGCCCTGGCAGCCCGAGCCTCGCCAGCTCTGCCCGTGCCCGACCCCATGAGACCCCGGGCACCGAACTGCATCCTGCCCTTCTCCACCACTGCAGCCAAAAGGGGGGACACGGTGGAGATTTGGGGATAGAGCCCAAGGAAAGCTCTGAGAGACACCGAGCTCAGGGGGAAATTCCTTCAGAGGCAGGAGGACACAGCGGAGATTTGGGGATAGAGAGCAGGGAAAGCCCCAGGAGACACCGAGCTCAGAGGGAAATTCCTTCAGGCATAGTCCGGAGGACATGGTAGAGATTTGGGGATGCAGCCCAGGGAAAGCTCTGAGAGACACCGAGCTCAGGGGGAGATCTCCTTCAGAGGGAGGAGGACACAGCAGAGATTTGGGGATAGAGCCCAGGGAAAGTCTCAGGAGACACCGACCTCAGGGGGAAATCTCCCTCAAATGTGCCCAGGAGGACACAGCAGAGATTTGGGGATAGAGCCCAGGGAAAGCCACAAGAGACACCGAGCTCAGGGGGAAATTCCTTCAGGCACAGTCAGGAGGACAGAGTGGAGATTTGGGAATAGAGCCCAGGGAAAGCCCCTCAGGGGGAAATCTCCTTCAGGCATGGTCAGAGGCAGGAGGACACAGCAGAGATTTGGGGATAAAGTCCAGAGAAAGCCCCAGGAGACACCGACCTCAGGGGGAAATCTCTCTCAAACATGGTCAGGAAGACACAGCCCCAGGCTGGGCGGGCTGGGAAGAGACCCCAAAGCCCATCCCATTCCAACCCCAACATCTGCCGCTGTCCCAGGCTGCTCCAAGCCCCAGTGTCCAGCCTGGCCTGGGACACCTCGAGGGATGGGGCAGTGCTGCTCGGAGCACCCTGGGACACCCTGGGAGGTGTCACCATGGCAGGGGTGGCACTGGATGGCCTTTAAGGTTCCTCCAACCCAAACCCATGGATTCATTCTGTGATCCCATGAATCACAGAGGGCCTGACCCAACTCAATCCCAACGAGAGCTGCCTCCAGGATGGGCTCAGAAGGAACCTAACCAAACTCAGCTGGAAACACAGAGGAGGGAAATCTCTGGGGAGGGAACGAAAGAGCTCTGGGACAATGCACGGAGGACGAGCTGGGGACAGTGGGACATGAGTGACTCGCTTTTGTTTTCAATTAATAAGGGGAACAAATTCCTGAGTTTGCTGTGGACTTCAATTTTCTTTTTTTCCCCTTTAAAACCTCTGTAGTGGTTTGAGTCCCTCCGAAACATTTTCTTCTCATTAAGCGACATAAAAGCATTAGCAGTTTGTTTAATCTTAGTCTAACTTTTGTAATAAACAAATTAACTACTGAGCACGGCAAAAAAAGAACGACGGCTTCCAGAGTGGTGCAACAGCTCCACGGAAAAAAAGGGCAAAGAAAGTTTGAAGATTAATGCCTGGTTAGGATGGAACTGGCAGGAGCCTGAGCCTCATGATTCCAAAGTTTATCCAATTATGACACAACAGCAGCGCTCCAAAGATTCCCTGTGAGGTGGTCACACCTCCGTTGATCGGGGTGGAAAAGCAAGGGGAGAATCCAATTTGTGTTTTCATTCTGCCAATTAAATAGAATTAATTGAAGCCCACAATTGAAGCCCAACATTTAAACCCAAAATTTAAGCCCAGAATTGAATTCAAGCCCAGAACTTCTGAAGCCCAGAATTAATTTAGGCCCAGAATTTAAGCCCAGAATTGAAGCCCAAAACTGGGGCGCAAAAATGAAGCCCAAAATTTAAACCCAAAATTTAAGTCCACAACTGAATTAAAGCCCAGAACTGAAGTCCAAAATTTAAGCCCAGAACTTAATTAAAGCCCAGAACTGAAGTCCAAAATTTAAGCCCAGAACTGAATTAAGGCCCAGAACTAAAGACCAGAATTAATTCAGGCCCAGAATTTAAGCCCAGAATTGAAGCCCAAAATTGAAGCCCAAACTTTAAAACCAAAATTGAAGCCCAGAACTGAAGCCCACATTGCTTTGCCCTATCACCCATCCAGGTTAACACTCACACCAGAAATACAAAAAAAGACATTTTTGGTCCTGTTTGGAAGAGTGTAAAATCTTCTAATCATAATTATTTGTCATTGTTACCATTAAAAGCATTCCCACATGGATTTGTCCTGCTCAGACCCACACATTTCCCTGCCCATCCAATTTCCAGTTTAGAGCAGCAATTATTCCAATCACCGTGAAATTCCACAAAATCCCAGAGATATCCCATTGTTGCCAGGTAGAAAACAAAGGAGGAGCACCACTAAAGTTCATTTTTGTCAGGACAACCCTGGTTTTCCAGCTGGGAACACCGTGATTCCAGCCAGGAGTGGCCCCAGGTGGCCATTCCCACAGCTCCAGGAGGAACCCAGCACAGAGAATTCCATAAACCACATCCATATGCTCCTTAAAAACCACCCCAAAAAAACCCCGGGACTTGTCAGTGACTGGCCTCAACCAGGAGGAGCTTTTCAACAGCGCTTCCTCATGGATTTGTGCTGGGCCTGGCTTTCCTCAGCGGTTTTAGGAGGAAATTGGAAAATCCGACGCCAACTGTTCTTTGGGAAGATGTTGGTGCCACCGAAGGGAAGGAGCCACAGGGCTTGGGGAGCACAGCCAAAAATCGGGAAACTCGAGGGATTCCACAAGTCAAGGGGAGTGAAGGTCAGCAGAGGTCCAAGGAAAGGTCAGGAGCAGGAACAGGAGGCCAAAGGGGTCGGGGAGGAAGGAGAAACCCCAAACTCCCCCAGCCACAGCTCCTGATTTACCATGGCCACGGAGAGCCAAAGGAATTTAACCAAAGGGTTAAATGTGAAGGGAAAAGGCTGGGGAGGACACGGGGGGCACAGAGCCACGGAAAAGTGCTCTGCTGTGAAAATGGAATGAGTGAGGTGGAAAGCTCAGCCCTAACCCAGCCCCGCCGCGCTCACAGCAAACCCTGTCCCGAGTGCCACGTCCCTCTGGTCACTCCCAGGGAAGGCAATTCCGGTCCCAACTCCTGACCCCTCCAGTGACCTCCCCAGCAGCTCCAGGGCCTCCTCCGGACTCTCAGCAGAGTCCAGGTCCCGTTGTGCTGCTGGCCCCGGAGCTGAGGGAAGCCTCATCCCGATGAACTCCCGAAGCCTCATCCCAATGAACTCCCCAGCCTCCCTCTCAGCTCTACGAGCAGATTGCTTTACCACAGAACCATTTTAATGGCCGCTCTCGCTGTGTTATTGCCCAATAAAAGCTCCTTCCCTGCAAACAAAGCTCATTTGGTTGTCTTGTGCATCGTTCAAACAAGTCGATTTGGATTTTTTCGGAGCATTCCTGGCCTGAAGTCTTGCCCCAGCCTCTGCGCTGGGAAGAAATGTTGTCACAACATCCACCAGAGGCACAACAAATCCTCGGGACGTGCCTGACATTAAACACTCGGCATCGGAAACCACAGAGCGGCCGGAGCTGACTGATGGCTTCCAGCAGCGGGACAGCACTGCCAGCCAGCGCTGCTCATCCACGGCTCCGCTCAGCCATGGATTTTAGGGGACGGGAGGAGCCTCCCTGACCAGCACTGCATCCCTGCCTGGCACTGCATCCCTGCCTGGCACTGGCACTGCATCCCTGCCCGGCACTGCATCCCTGCCCGCCACCGCATCCCTGCCCGGCACTGCATCCCTGCCCACCACCGCATCCCTGCCCGGCACCGCATCCCTGCCCGGCACTGCATCCTTGCCCAGCACTGCATCCCTGCCTGGCACCACATCCCTGGCACCACATTCCTGCCCCAGCAGCTTCCCGCTCCTCCCTGGGGAAGCGCCTGGCTCGGTACCAAGGTCAGCTCGAGGTCTCCCTCGGGCAGAAGTTGAGGGAGATGGCCCAAGCCAGCTCCTGGCTGCCAGTGCATTGTTTTGGGAAGCTCCAGCTTCCAGCAGCAGATGGATCTGAGCTCTGCACGCAGCTGGGCTGGGGGAAGTTCCTCCTGCCAGCTCCCGCTCCATGCCCAGCTCTCACAGCCTCTCCTGAATCATGGGATGGTTGGGACTGGAGGGGACCT
This sequence comes from Origma solitaria, assembly GCA_013397895.1. Lineage (NCBI taxonomy): Eukaryota > Metazoa > Chordata > Aves > Passeriformes > Acanthizidae > Origma > Origma solitaria. Next base: position 360,865 of record VZRL01003740.1, on the reverse strand, counting down.
TCAAGACCATCCCAGTCCCCATGGGACACCTCCCACGAGCCCCATCCAGCCTGGGCTGTCCCACAGCCCCCAGAGAGAGCGAGGCTCCTTCGAAACCTTGGGACCCATTGAATCCGAGCGGAGCAGGAGCAATCCCGGAGGAAAGCACCCAGGGGACTCCATGCTGTGACAAGATCTGTGACCCACCTCCTCTGCTCAGCCCCAGGAGACCTCCCCTCATTTCAGCCTCACTCTGAACACTCTGTGCCAGGCTCAGGCTGGAGGACACCAGCTCCAGACCCCTGGAGCCCTTTGGGATACCTGCCTGGGATCCCAAGCTGGACATCCCAGCACCACCAGGGACATCAGATCCCGTGGCTGAGATCCCCCAGGAGGGTGTTTAGGAGTGAAAATCCCTTTGGTTCCCTTGGAGAAGACTGAGGTCACGAACCCACAAAGCAGACAAGCTCTGCAGGAGACATCCCAAAATGCCCGTCTGACTTTAGGGCTTCCCCAAAGGCAAACTGAGAACAGCTGGGGATTTCCTGTGTTTTATCCTACTCCTGTAGTTCTCCATCATTTCATTTCTCTTCATTTTCTTCATTTCATTCTTATGTTCCCCCACATCACCAGGATCTGTGCAATCAAAATTAGGGACGCACAGGACCAGGGGATGATGGATTTTCACTTAAGCTTCCCAAAAGCTTCATCAGAGGACTGTTTTAATAACCACGTGGCCAGAGAGAAAAACTGGATTAAAGGGCAATGGATTTGGGAACTGTGAGGACCAGAGGAGGCCAGGACTCACATTCCCATGCAAATATTTGTGCCCATTGAAGACAAGAACAAGGGAAGTGAACTTAAATTGCCCAGGAGAAATGGGTTAAACACTGGAGAAAGTTTCCTGACTGTAGGAGTGGCTGAAATCCCAGAGGGGTGATCCAGGAATGTTCTGGAATCTCTTTAAACTGCTCATCCCTAAGAATGACCCCGAGGAGGAGCAGCTTCGGTGCATTTGCTGCTGCAGAGACTGAACATGTCCTCAGGCAGGGACAGGACTCAGAGGTGGCCTCTGGAGGTCCCCAAAGCCCTGTTTTCCATAGTTCAGCTCCAGAAGAGCTGGAGCTCCATGCAGACCACCCTGACCCTCACCAGCGCTCCCAGGAGCTGAAGGAAACGATGGCTCTGACCCCAAATCCTGCCAGGTTTCCCAAGCATTTCTCAGAACCCAACTCACTCCCACTGATGGCAATAAATTCTCACCTCCTTCATTGGCTTTAAAATCATGGAATAACAAAATGGTCTGGGTTGGAAGTGACATGAAAGATCATCTCATTCCATGGCAGGGACACCTTCCACCATCCCAGGCTGCTCCAAGCCCCAATGTCCAGCCTGGCCTGGGACACTGCCAGGGATCCAGGGGCAGCCACAGCTGCTCTGGGCACCTGTGCTGGATAAACATTCCAAAGCCTCCTGAAGAGCTCACTGATGACAATAAAACACTTTCAGACCATATATTAATGGAAAAACAGCTCCCATAAAGCCAGAGCCACCTCCAGAATGGAATTCAGCTTCTCCTTGCCAGGCAAGATGCCAAAGGAAATGAAGAAAAATTCCCCTAATTGCCAATATAATGGAACGAATGGTTAGAATGTCCCTATTAAAGGAGGAATTTTGGATGCCCAAAGCCATTAAGAAGAGCTTGAACAAATCCATGTCCTGCTTCCAGGAGAGGCAGGAACGGAGGGAGCAGCCCCAGCCCAGGGATGGCAGAGCAGCTCCAGGCCACACGAGGCCAGGACGGGGACAAGTGGCCACGAGTAGAGCCTCCAATTCCCTCCCCGTTCTGGGAGGACATGGAAACAATTCCCCCAGAACAAAAGCCATGCGTCAGCGGCTCTCTGCAGCTCTTCCAAGCTGGAAGGACACTTGATTTGAGCCATGTGTAGGATGGGAATGCTCCTAGAACCAGGCGAGAGAAATTCCAGTCCATCCAAGCTGGGGAACATCAGGGCAGGGATGAATCATCTTTATAATGCCTGTAAACAACACTAAAAAGGGATAAAAAAGGAATCCACGATATATCCTGGCCACACGTTGCTCCCAGTTCCGGAATGTTCGGACCATAGGGACAATCGTTGGGAGAAGTGTTGAAACTGGGGCAGACACGAAGCCACAGGAACGGGAGGATGCGGATGGAGAGCACCAGAAATGTTCCAAATCTGCCTCTGCCGTGTGTCCCAGCACGTCTGGGGACAGGACACACCGGGAGTGGGGTCCTGTGGATGCACTGTTCTAAAGTTTTTCTCTTCTTTCTCATGGGGAATAGAGAGAAGTTGCATTCTTGTGCTTTTCTAATCTTTTTGTTTTGGTACTGGATGCTGTAAGGCTCCAGGCAATCCTCTTGGGGGTGGAAAACTGCCGACCAATAACTGTTAGACTATTAATGCATATAGAAAGAAAGTATTGTAAATAAATCTCGCTCTTTCGCCATCTTGCTGTGCTGACTGCCTGATTTACCTACGAGCTCCCGCAAATATCAGCAAATCTCAGCAACAGGATCCGCTGTGGGGTTTGGAACGAGGGATGGATTCTCAGCCTGATCCGCAGAGAACCACAGCCACGGGACCTTCCTTCGGGAACTCCGACGGGAAGGAAATTCCAAACCCCAAGCACCGGGCGGGAAAATCCCAGTGTGAAAATAACTGCAAAAATCACAGCTGGACAAAGCCCCTTGGGTGTGTCAACACGGCAATTTCTCCCTGCTTTGCTGATTCAGAGGGACACTGAGGTAATTATTGATTGATTATCATGGAATTAGGGCTGGAAAAGGCCTCCAAGATCCTCAAATCCAACCTCTGATCAAAGACCTCCATGTCCACTCCTTTCGAGCACTTCCAGGGATGGTAACTCCAAAACTTCCCTGTCCCAATGCTCAACCACTCTTTGAGGGAAGAAATTCTTCCTAATATCCAACTCCAATAATTTCCTTTTTAAAAAAAGGTGCTGTTTAATTCAGGGAAAAAATCCTAGCGGGATAAAAGCACTGCAGTCTTAAATCAGAGTAATTCAAAGCAGAAAGGAGAAATCGTAACTTTTGTTTCGGTGCTCCCAGAGCCTCTGGTGGAAAGCACCAGAAGAAGACGAAGAGTCAATCCCTCCTTCCAGGACCTTCCAGTTTGGCCCTTGCTCAGTGCAACAGCCACCAACCAGACAAATGTTGTGCTCACAGGTGGAAATGCCACAACAATTCCATGAAAATGGCATGAAAACATCGTGAAAATTCCATGAAAAAGACACAAAAATGTCGCGAAAAATTCCATGAAAATTCTGTGAAAATGTCATGGAAAATTCCACCAAAATGTCGGGGAAACGTCGCAAAAATTGTGAAAATGTTGTGAAAAGTATGCGAAAACGACACAGAAATGTCATGAAAATTCAGTGAAAATGTTGCACAGATGTTGCAAAAATTCCATGAAAATGTCGTGGAAATTCCACAGAAATATCGCAGAAATTCCGTGAAAATGTCACACAAAAGCATAGCGAAAATTCCGCGGAATTTCCATGAAAATTCTTTGACAATGTCACAGAAATTCCGTTAAAATGTTGCAGAAATGTCATAGAAGCATAGCAAAAATTCAATGAAAATGTCATGAAAGTGTCGCAAAAATTCCATGGAAATTCCATGAAAATTCCTTGACAATGTCACGGAAATTCCACTAAAATGTTGTGGAAATGTCACAGAAACGTCGCAGAAATTCCTCGAGAATGTCACAGAAATGTCAGAAAAATTCCGGGAAAAAGTCATGAAAGCATCACAAAAAATCCATGAAAATGTGATGAAAGCGTCGCAAAAATTCCATGAAAATGTCATGCAAGCGTCACAAAAATTCCATGAAAATTCCGATGATGTGGAGCACTTCACAGCTGCTCTGGGAACCCCCCAGGGCCCACGGAGCTGTAGGATCTCAACACCTCTGAGATTCCCACACCTCCATCCAACCCTCCCAGGCAGGACGGGCGGATAAGAGGAAAACCAGGGCAGCTTTAGATTGGAGAAGAGGAAAAAGTTCTGCGTGGGAAGGGTTGTAAAGCTTTGGGACAGGGAAAGGGTGGAGTCCCCGTGCCTGGAGCATCCCAAAAACCCTGGGATGTGGCACCTGGGGACACGGCTTGGGGGTGACCATGGGGGCACTGCTGGCTGGTGATCCTAAACATCTTTTGCAGCCTGAGGAATTCCAGGATTCCACAGCAGAGAAAACCAAACCCTCAGGGAAGGAATCCTGAGAGCCCAGGCCCAGTTTTATTTTAGGGAACACTTTGGGATCACACTTTGTCTTCACCGCTTGGGATAAGGACAATAAAGAGGCACCACCAAGGTGGGAATTCTGGGATGCAAACAGACAGTGCTGGCATCTCCCACACCCCAGGGCGGCGTGGGGACACCACAAACCTGTCCCACCTTTGGGACTGCCCCAAACCTCAGGGATTGTCCCAAACCTCGGGGACAGTCCCAAACCTCAGGGACTGCCCCAAACCTCAGGGATTGTCCCAAACCTCAGAGATTGTCCCAAACCTCAGGCCGCTGCAGGCACCTCCCACATCCCAGGATGGCGTGAGGACACCACAAACCTGTCCAACCTTTGGGACAGTCCCAAACCTCAGGGATTGTCCCAAACCTCAGGGATTGTCCCAAACCTCAGGCCAGTGCTGGCATCTCCCACATCCCGGAGTGGCATGGGGACACCGCAAACCTGTCCCACCTTTGGGACTGTCCCAAACCTCAGGGATTGTCCCAAACCTCAGGGATTGTCCCAAACCTCAGGTCGGTGCTGGCGTCTCTCACATCCCAGGACAACATGGGGACACCACAAACCTGTCCCAAACCTCAGGGATTGTCCCAAGCCTCAGAGATTGTCCCAAACCTCAGGCCAGTGCTGGCATCTCCCACATCCCGGGATGGTGTGGGGACACCACAAACCTGTCCCAAACCTCAGGGACTGTCCCAAACCTCCTCAGACTGTCCCCGGGGCGGTCGGTTCTAAAGGCAGAAGGGCAACCAACAGGAAAGGAGACAAGGGGAGGGAAGGAGGGTGCGAGGTGCGGTCAGAACAAACAAAGGGAGGGCAAATGAACAACAACCAATAACATAATAAACTTCACCGAAGCTTCGGGAAGAGGAGGCAGATCCAGAGCCTTGGGCACACCTTCCCTACCAGTCCTGGGGTGGGTCTTAGACCCCTGAGTTCTGCCCCAGCGGGGCTCCTCCTTCTGCGGAGGTGGAACTGGCCTGGGACACGGCAGCCACCAGGGATGGACCCTCCACAATTGGGGACATTCCTTCCTGGCAAGGGCTGACCAGCCCTGCTGGAGTGCCCATCCCTGAGGGGTTTCAGAGCCCTGCGGATGTGGCACTCGGGGCCGTGGGGCAGTGCTGGACATGGTTGGACTCAATCCCAGAGAACCCTTCCAACCTTAACCATTTTCTCATTCCATGAGCTCTCAATCCCCTCCCAGCCCAAACCCAACAGCACCCCGAGGAAAGCAGCTTCAGACCAGGGGCAAACCCCAGAGACAAACTCTCCTAATCCTCATTTTCCAGCATTGCTGCTTTCCCTGGGAGCACTCACTGTCCCTGGACATTCACCAGCTCCAAATGACCTTTTCCAGCTGCACCTGTGCAGGGCAAGGGGAAATGTCCTTGGCAAGGCCCAATTGCACCGAAAAGTGCTGGGGTGACCCTGAGCCTCCCCCAACAGCTGCCCCAGGGATTTCATCCCTTCCCCTCCCCAGCCTGCAGGGATCAGTGACAATTGCTCTGAGCCCTGGGCAATTCCCTGTGTGCTCCCACTGCTGCTCAGGAGCTGCACCTTCATCCCCATCCCTGGGGAATTGGCACTGTGGGGCTGAGTCACATCCCCATCCTCCTCCTCCTCCCCTGCTCCACTCATTCCTCCTTTCCAGATAATTCGATTCCTTCTAGGGAGCTTAGGGTCAGGCTTTTTCCTGAAGTGGCAAAGAATGATGGACAATTTATAATTTTAACCAAGAATTTGGGGGAGAAAAATCCCCCAGCCACTGGGACAGCATGGGGAAAACTGAGGAAATTAATTAATATTTAAGTGCAAACACCTCAGGCTGTTTGCACCTCAATAAGACATCACGGCTGGTCCTGAGCGAGGTACCTGCTCCTCCTGGGGATTTTAAAAGCTCTGATGAGCCCCCAGCACAAGTCAAATTTGTTCAATCCCTGCAAATGAATGAGGAATTGTATAAATGAGAGAGAAGTTCCCAGAGCTGCAGCAGCAGCAGATCCTGCAGAGCTGCCGGCAAAGGGAGAGCTCAGCCCCACACCAAAATCCCCAAAAGGAGCTGGCTGGGGGGCAGCAGATCCTGCAGAGCTGCTGGCAAAGAGAGCTCTCAGCCCCACACCAAAATCCCCAAAAGGAGCTCCCTGGGCTGGAAACAACATTGGTTGTGCACTTGTCCTGCAAAAGCCGCGGGAGCAGTGAAGGCTGGGCTGTTCAGGATTCGGATTGAGCCAAGGCCACAGTGAAGTGTTCCAAAGCACAGCCAGCCCTCCGTGCCCCTGAGCCGCCCCTGGGATGGCTTTTCCCTCCCATATTCCCAATTTCTGGATGAGGGAACAGGATCTGAGTGAGCCCAGCACCCGTGGGTGCTCAGTGGCAGAACTGCAGAGAGCACTTCCCTCCAGAACCACTGCACTCCATACTCACTACATTAATTCCATTATTAAGAAGAATTTTCAAGCTTTTCCTTCAGAGAACCCTTCAAGAGAATCTCAGCTCACCAGAAAGCAACAGTGCCAATAGGAACAACTTAATCCCTAAGCCACACTTTGGGAAAACTTTTTTTTTAACATTTAAATGGAATTAAGGACGAAAAAGAGGTGTTGGCACCAGGACATTGTTACCATAGATGGGAAAAGTGACTCCTGTTTGTCGAGCATGGATTGCTCCAAATATCCCAAGAATGGGCAGGAATAGGAATGGGAATGGGAATAGGAATAAGAATAGGAATAGGAATTAATAAATAAATAGGAATAAAAAGGTCTTGGCTGAGCTTGGGTCTCCCAAGGACCCCAGGAATGGGCAGGAACAGGAATAAATAAATAAACAGGAATAAAAAGGTCTTGCCACTGCCTTCACATCCTCAGGTCAATGCTTGGGGTCTGTTTTTCCCCCAGCTCGACTCATTTCTCTCATTTGCCTTCACCTAATTAAAGAAGTTCGTTATCCCAGTTTTTACTCTCATTAAACCTGGCTTTTCTTCCCCTCTTCACTTTTTTGTCATTCGAAAGCCTGCCCGTTTCCTTGGGGATGTTATTTTTAGAGGATTTGGGTAAGCTGAGGCAGCTCTGGGAAATCAAGGGCTGCTCCCAGGGTGCCTCCCATGGCAAAGCTGTGCCCTGAGGAAAGGGCAGGAGGGAACTCAGGGAATTCCAGGCTGGAGAAACCACTCCGGGGTGCAGAAACACCTCCTGAGCACCCACAGACCAAACCGGGAGGTATTTGGAAATAGGTAATTCATTACTTCACGTTGGGACTTCTGGATTTTACTAAATGGGGCTTTTCCACACTGCAGAGTGAGGAGCTGAAAGGAGGTTTTACAAAGCCATGGAATTTTGGGATCTGGATGGTGATGAGGATTTTCCATAGCACCAGAGCCCTCCTGGCGGTCCTGCAAGGACCCGACAGGAAAACTGGAACAGGGAAAATGGGAACAAACATAGTACGGCAGGAATGGGATCCAAGCAGGGAGGGGAAAACCCACCGAGGATAACCCCAAATCTGCAGGAAAGGGAAAGGAGAGGGAAAAAGAACCTTGAGCTCACTATTGTGAGTAAAATCTGCCTGAATCCTGGGAGAGATCCCAAAGGGAGCTGAGCAGAGCAGGGCCACGAAAACTCGGCACCATCCAAGGAGAATATCCCAGACCCCCAGCTGAAGGGAGGGACCACTGCTGGATCTGCTCCTGGAATCACCCAGAAAATTCCCATTTCCTTCTCACCCATTCCCAGGCAAAGCCCCCCAGGGGCTGCTGCTCAGGGAGCCAAACCGAAGCTTTGAGATGGAACTTCTCACTCCAAGGGCAGTGCAATAAACCCAAGGAAGTCCTCTGGAAGCCAAGGAAGTGCTTGATCCATCCCCAGCTGATCACACAGATCATTTCTCCCAAATCCCAGAGCTTCCTCCTGGGGAACATTCCAGCAGCTCCCCAGAGAGCCAAAGGACAGGGCTGGCAGAGCAAAGGCTTCCACATCCCAACAGTTGAAACACACTCAGCTGCTCAAAGCTGGCCCTGGAAATTATTTTATATTTATATATTATTATTATATTTTTATATTATTATTATGTTTATATATTATTATTATATTTATATATTTATATATAAATATATTATTTTAATTTTCTATTTAAAGGTATATTTAAAGGTATTTTATATTAAAAGGTGGGGTGAGAGGAGAAGGAGGGACAGAATCCGGGATGTTTCTGCAGGATTTGGGAATGCCCTTCATCCCCAGCTCTGCTGGGAAAGGAACCCTGGGATCAACAGCAGCCTCTGCTCCCTGCTCTGCATCGCCTGACCTCATCTGCAAAGCTTCATCAAGGACTAAATTAATTGCAAGCCACAGAAATTCATTGTCAACCACGTGAATAAAACTGGAAGCTGTGTAAATTAATTGCGTGCCATTTAAATTAATTGTAAACCAAGCAAATTAATTGTAAACCAAGCAAATTAATTGTAAACCAAGTAAATTAATTGTAAACCAGGTCAATAGAACTGCTGGAATAAATCAGTGCATGGGATTCACCAGGCCAGGAAAGAAAAGGAAAAAGGAGACTGAGACTCATCAGATCGTCCATAGTGTTTTCCTTTAAAAGGAATGTAATTCCCAATATTTCCATGTCCTGCCCTTCCCACACAAGGCACATCCAAAAAAATCTCGTTGCATCCTTGAGCAAAATCCTCTTGTTTCCCAATTTTCTCCGCTGATCCCGGGAATGGTCCCAGCCAAGCCACGATCCCGGATTTTGCCACTGGATGGCACCAGAGAAAATCCTAAATTTTCACTCGGTCAGTCCAGAGCCAGAATCCAGGGAAAGCAAAATCCAAACCCTAAAGGAAAGAGCTCATGGAAGGAAGGGTTTGTGGAAGGAAGGGTTGTAGAAGGAAGAGGTGGATTTGTTGGAACAAATCCAGAGCTGCTCCAGGATTCTGGAGCTCCTGTGCCATGGAGCCAGGCTGGGAGAGCTGGGAATGTTCCCTGGAGAAGGGAAGGACCCAGGGAGAGCTGCGAGCCCCTGGCAGGGCCTGAAGGGCTCCAGGAGAGCTGCAGAGGGACTGGGGACAAGGCGTGGAGGGCCAGGAGGCAGGGAATGGCTTCCCAGTGGGCAAGGGGAGCTTGGGCTGGGATGTTGGGAATGAGGAATTGCTGTGTGGGAGGGTGGGCAGGGGCTGGGCTGGAATTGCCAGAGCAGCTGTGGCTGCCCCTGGATCCCTGCAGTGTCCCAGGCCAGGCTGGACATTGGGGCTTGGAGCAGCCTGGGATGGTGGGAGGTGTCCCTGCCATGGCTGGGGTGGCACAGGGTGGGATTTAAGGTCCCTCCATCCCAACCCATCCCAGCATTCCATGACAAGAACACAAGGAAATAAATAACAGCCTCCAGGAGGGACATTCCTGCATCCAAACGGCAGCAGAGAGCACAGCCCCTGTCCTCCCACGCTCCGAGCACACAATTCCATGGCCTGTCCTGCTGAGGTCCCTAAAGCTGCAGCTCCACTCTGGGGACAGAAGAACCCAAATCGCCTCAATCCACTCGGAATGGATCAACCCCAAAATCAGGAACCCCAGGCTGGACACTCTCTGGGATCCCGGGAATGGGCTGGGAGGGAGCAGCAGGACCTGGCTCACCCGCAGGGCAATCCAATCCCAACCCAGGCCTGAGAGCATCCAACCCTGCTCAGCCCTTTCCCAGGCCAACGGGGACAAGCAAATCCCCAATCCCATTAAAATTAGCCAGAATTAATCAATTAATCTGAGCTCCTGGATTATCCAGAGTGCCCTCAGTCACCCAGAGCAGCCCTGCAATGCCACCCTGGCACAGAAACCCCAGGAGAACCTCCGTGCCCAGGACACAAATCCATGGGGATGGAGAATGAAGGTCCTTCCCTCCCCTGGAACCTGCTGTAACACTCTTTGGAAAACTCTGTGATCTCCAGCCTGGATTACCCATCCCACACCTGCTGCCCCCCAGGGAAAAATGGGATTCCTGCTTGTCCTTGGCATCCCTGCCAGCAGACAAAAACCCCAATTCCATCCCTCAGCAAAACATGTCCACAAGAAGAGTCCCTGGGAGCCACATCCACATTTATTTCTGCTTTCCACAAACCACCTGTTAATTCCGAGGAATTAATAGCCTGGACTGGCAGGAAAACAGGGCAAAATCAAATTAAAATAATTAAAACACAGGTCTGAGTGGTTTTAAACCACAGCCTATGGCAGGAAGTGCTGGGATATGATCCAGTTGTGCCAAATACCCAAGAAACCAAGATTTCCTCATTGGTTTGAAGGTCCCATGAGTGCCAACAGCATCCGAGAGGATTTTAACTATGATTTATCCCTGCTCTTATTAGACCCGACAGCCTCTCCAGTGGAAATCCTAATTAAAAGCCCCTGCTGAACGTTCCAACCAAAAACACAAAGGGAGCTTGTCCTCGGTGTGGGGCAGGGATGGCCACAGCAATCCATCTGCAGAGGATCCCAAATCCCAGGAAACAGCAACAAACACCACAAACAAATGAACTTTCCCTCAGGGAGCCCGGGCTGGGGAGTGCTGCTCCATGGACTGAGGCTGTGCTCACCCAGGGATTGGGGATGCAGGTGGCTTTGGTGGCTCTGGAAGGATTTGGGGACAAAGAATTAAAAGAAATAATAAGAAGGAGAATTTAGTGCAATTTTAAAGCTTGAGATTGGCTCCATTGGTTGGAGGGTTCAATCCCAGGATGATTCACGTAAGAGCAGAAATTGAGGATCCCTGAGGATCCCTTCCAGCTCAGAACACCCCAGAATATGGAAATAAATAGGAAATACGCTACAGTGTTCACAGGCAGGGAAAGTTGGCTTTAAACACTGAGGCACTCACATGAATGGAATCATTCATGGGACACTGGGTTGGATTCATGGAATCCTGGAATGGTTTGGGTTGGAAAGACCTTAAATGCCACCCAGTGCCACCCCAGCCATGGCAGGGACACCTGCCACTGTCCCAGGCTGCTCCAAGCCCCAATGTCCAGCCTGGCCTGGGACACTGCAGGGATCCAGGGGCAGCCACAGCTGCTCTGGCAATTCCAGCCCAGCCCCTGCCCACCCTCCCACACAGCAATTCCTCATTCCCAACATCCCAGCCCAAGCTCCCCTTGCCCACTGGGAAGCCATTCCCTGCCTCCTGGCCCTCCACGCCTTGTCCCCAGTCCCTCTGCAGCTCTCCTGGAGCCCTTCAGGCCCTGCCAGGGGCTCGCAGCTCTCCCTGGGTCCTTCCCTTCTCCAGGGAACATTCCCAGCTCTCCCAGCCTGGCTCCAGAGCACAGCGGCTCCAGCCCTGCAGCAGCTCCGGGGCCTCCTCTGGACTCTCTCAGCAGCTCCAGCTCCTTCTGCTCTTGGCCCAGGGCTGGGGCAGCTCCCAAGGTGAGCTCTCACCTGAGCACAGGGCACAGGGCACAATTCCCACCTTTCCTGCTGCCCTGGGCCGTTCCAGCCTCACCCACAGCATCCCAGTCCTTCTCCCAGGGTGACCCCTTTAAACCAAGGGATCATTCCGGTGTCTAATTCCCAGCACTGCCACCCTTCCAGCTCTGCAGTCAGGGCTCTGAGCTCTCCCAGTCCCAGCAGCTCCCAGGCTGTGGCTCCCCTCCCTCCACACTGCCCAAACTCAGCCCTGGAATGCACCCCCAAGACCTCACTGAGCACCCCAACAAACCCTGGGTGCAGCAGCACCATTTCCCCAGCACTGCTCTGAGCTCACAGCCGAGATCCCAAACTCCCCTGCTCCTCCCAAACCCAAATCCTTCTGCAGTGCATTTCAGAGAACAACCCTAAAACACCGAGAGGATCGAACAGGAATTCCCAAAAGATGCGAAGCAGCTCTCCAGGATTCCTGGAGAGTTGTCACTTCCAGCTCTGTCACCCCCGGCCGAGGCGGATCCCAGCGCCCACGCCGCTCCCGAGGACAGGAAGCCGAGGATGCTGTGTCCAGCTGATAGTGCAGAAGGAATTTTAAAAAGGCAACATCTCCTGCCTCAGGCCCGCGGCCAATTCCCTTCAAAGCCCTCGCTGGCCCCACTGGGAAAATTAAGAAGGAAAGAAAAAAACCAACAACAACATGTGGAAAACAAAGAAATTCCGCACAAAGGTTTTGTGTCCTCCAGCCCCAAGCCCCTAAATCTGTTCCTCAGCCCTGGAATCGCTCTGGGAGTGCTCCTTATCACCAAATCCAGGCATTTCCAGGCCAGGAGGGGCCGGAGTGGCCATGGATGTCCCTCATAAACACAGAGAGCGGGCGGCAATTCCCAGAGCGGGAGGATCATCCTGGATTCTCCCAGGAATTGCTGCTCCAGCCCCAGAGGCGCACACGGAACATTTTATCCGCGGGATTTACACAGTTTGGAGCTCGGGTTCAGCCGGGGAAAGCGGGAGGTGAGGGATGCTGGACAGAACACGGATCGGCTCTCCACCTTCCCTCGGGGCTGGAGTGAATTCCCTGGGGATAAAACAGCATCCGAGAGAAGGGAATTTTGCCCCCACCGCCTCATCAGGAAATGACTCCTCTTATCCCGGGGTTTTTCCCCCAAAAACAGCTTCCAAAGCCACATCATCTCCAAGCAAAGGCAGCCACGGACAGGAGCCACCACCGACGGAATTCCACAACCTGTGCCTCTGGAATTCATTCCTCCAAGCCCCATCTCACATGGAGCTGAAGGAGCCAAATCCCACCTCCCATCCATTAACACCTCTGGCCTGGCCAAACACGGTGCCCTTCAGAGCAGTTCCGATGTCATCCTCGAGAGGAAAAAACAAACTCCTGACTTTTCCTGTTTGGGAAGTGGGCAAAGGGAAAAACACCGTAGGACACTGCTTCCAGTTGGAAAAAAACCTAAAAAACTCCCAGCCCTCAGCACAGGATGTGTAAAAATAGGGCTGCTGATAGGATCAGGACAGTCCAGGATTCCTGAGTCCCACCTTCTTGGCTTGGAAAGGGATCTGTCCCTCTCGTCCACCCGGCTGCACATTCCGTGTGGGAATGCCGGCTGGAATGCCTTGGAGCAGGGAGAAAGGGATTGAAGGAACATCTCAAAGCCATGGAAGGGCACGGGGGGTAATTAAATCAGTCTGATGTCAGCCAAGGAGAAATTAATTAGTGGCACAATTATCACCTGTGCTGTGCAGAGCTGGAGAAGAGGAGGATCCAGAGGGGACATTCCAGATCATTCCAGGGCCTGGAGGGCTCCAGGAGAGCTGCAGAGGCACTGGGGACAAGGCGTGGAGGGCCAGGAGGCAGGGAATGGCTTCCCAGTGGGCAAGGGGAGCTTGGGCTGGGATGTTGGGAATGAGGAATTGCTGTGTGGGAGGGTGGGCAGGGGCTGGGCTGGAATTGCCAGAGCAGCTGTGGCTGCCCCTGGATCCCTGCAGTGTCCCAGGCCAGGCTGGACATTGGGGCTTGGAGCAGCCTGGGACAGTGGCAGGTGTCCCTGCCAGGGCTGGGATGGGATGGGATCCATGGGATGGGATGGGATGGGATCCATGGGATGGGATGGGATGGGATCCATGGGATGGGATGGGATCCATGGGATGGGATTTAAGGTCCTTCCCACCCAAACCATTCCAGGATTCCATGATCCACAGCAGACACTCAACAACAAACCTGGCGAGCTCCCGATTTTAACATTCCCAAATCACCCCTCGGCCTTTCCAGCACTCCTTCCCCATCCCAGCTGTGGGGAAAGAATCCCAAAGCCAAGGACACCCCAACCTCTGCCCCAATCCCTCCCTTGGCCCTCCCCCGTGTCCCAGGGAAGGCACACAGACCCCTGGAGCACCCCAGGATCCTCCCCCATCCCTTGGGATTGGCTCTTTGCTCCCAGCCCAGGCAGCAGAGAATTCCCAGCTCAGGAACCTCTGTCCATGAGACGGTGGAAAATCCCAGCCCCGCTCAGGAGACCCCAAATCCTCCCCAGGAGCTCCTCCAGGAGCATGGCCAAGGGAAACTCCAGAGCCGGGGCAGCCTTAGGCACTGAAGGCAGAGGCCAAAATACACTTCTGTTTCAATGGATATTTGATGTGTATTGTATCGATTTACACTCTCCTATTTGCATGGATTGGATAGCTATATTTTGTATTTTTATGTGTATTATATGTTCATATTCTGTATTTATATTCTATATTTGATGTGCATTATACCTATTTACACTTTCCTATTTGCATGGATTGGATGTTTATATATTTTTGTATTTTTATGTGTATTATATTTTTGTATTTTTATGTGTATCGTATATTTGTATTTTTATGTGTATTCTATATTTATATTCTATATTTGATGTGCATTATATCTATGTATACTTTCCTATTTTGTATGTATTGGATGATTATATTTTTGTATTTTTATGTGTATTATATGTTTATATTCTATGTGCATTATACCTACTTGTTTTATGTGTGTTGTATCTATATTTGTATATTTTTATGTGTATTGTATATTTGTATTTTTATGTGTATTATATGTTTATATTCTATATTTGATGTGCATTATATCTATTTATACTTATATATTTGCATGGATTGGATGTTTATATTTTTGTATTTTTATGTGCATTGTATGTTTATATTCTATGTGCATGATACCCACTTATATTTTATGTGTGTTATATCTGTATTTTTATATTTTTATGTGTATTGTTTATTTGTATTTTTATGTGTATTATATATTTGTGGTTTTATGTGTATTATATGTTTATATTCTATATTTGATGTGCATTATATCTA
>VZRL01003740.1:327810-345721 GCA_013397895.1 Origma solitaria | reverse complement strand
TTTATTTTTCTATGTGCATTATATATTTATATTCTATGTGCATTATATATTTATATTCTATGTGCATTATATATTTATATTCTATGTGCATTATATATTTATATTCTATGTGCATTATATATTTATATTCTATGTGCATTATATATTTATATTCTATGTGCATTATATCTACTTATATTTTACGCATATCTTCTACTTACTCTTATGAGTATTCTTATTCTTACTCATATTCTACTATATATTCTACTTATATTTTATATACCTATATTTTTATATTTTTTGTGTATAACATCCATATTTCTGTGCATTATATATTAATACTTTTATATTCTTAGATGTATTACATATTAATATTTTCTATGTTATGTGTATTGTATATTAAATTTTTACATTTTATATGTAATATATATTACTTTTTATACTTTACATGTACTTTCTTATATTTTTAAGTGTATTATATACTTATATCTTTTATGCTTTTGTTTATATATTTATATTTTTATATTTTATGTGTATTACATCTACTTATATTTTTATGCGTATTGTATCTATTAACTTCTATTTTACGTGTATTTTATATATATTTATATTTTGTATTTCGTGTATATTACACATTTATATATTTCTATACTTTATGTGTATTATATATATTTATATTTCTGTATTTCATGTATATTATACACTTATATTTTTCTGTATTTTATATGTATTATATCTATTTATATTTTCGTATTTTTATGTGCATTATATATATTGATTTCTTTCTATTTTACATCTATATCTGTATCTATGTTTATATTTTATGTATATTACATATTTCTACTTTTCCATATTTTATGTGTATTATACCTACTTACATTTTTATATTTTTATGTGTGTTATATCTATTAATATTTTTATATTTTGTGTTTATTGTATTATTATTTTTATATTTATATGTATTATATATTTCTATTTTACATTTATTATATATTTCTATTTTTATAACTTTATGTGTATTGCATATATTTTATATTTTTATATGTATTCTTATTTTTTATATATTTTCACACGTATTTTCTACTAAAAATACATTTTTATATATATTATACACAAGAGTTGAAACACACCAAATTGGAAGAGGACGCAAAACTCTGCGTCCAATGCATGAAACAAATACCAGACAACAACTGGCGATGAACTTAATTAATCATCAGCCAATTAAGAAATTAAAACTAAAACGGGAAAGAAAAGAGGAGGAAAAGTTCCCACATCAAGGATTTGCAGCAGAGATTAAAAACTCAGTTGAACAAATTTAAAAACTCAGTGGTATCAATTAAAAAATCAGTTATATCAATTTAAAAATGGGTGGTATCAAAACAGATGCATTGCATAAATTAAAAAATCAGTGGAAAAAATTTTAAAAATCAGTTGTATCAATTAAAGAATCAGCAGTATGAACTAAAAAAACAGTTTTATAAATTAAAAAATCAGTGGTATCAATTAAAAAATCCATTGCATAAATTAAAAAATCAGCGGTATAAATTTAAAAATCAGTTGAACAAATTAAACAAACCAGCTGTATAAATTTAAAAATCAGTTGAATAAATGAAAAAATCAATTATTTTGTAAGGTGTGTAAGGGGGGAGCAGAGGGAGGCCCCAAAGCACGAGTGAGCAGTGGTGCCCAAAGCCTCTCCCAGAGGAGGAAACAGCCCCGGGAAGAGGGAAATGCCGGAAATTCCTCGGGATTTCAAGGATGCAAATCACTTCTAAAAATAAAAAATCATCCAAAGTAACCTTCACCTGTCTGCGCTCACAGGAATTGAATGAAATCATTCCCTGCCAGGCTTGGGATCTTGGAACATCCTGACGGGAAGGGATGGACAGGGATCGGGGATGGACAGGGAGGGACAGGGAGGGACAGGGATCAGGGAGGGACAGGGATGGGGGAAGCACAGGGATGTGGATGCAGCTCCAAGCCCTGCCCAGACACTGCCAGGGATCCAGGGGCAGCCACAGCTGCTCTGGCAATTCCAGCCCAGCCCCTGCCCACCCTCCCACACAGCAATTCCTCATTCCCAACATCCCAGCCCAAGCTCCCCTTGCCCACTGGGAAGCCATTCCCTGCCTCCTGGCCCTCCACGCCTTGTCCCCAGTCCCTCTGCAGCTCTCCTGGAGCCCTTCAGGCCCTGCCAGGGGCTCGCAGCTCTCCCTGGGTCCTTCCCTTCTCCAGGGAACATTCCCAGCTCTCCCAGCCTGGCTCCAGAGCACAGCGGCTCCAGCCCTGCAGCAGCTCCGGGGCCTCCTCTGGACTCTCTCAGCAGCTCCAGCTCCTTCTGCTCTTGGCCCAGGGCTGGGGCAGCTCCCAAGGTGAGCTCTCACCTGAGCCCAGGGCACAGGGCACAATTCCCACCTTTCCTGCTGCCCATGCCGTGGGATCAGCCCAGGGCTGGGGGTGTTGAGCTTTTCCCAATTCTTCTCCCAATCCATCCTCCCCCAGCCTGTCCCAGCCCTGCCCTCACCCCAGCAGCCCCAGAGGGTACAAACACAAAAGCCCCAGGATCTCCACACGCAATTCCCGCTGCCAACACCTTCCCAGTGCTCTGTTACCTCCAGGACTCTTTGTTTGGGATCACATTCTCTCCCTGACTATTTTTCTGTGTTATTTTTCACAGCCACGTCACTTGGGTTGAGCCAGGTTGAATCTCCACTTGCACTTCCTGCTTTTATTTCCAGCTTCCATTTATTTTCCTGGCCTGGGCACTGCCTGCAGCCTCTCTGTGCAGTTTTGACCCCGTGGAGAATTAAATAAGGGTTTGTTGTTATTCCCTGAAAGCCTGAGGACTTGGAGGACAGTCAGGGAGCAAAACACGCTCTTAAGCACCAACATCGCTCAGATTTTGCCCTTTTAACTCCACCATTATTTACTATTAGTCAGAGTTTCCAATAAAAATTAAAGCACAGCCCAACGAGCCAAATTTGGAGCAGAACTGAACAGAGCATCCTGCATTTTCTACTTCTGGAGCAGGCCCAAATCTGAGCATCAGCGCTAAAAATGTTCAAGAAAAAATAATTCTGATTACGCTCTGAACCTGCAGGACCAAAAGCTTGTCCTGGGTGGGACACAAAGATGCATTCAAGAAGGAAAAACTAAAAATCGGAGCCAGAATCCAACCAAAGTTGCATCCCACATCCCAGTGCTGGGAATGATTTGGAATTAAATGTTAAACACCCATAACCTCACCTGTGTCTCCAGCAGACAGATGATGTCAAGGAAAAGAAAAAAACCACAATTTTAGTTCAAGGTTATTTTGCATGGATTCTGTTATTTGGGAGACTCAGGAATGAAATTAGATTTCGCTTCTCAAGAGAAAATATTCAGTCATTAACTTCACACTGCCATAAATTTAGGTTAAGAACTAAAATCAAGAAATGAAGATTAAGCATTAAAAAAAAAAAAATCAACATTTTATGGTCAGCAGGCCCAAAGAATTGCTGTTTTTTTCCTATTACCACTATTTTTGGCAGAAGATTTAACCCCCCTGGAGCGGCACAATAATATTTAAGGCATTTTATAAAAACACAAACAGCCCTGACGTGTTTTACTGACTCCATGGATGTGTCATCCCTCCAGTTCCCTTCCAGCACCTATTTTGGAATTCTCTCCCAAGGAAAAGCAGGCAAGTTTGCCTGGCACGGCTCAATCCATGGCACGGCACCAACTGGAAATGGGCATTTTTAGCTGCCAGAGGCACACAGGAACAACATGGGACAGTGGAATTCGGGGTTGGGTTTAGTCAGGGGATAAATCCAACCCCCAAATCTTGGGGTGAACAGGATTGCACTACAGGCAGAAGGAGGAACATGCTCCAGAGAGCTGCAGAGGGACTGGGGACAAGGCGTGGAGGGCCAGGAGGCAGGGAATGGCTTCCCAGTGGGCAAGGGGAGCTTGGGCTGGGATGTTGGGAATGAGGAATTGCTGTGTGGGAGGGTGGGCAGGGGCTGGGCTGGAATTGCCAGAGCAGCTGTGGCTGCCCCTGGATCCCTGCAGTGTCCCAGGCCAGGCTGGAGCCACCTTGGGACAGCAGGAATTGTCCCTGCCCATGGATGGGTTGGAATAAAGAACTCTATGGTCCTTTCCACCCAATCCAAGGAAGTGCTGAGCAGTGAAGTCTGGAGGATCAAAGGGTCAATCTGGGATTATAAATCCTTACTGAAGGAGCTGAGCATGGAATTTCTATTTCTCCCAAAAGCAGCACCTCTCTCCTACAGGAAAATCCCCCAGGTTGGTTCCTCAAGCCAAGACCACAAGAAAATTCCCTCTGGATTGAAAAGCCTCAAGTTTCCTCCATTCCCACTCCACGACTTGACCACTCTTTGGCTCATCCCAGTCCATAACATCCCAAATCCCACAGTAACTCCCACTCCAGAAGCTTTTCCAGGCCCAGCCCAACCCTAAGCCCATTCCCAGCTCCACGTCCTGCAGCACATTCCCACTGCAACATTTCCATAGCTGCACGGCAAGAGTCAGGGAATATTCTTTCAGCAGGTACCTCCTTCCAGGAGATTTTATCCACGGCTCACGCTCCCTTGCGATCCCGGACTGCAGCCGTGTCCATCCCCAGAGCCCTGCCTGGGGCTGCCTCCCCATTCCCAGCAACTTCTCCTACTTTGGAGCTCTTCCTCACTTAGCCGAAGAGAGAAAAACGCTCCTTACCCTCATCCTGTCCCACTCTGTTCCTTTGGATGGCCATGGCAGGGGAAAAGAAGAAACCTTGGCTTCTGAGGGAACCTTTTATGGGAAAACCTGGGAAATCTCTTCCCACCACTGACAGATTTTAAGGAGGAGATGTTGTTTGCTCTTTTTGTGAAACACGAAGCGAAGGCTGAGCTGAGCCTTGGGCCAGCTGCACATCCCACATCGTTCTCCCTCAGCACCCTTGGGCCCGGCCGGGTGGGCAGCAGGAGGAAATGATTCAAATAAAGGTCAGATAATGCAGGTCACTCCATGGACCCCAGGATTCCTGGGCCCCCGGGGGAGATGTCCCTGGCCTGGCACAGGGTGGGACTTGCTGGTCTTTAAGGTCCCTTCCAACCAAGCCCAGCTGGGAGCAGAGCAAGAAAATTCCCCTCCGTACATCTGGGCCTTTCCTTTGCTACCTGCAGTCTAAAATCCCAAAAAGCACCCGAAAGGCACCCAAAAAGCCAGAAAGCACCCAAAAAGCACTCAAAAGGTACCCAAAAGGCACCCAAAAGGTACCCAAAAGGCACTCAAAAGGCACCCAAAGAGCACCCAAAAGGCACCAGAAAGCCCCCAAAAAGAACCCAAAAGGCACACAGAGCACCCAAAAGGCACCCAGAAAGCACCCCAAAAAGCACCCAAAAGGTACCCAAAAGGCAGCCAGAAAGCACCCAAAAGGCACCCAGAAAGCAGGAATGAGCCTCATCCTCAGCTTCCTCTCTGGCTGCCGCTCCTCGGTGTGCCAGGCCCTGGAAGCACAGCCCAGGGTGTGCCCTGCCAGCCCTGAGGCCAGCCCGCAGGAGAACCCATTATCCCTGGGCCCATTTCCCAAACCCAAATGGGTCTGGAAGCCGAGAGGGGAAGTGCCAGCAGGCAGGCACAGTGTGCATCCTCACTGCTCCAATAGGCTGGCCATTCCCACAAATTCGGGAATCATTTATAGCCAGAGACCCATGAGGATGGCGGAGCTCAACTCCTGACCCTAAAAACAGGACAAATCCAACAATCCCACCCTGTCCCCGAGAGCTTCGTCCAAATAAATCTTTGCAATGACCTAAAGCTGCATCTAAAGATTTATTAAAGGAGGTTCTTTCTGAAAGCCCAGCCACAGGAAATCCTGTAGAGCCTGGGCTCCTGGATTCAGACTTTTCAAGGAATTGTGGTCCTGGGGGTGGAAGCACCTTGAGCAGGAGAGCATCAGCCCAGGGGTCACCCCAGAGCAGCTGCTGTCCTCGCCGGGGTGACAAGGGGGTGACAAGGGCCACTCTGGGGGCAGCACAATCCCAGAAGAGCCCTTCTGGAGGCTCCTTAAACCCACTGAGAGCAGCACTAACTCTGCCCTGAGGCTCGGACAGGCTCTCCTCAGAGACCACAGAATCCTTAAGGCTGGAAAAGCCTTTCAGATCATCAAGGCCAAGCACCAACCCAGGAGCACCAGGGCCACCACTGACCATGTCCCCAAGTGCCACACCCGCAGGGCTCTGAAACCCCTCAGGGATGGGCACTCCAGCAGGGCTGTTCAGCCCTTGCCAGGAAGGAATGTCCCCAATGGCCACCCTGAGCCTCCCCAGCCCAGCCTGAGGCCGTTCCCTCTCCTCCTGTCCCTGTTCCCTGCCAGCACAGCCCGACCCCCCCGGCTGTCCCCTCCTGGCAGGAGCTGTGCAGAGCCACAAGGTCCCCCTGAGCCTCCTTTGCTCCAGGCTGAGCCCTTCCCCAGCTCCCTCAGCCCTCCTGGGGCTCAGCCCCTGCCCAGCTCCGTTCCCTGCCCTGGACACCTCCAGCCCTTCAGGGTGTCTCCTGTCCCAGAGCTGCCCCAGCCCTGGGGACAGGCACTGCCCTGGGTGTCACCGGCCAGGTGTCCTTGGCCATTGGGTGCTGAGATTCCCGAGGGAGGCAGGGACATCCTGGCACCCCAAACCCCATCGTGGATTTGGGATGGGCTCAGGATGTGCTGCAGGGCACCTCCTCCTGCTGAGGGAACCCTCAGCCAGCCCAGCGTCACCTCTGGTCCCCAGCTCGTGACCTGACAGCCCGACGGGAGCAGAGCCGAGCATCCCATGGACTGACAGGGAAGGGATCCCCAGGGAAGGGATCCCCAGATTCCACCTCCCCCACGAGGTCACCCTCCCCATCCCACTGCTGACAGACTCTGCCCACCCCAATCCCAAACCTTTCCCACAAGACGCTCCATAGGAGACGAGGCAGCCGTGCCAGGATTCGGGTTTGGGGTTTGCCAAAGGATTTTCTTCCCAGCCAGGATAACCCCCAGTGGGAAGTGCTGCTCCCCCATCCCTCCGAGGTGCTAATGATGCCAACAGTTGGGATGGAACACCCAAACCCCGGTGGGAGCAGGGAGAAAGCTGTTACCATCCCAAATCCCAGGGAGCTGCAGCACTCCTTCCTACCCAAAAGGGAATTCCGAGGAACAGCTGAAAGCATTCAGAGCTTGTGGGTGGCAGCGGAGCTCCTTCAGAGCCATTTCTGTGCTCCGAGGTGGAACTGCAAAGCGAATTTCAACATTCACACCCCCCTCACCGGGCAGATTTTCAAGGAATGAAAAGACAAAAAATTCCTACCCCGGCAAATTCAGGAGCCTGGATTGCAGCTAAGCACACGTGCAAAGTAATGCATGCCAAAAGCAGAGCCATGTGAGCAGCTAATTAGTTAATATTGGAATAATGAGGAGCTTCTTCAAACATCAGGAGCAGGAAAGCTGCCAGAGCAAGGCAGTGGGACTTTAAGGAAAACTCTTCTACATGACTGGGAAAAGCAGAAATAGGAATTATTATTGGTTTTTTTAGAAACGGTTAATAAAGATATAAAAAAGGACAATGGAGCAAAGGAGACAAGCGATTCCTTGGGTGGCATTGCCACATTTCCTTCACCAGGACTCTTGGAAGGAGCCAGCCTTGTTAACCGGGGGGATCTGAACACCCAAATGTTGAAAGCATTGCGAAAATTCAAAAGAAAAGAGGAATAATAATAAATCTCTGTTCCTCTAATTCAGAGTTTCCCAGTGGTTTTCCACAAGGGAGGAACATCAAGCTGACATTCTGCAGAGGACACAGAACCATTCCCTTGGATCAGCTCCAGAGCCAAAAAGCTGCAAAGGATCTCTCAGCACTGAGGATCAGGTGACAAAGTGACACGGAAAGGCAGCAGGGACACTCGGAGGGGACAAACCCTTTAAAAGGACACTCGGAGGGGACAAACCCTTCAAAAGGACACTCGGAGGGGACAAACCCTTCAAAAGGACACTCCGAGGGGACAAACCCTTCAAAAGGACACTCTGAGGGGACAAACCCTTTAAAAGGACACTTGGAGGGGACAAACCCTTTAAAAGGACACTCGGAGGGGACAGACCCTTTAAAAGGACACTCCGAGGGGACAAACCCCCAGTGAACCTTTAAAACCCCCCAGGACTGAGGGGCTCTGAAGGAAGCAGCCCTGAGGAGGGGACAAAGAGTGCCACAAGGGCAGGGTCACAGCTCAGAGCACAGAGGTTGCAAGAAAAAGAGGAGAAAAAGCAGGAAATATCCCTGCGCCCCTTCCCATATCTCCAGCCAAATCTGCATCCTGATCCCTCTGATCTTCCCAGCAGAAAGGTAAGAGCTGCGTGAGGAAGGACAGCGAGAAAAGCAGCAGGGATAATGAGCCATCAAAGCAGCTCTGCCAGGAGGAAAAAAAGGGAATTCATTAAAAACCTGCAGCTTGGAAGGCAGAAAAAAAATATTATCAGTGAGTTAAAATTCCTCCTAATCCTTTGGGCCAGCCTAGACCTGGTCCTCGCAACCAATGGCACCAAACCCTACAGGAATTAAAGACAATTCCAGACCTAGATCTGGTCCTAGCAACCAATGGCACCAAACCCTACAGGAATTAAAGACAATTCCAGACCTCATCACTCTGAAGGTTTCAATGGGAAATAACCCCAATGGTGAGGAAAGAGTAGCTGAGGAAAGATCCACGGGAAGCTCCTGACGGGAGAATCTGTGGCACAAACTGCACAAAGCGCATCCTGGAAACGCCTGGAAGCACATGGAATGTCCTGGATAAGCACCACTGCTCCATCTGAGACAGGAGAGAGCAGGAAAGCTTTGGATGCAGGAGCACCCGGGAGCATTCCCAGGATTTTCTCCATTGGGAAGCACTTCCTTCATCTCTCCTAAATCCCTGCAGCCCGGAGCTTCTCCTCATCCCATGATGGATTGTGGGCCTGCCCTGGCTTCTCCAGATGAAGCAATCCCAGCCCTTTCAGCTTTTCCCCAAAGGTTGTGTTTGCTCTCCTTGGGGACGAAGATTCCGACAGTTCCACTGCAGCCCCGGCCCGAGCCGCCAGTTGGTTCCATTTATGGCAGAAAAGGACAAAAATCCCTCCAAGCACTGGAGCAGAAAGGCAGGAAGGGCAGTCGGGGTGGACTGGAACACCACAGGACTCAGGGATCATCAGCCGAGCTCCGCTTTTCCACAGTCCTCTCCCAAGACGAGCTCAGCTGCCAGCTCGGGATGAAATACTGCAAAGTCATCCCCAGTGACAGCTCCAGGAGCCTTCCAAACCCATCAGCAGAGCAGCCTTTCCCCGAGAAATCCAGGGAAATCTCCCTTTTAGCTCAGCAGCACTGCTGTCACATTCCTGCAGCACACGGGGAGAGCAGGGAACAAATTTCACAAAACAGGAACATCCCACAGAACGGGAACAGGGATTTGCCAGGCTGTCCTCCGACAGCGATTCACGGAATTCCAGAAAGGAATGCACTGGTATGAGAAAGCCCGAGAAAATCCAGGGTATAAATAATGGAGCAGTGCAAGCTGTTCCCTTTGGATTGCAGCAGGGCTGGGAGGAAATGGGATATGGGAATGACAGGGATTCACAGCTTGGAGTTGGCTCCAGAACCTCAGCACTGGAGAGGGGAAATTATCCATAAAACCTGGGAAAACTGAAAATGGGATATGGGAATTACAGGGATTCACAGCTCAGGGTTGGCTCCAGAACCCCAGCACTGGAGAGGGGAAATTATCCATAAAACCTGGGATAATTGAGGATATTCCTTCAGGCAGAGACGCCAATGTTCCCCACATCAAACCAGACCTGTTTGGATCATAAATGCTGATAGCAGATTATTTCACAGGAGAAATTCCTGATACTTTCTCAGGAATTGCAGCAGGGCTGGGAGAAAACGAGCTATGGGAATGACAGGGATTCACATCTCGGAATTGGTTCCAGAACCTCAGCATTGGAGAGGGGAAATAAAACCTGGGAAAACGGAAAATGGGATATGGGAATTAGAGGGATTCACAGCTTGGAGCTGTCTGCAGAACCACAGCGCTGAAGAGGGGAAATGACCCATAAAACCTGGGAAAAGTGAAAATGGGACATGGGAATTACAGGGATTCACATCTCAGAGTTGGCTCCAGAACCCCAGCACTGGAGAGGGGAAATTATCCATAAAACCTGGGATAATTGAGGATATTCCTTCAGGCAGAGATGCCACTGCCCCACGCATTAAACCAGAGCTGTCCGGATCATAAACGCTGATTATTTCCCAGGAGAAATTCCTGATACTTCTTCCGCCCCACCAAAAACCTTGGGAGCTGCACAGCATCAGCCCGAGCAGAAGGGAATGATAATTCCAGAAGGGAATGATAACACAATTCCAGCAGCACTGCAAAGAACTGTGCTTTAAAATAACTTAATTATGGACACACAAAAAGAGGCCCAGGCTGATTTTCAGGAGGGAAAAGCAGGATTCAGGATTCTTTTTTTTTTTTTTTTCAAGTTTCTTTGTGTGGGTGGCAGGAAAATGGGTTGAAAGATCCTTCAAAAGAGCCTGGGAGGTTTTTATGAGCAGACAATTTACAGTTGTTGCTCTGTGGGCAGCACTCTGTGTCTAGAGAGGTTCTTCTTTGCTGGGAGTTGATATTCCGTGAATTATTGCCCGGAAAAAAGGGATGGGGCTGCAGGGGATGGGATTTACAGAGCTGAGGCAAAGCCTGGGCAGCGAAAGGGCAAAGGCACAACCACTCTGAGCTCTCAGAGCTCAGCCTCAGGGGTTTTACAGATCCTGGGGATGGTTCTGAGATTATTTCCTGGAGGGATTTTACAGATCCTGGGGATGATTTTGAGATGATTTCCTCAGGGGTTTTACAGATCCTGAGGATGGTTCTGAGATGATTTCCTCAGGGGTTTTACAGATCCTGAGGATGGTTCTGAGATGATTTCCTCAGGGGTTTTACAGATCCTGAGGATGGTTTTGAGATGATTTCCTCAGGGGTTTTACAGATCCTGAGGATGGTTTTGAGACCATTTCCTCAGGGGATTTTACAAAACCTGAGGATAATTTTTAGATTATTTCCTGGAGGGATTTTACAGATCCTGGGGATGGTTTTGAGATGATTTCTTCAGGGGATTTTACAGATCCTGGGGATGGTTTTGAGATCATTTCCTCAGGGGTTTTACAGATCCTGGGGATGGTTTTGGGATGATTTCCTTGAGGGATTTTACAGGTCCTGAGGATAATTTTTAGATTATTTCCTGGAGGGATTTTACAGATCCTGGGGATGGTTCTGAGATGATTTCTTCAGGGGATTTTACAGATCCTGGGGAGGATTTTTAGATTATTTCCTTAGGGAATTTTACAGATCCTGGGGATGGTTTTGAGATTATTTCCTCAGGGGTTTTACAGATCCTGAGGATGGTTTTTAGATTATTTCCTTAGGGAATTTTACAGATTATTTTTAGATGATAATTTAGATGATTTTACAAACTATTTTGAGATGAGTTCCTCAGGGGATTTTACAGATCTGAGGATGACTTTGAGATGATTTCCTTGAGGGATTTTACAGATCCTGGGGATGACTTTGAGACTATTTCTTCAGGGGATTTTACAGATCCTGGGGTTGATTTTGAGACTATTTCCTCAGGGGATTTTACAGACCCTGGGTGTGATTTTGAGATTATTTCCTCAGGATGATTTTGAGATTATTTCCTTGGGGGATTTTACAGACCCTGGGTGTGATTTTGAGATGATTTCAATTCCTGCTGTGCCTGAGCAGACATTTCCTAGTCCTGGCACAAGGAATGGGAAGTCCCTTCATCCCAAAGCTCCCCCAGGGTCTCCTGGCTCTCTCCTTTGATGGACAGAGCACAGCAATCCTGCAAAGGTTGAGCAGGAGGGATCAGAAATTCCCCATCGCTCTGGAATCACCCAGGGAAGCTGCAGCTCCTCCTCGCCCACATCTGCACCCCAGAGCGCTCTCCTCGTGTCACCCCAGACCAGGGTGGGAGCAGCCAGCCCAGCGGCTCCAAGGGATGCTCTGCCCCAGGGACCGCAGGCCACGCGAGCCCTGCGGAGCAGGGACACTCGGGGAGGGGACAATGGCACTGCAGGGACGTGGGACAGCACAGCTGGCCCCCAGAGCAGCCCTGCCCCTGATCCGGGGACGGTCTAGACACTGGCAAGCCACAAATGAGCCCAAGATGAGGGCAGGGAGCAGATCCAGCCGGGAAAATAACTCGCAGGAGGTGGGAAAGGGACAGCAGCCCTGAGCGAGCCCCGGCAGAGCCCATGGGAACAGAGCAGGAGCGACCCAGGTTTGTGCCTGCCTGTTCAGGTTTGTGACCTGGACAGGAGTGACCCAGGTTTGTGTCTGCCAGTTCAGGTTTGTGACCTGGACAGGAGTGACCCAGGTTTGTGTCTGCCAGGACAGGAGTGACCCAGGTTTGTGTCTGCCAGGACAGGAGTGACCCAGGTTTGTGCCTGCCAGGACAGGAGTGACCCAGGTTTGTGCCTGCCTGGACAAACTCCCCGAGCTCTGAGAAATCCGGCAAAACTCAATCTGCCTTTGGCCCTTCCACATCCCTCTGTCCCATCCCCACCCAGCCCCGGTCTGGGCTGGAAATTGGGGACACCATGCAGCCAGACCTCCTTTAGCTGAGTTATTTTTCCATCCAGATTCATTTTCCATCGGAGTTTGGCATAGGGATTGAACCAAAGGCACAGCTTCTAGCTCAGGAGATGCTGGGAGCTCAGCAAGGCCAAGAGAGACGCCCAGGACTTGCTGGACTCCATCCCTAAGTTTATGTCCCAGAGAAGAGCCTCAGTTTTCCAAATTCACCTCCACAATCCCGGATGGCACAGGGACAGGGCTGTCCCAGCTCCAACTCAGCTCCATCAGAAGCTACAGGAGAAAATAACCTCGAGAACATTCCCTGGGCAGGGCATCAGGAGTTAGGAATTGCTGCCTAGGAGGGGCTGGGCTGGAATTGCCAGAGCAGCTGTGGCTGCCCCTGGATCCCTGCAGTGTCCCAGGCCAGGCTGGACATTGGGGCTTGGAGCAGCCTGGGACAGTGGGAGGTGTCCCTGCCATGGCTGGGGGGGCCCTGGGTGGGGTTTAAGGTCCCTCCCCCCCAAACCATTCCAGGATTCCATGATCTGTCAAACATTCCAGACACAAAACCCATAATCCTGAAATTATTCCATAATTTTCCATAATCCCATAATTCCCAAAGGAATAAGGACCTTGAGCTCTTGGGCACAGGGAGGTCCCAGGGACAGAGTGGCCATGGAGTGATGTTGGGACAGGGAACGGCTCAGACAGGAAAACACCAATCCCAGACACTGCCGTGGAAGAGATGATAAAGGAATTAGGGAGCACAGCTTAATTACAGCCCTGCTTTAATCCCAGGCAAGAGCTGCTTAAAGAAACCTGACCTTATCCAGAGCTTCCTTCCCCTGCTGGGATGCAGCGCTGGAATCTCTGCAAACACACAATTCTATTTCACAGAGCTCCAGACCTCGGTGGGTTTATGGAAAACACAATGGATGATTAATTCCTGCCCGAGGTACAACATTCCCGACTCTCCCAGCAGGGCACTGGGAAGCACTGCCCCAACAGGAGTGATAAAGCCTCGAGCAGCGAGGAACAACCTGGAAAGTAAATAAAACACCTCAAAGGAAACGAAAAAAAGGGAGGAGCTCGTTTGCAGAGGAGCAAGCCATGGAATCAGGCAAGGAATAACCAGAATCACACAGAAATCTAGAGAATTCATGAGGGAATAACCAGAATCACACAGAAATCTAGAGAATTCATGAGGGAATAACCAGAATCACACAGAAATCTGGAGCCTAACCTGGGGAACAACCAGAATCACGGAGAAGTCTAGAGAATTCCCCAGGGAACAACCAGAATCACACAGAAATCTGGAGCCTTCATTTGGGAATAACCAGAATCACCCAGAAATCTGGAGAATTCCCCAGGGAGTAACCAGAATCACACAGAAATCTGGAGCCTTCATTTGGGAATAACCAGAATCACCCAGAAACCTAGAGAATTCCCCAAGGAATTACCAGAATGACACAGAAATCTGGAGCCTTCATGAGGGAATAATCAGAATCACACAGAAATCTAGAGAATTCCCCAGGGAATAACCAGAATCACATGGAATAACCAGAGCCACCTCGAAATCTGGAGCCTTCCTGAGGAGAAGCAGCTCCAGCCTCTCAGGGAAAAGCAGGAGAGTTTTGCAGTGTGAGGTGATTTTATCTGAGCTTAAAGCAGAGGGAAGACACAAAAATATCCTAACCACACCTGTGTGGCCTCCCAGGGCTGCTCTAACTCATCAAAAGCTGATTAAAAACCTCTTGAATTCATCAAACGCTGCTTAAAAATCCTTCATCAACCTCTAAAAGCTGCAAAATCAGCCTGAGAGCAGGCCAAGGGTTTTGCAGAGGGACAGGCGCAAGGTTGTTCACCAGAGAGAAGGTGAAGGAGTGACTGAGCCCAGGGTGACCCTGAGCCATGGGGTGACACCAAAGGGACACTGCAGGGGAGCACAGGGAAGGGAAGGACAGCAAAACATCCCCAGGCTGCAACCAAAGCCTGCTTTGAAAGGATTTGAAATTCAGATATCGCAGGGACACCCCTCAGCTGCCAGGCTGAGCACAGGCAAGAGGGAGGTTATAAACCCCATTTTATGGGGTGCCATGCAATAAAACCCCATTGTTACCCATCTTCACTCGGGTAGGGCTAGAATATCACAGGCCAGCACTCTTTTCCCAAAAATAAACAACCAACACAGCTCAAGTGGACAGAAAGAGCAACAAACTTCAGTTAAACATAATAAAAATGAGAGCATTCGGGTGTCACAGTTTAGCCAAGAGTTGGTTTTAAGCTAGAAATAGTCTCTCTTCCCCTACAAGGTTTTTTGACCCTGCAGAATTAAGGGATTCTTCAAAACCCAGATCAAGAGGGAATCCAAAATTACTCCATAAAATCAAGCGTAAGGAGAGAGAGAGGAAAAAAGGGGAGACAGAGCAGCAGAAGGAAGCGGAATTCGAAGCAATGGGTGCAATTAGGAGAGGCTGAGCAGCAGCAAAGACATCCTGGCTTGGATTCCAGAAGCACCCCAGGGATCCCCACAGGCTCAGCACCCTTCAAACACCACATTCCCAACACCTCACACCCAGCGGGGCTGGGGCAGCGCTCCCCCAGCTCCCCTTTCCCATCTGGGAGGCAATTCCCATCTCCCAGAGGGCCAGGCTGCTCCACAATGGAACTGCAGCACCCAGGGCTCGGCAGAAGGCAGGGCTGGAAGGGACTTCAAGGAGCACTCTCCTCCTTCCCTGCCCCGGAGCTGCAATTGCTGCACTTGCCATTCTGCCAGCCCAGAGCTCTCTCCCCGCTGGGTGGGACCCCAACCCACCCAGACAGATCAATGCCTTGGACCCTGCAGCTCCCAGGGCACCCCTCCGGCCCTCGTGGGGGCAATTCGGGCCAGGGCTGCTCCTGGAATATCATCTTGGGGAGAGGTTGCTCCTGGAATATCGCCCTGGGGCCATGGCTGCTCCTGGAATATCGCCCTGGGCCCATGGCTGCTCCTGGAATATCGCCCTCGGAGAGCCAGGACCGATAGAGGCACAGTCCCACACCCAAAAGGGGCCAGGAACTGATAGAAGCACAGTTCTGTAAACCAAAGGGGCCAGGAATGGCTAAAAGCATAATTCTGCATCCAAAAGGGGCCAAGAAGTGATAGAGGCACAGTTCTGCACTCAGAAAGGGCCAGGAACAGCTAAAACCACAAGTCTGCACCCAAAAGAGGCTGGGAACCAGTAAAAGCCCAATCCTGCACCTCAAAGGGGCTGTGAACTGCTAAAAGCCCAATCCTGCACCCCAAGGGGCTGGGGACCAATAAAAGCCCAATCCTGCACCCAAAGCAGCAGCAAGAGCTGGGCACTCCAGCCTGGCTCGCAGCTGAGCTCTGGGAGTGCTGTTCCTAGAAGGGAAGCCAGCCTGGCTCCTGGACACACAAATATTCCATGATGCCCACAAGAAATGAGTCACCTTTTTTTAAAAAAAAAAAAGTTTCCACCATCCTCTTTTCCTGACTCTCGTGTTTACCCTGAGCTGGTCCAGTTTAACTCTGAAATCCTTGGCACAGGTATTGCTTATCATTAACATTCCTGGGGAAATATCCCCACATTCCATCAGCGAATGAATAAAACCCAAACCCTTCTCTGCCCAGGCACTTTTAGTGTTTCTCCTGTGGGAATGCAAAGCTCCACATCAAGCCCAACTCCTCACCTAACTTTAATCCTAAAAAACAAGATCAGCTGAACTTCGTCCTCTGAAATGGAAAAAAAAACCACCCACACTCTTCATTCATCCTGGCAGCTCCCACCCCTCCAAATCAGTTTTTTCAGATGAATAAAGCTAATTCCCAGCATCTCCCGCTGTTCAGTTTACCTTGAAAAGTTTCAGGGGAGAACCTCAAGAAGAAAACTGCAAGAAGTCCGATACAAAGAAGGAATGGGCAATGCTGAAGTCAATCCCGAGCTCTGTGGCTCCACAAACGCAAAGCTTTCCCACTTCAACTCCGTGCCAGCACTGCAGTATCACTGCAAGCCCCACAGCTCCGAGCCATTGCTCCTTAAAGATGCCCCAGGAGTCGTTCCAAGCCGTGACTTGGGGAAAGTGGAGGCAGAGAAATGAAGGGCTCTCCATGGGGAGGGTGGGAGGGATCGCTCCCCATCTCTGATTCCTCACCGGCGGCACCTGCGGAGCAGCTGACAGGGAGCTGAAACCCCAAATTCCCCCACGACGAAATGAACTCGGAGATAACACAGCTGTTTCCATTTCAATCCGAGTATTTCTGTACCGCTCCTCTCTGTCCCCACCTCTCCACGATCACTGTGGTTACGAGCAATTATAAATATCCTTCACCCACCGTACCGTCCCTAATCCAGAGGACAGCACACACCTGTGCTCAGCAAACATTTCGGGCCGATTCAAAGTTCTCGGGAGAACTTCTGCGTTACTTTAAAGGCGGGGAAGGAGGGATGAGTTATCTCAGCAAGTCAGGGCAGCGATGCTGACAAGGTCCAGCAAGAAGTAACAGGGCTTAGATGTGGATAATTTATCTAAAATAATAATATTTTTTTAAGAAATCGGACAGACCAGAAGCAATGGGGGCAAAGCGTGCCCCGGGCACAAACACATCCCGAGGGGTGGAAGGGCAGAGGGAACCCAGAGGGACGGGACGGGACGGGGCTGATGAATGAGCGAAGGGGCAGCGCCGCCGGGCCGGGGCGGGCTCGGCACGGGCGCCGATGGAGCCGGGCTCTGCCGGTGCCGGGCTGCGGTACAGCCCCGGGGAGCGAGAGAACAAAGGAGCCGCGGAGCCGCCCGGGGTCACCCCGCTCCGCACGGACCGCGCCGGCCCCGCCGTGCACCGGCCGTGGGAGAAAGTGACAGAAACCGACAAAGGGCACGAGGAGCTTCCCCAGGACAGCCCCGCATAGCCCTGGGGAAAGCTCCTCGCTCCCCATCACCGCAGAGCCGCGAGGGGCGCGGAGCCGCAGCCGGGGCTGGGCGAGCCCCGCGGGCACCCCGAGCCCGCGGCTCCGGGCAGGGCGCACCTGAGCGTGGGGCCGATGCAGGCCGTGTCCGTGCTCTCGATCTCGCGCAGGATCCGCTCGTGCTCCGCCGCCGTCTCCAGGCTCTCCAGCTCCGCCATCTTCNCACGGCACTTGTAGTGCGGGGCCGGCGCTGGGCGCGGGGAGCCACGGGAGCTGTAGGCAGGGAGGGGAGCGGGGCGCGCGGCACCACGGGAAATGTAGTGCGGGAGGGGCGGGGCGCGCGCGGAACCATGGGAAGTGTAGTCCGGGAGGGGGCCGGGCCTTGCCGGCCGCTC
>VZRL01003740.1:317160-327480 GCA_013397895.1 Origma solitaria | reverse complement strand
TGGCTTGGACATTTCCGTAGGGGACACGGCCCCGTGGCTTGGACATTCCCATAGGGGACACGGCTCCATGGCTTGGACACTTCCACAGGGGACACAGCCTCATGGCTTGGACACTTCCGTAGGGGACACGGCCCCGTGGCTTGGACACTTCCGTAGGGGACACCACCCCATGGTACAGTCCCCATGTCCTCCGCCGTGAGAGGACACAGCCTCATGGCAGTGGCACGGCTGTGACATCCCAGCAGGAAGGAACCTGTGTCCCTGTCCCAAGCAGAGGCAGCCGCTGCTCCCCCTGCCCCATCCTGTCCCTCAGCCCCATAAACGGTGCCATCCCCACCCTGAAAAGCTGCCATTGACTGTGGTCCCAAGTGCACAGAAAATCCTGCTATGAAAAGCCAGAGTCCATAAAGGAGACAGAGGAGTCCTGCAACTTTATTCGAATAAAGGGAGAGCTCACTGGGACACACACTTGCAGGGTTTTCTCGCTCGAGGTTTCGGAGAGCGCAGCCTCCCTGTATCCCAAACTCCCAGATGCAAGTTGCCCTCTTCCTTTCCCCATGGGCTGAGGTACTGCGAAGTACAGCCTTCCCCAAGGGCCTAGCACATATCCCCCTTGGACCTGTCCTTTCCCCCAAAGTTCAGGAGCTCAGGCTTGTGCAGACCCACTTGTCTGTGTCGGGAGTCAGGCTGGCCAGGCTCTGTAACAAACCCCAAATACAGGAATTCCCATTTGTTTTGAGAGTCAGGCTGGCTGGGCTCTCTGACAAACCCCAAAACTGAAGAATTTCTGTTTCTCTGTTTCAGGAGTCAGGCTGGCTGGTCTCTCTAACAAGCCCCAAAACTGAAGAATTCCTGTTTCTCTGTTTCGGGAGTCAGGTTGGTCGGGCTCTGTAACAAACCCCAAATTCAGGAATTCCCATTTGTTTCAGGAGTCAGGCTGGCCGGGCTCTGTAACAAACCCCAAATACAGGAATTCCCATTTCTCTGTGTCGGGAGTCAGGCTGGCCGGGCTCTGTAACAAACCTGCGCCTTGCAGTGAGCAGAGACATTAAACCCCCTCCCAAAACCGTTCATGTCCATCCCCTCACCCATAGAATTGTTTGCAAAGACATCAGCACACATCTTCCCTATCACAAGGAAGCTCCTGCAGACACCGATCCCCTTTGTGCTGGATCCTGAACCATCCCACCCTCTGAACTGTGGGATCCAAGGACACGGCAGAGTTTCCTCCAAAAAACACCAGCATCCTGCAGGAACACGCCTGCATGTCAAGGTCTGCCCGTGGTTCTCCTTTTGGAAGCAGCTGGTTGTTACTGTTATGAATTTGTGTTGGGAAAACAGCTCTGCAAGGGCCGTTCCCAGCCACACCTTATCAGGTGCTGTCCTTGCACAGGAATGCTGCAGTGGGATGAAGAGCACAGATCCCAGATTGTGGACACTGCTGAGGGTTTCTGCCTTTGCTTTTGTTGTTTTACCTTCTGAGATATAAATAAAATCACATGAGCACACCTCAGGCCTCCCTCACTGCTGCTTGTAAAGGTGGAAGGCTGCTGGTTACAATAATATGGAATCATGGAATGGTTTGGGTTGGAAGGGACCTTAAAGATCATCTCATTCCAACCCCCCTGCCCAGGGCAGGGACACCTCTATGGGCACTAAATTAAACGAGAAGGGGATAAAAGAACTCCCCAAAACGAAGCACTGTGGCTGGAACAGCGCAGGAGAAGTGAGGAGAGCCTGGTGAAAACTTAGAGTCATTAAGAATCATTAAGGCTGGAAAAGACCTTTCAGATCCTGGAGTCCAACCATTCCCAGCACTGCCCAGGGCCATCACTGCCCCACCGCCCCGAATGCCACATCCCCAGGGATGGGCACTCCAGCAGGGCTGCTCAGCCCTTGCCAGGAAGGAATGTCCCCAATGGCCACCCTGAGCCTCCCCTGGCCCAGCCTGAGGCCATTCCCTCTCCTCCTGTCCCTGTTCCCTGCCAGCACAGCCCGACCCCCCCGGCTGTCCCCTCCTGGCAGGAGCTGTGCAGAGCCACAAGGTCCCCCTGAGCCTCCTTTGCTCCAGGCTGAGCCCTTCCCCAGCTCCCTCAGCCCTCCTGGGGCTCAGCCCCTGCCCAGCTCCCTCAGCCGCTCTCACCAGACCCGTGCCCCAACCTCCCCAGTTCATGGGAACTTCACCAGCTCTGCCCACGGCTTCCCAAACACAGTGTCACTTTGGATGTGACACCAGGGAGGAAATCTGCCCTCTGACAGTGTCACCGCGGGAATCTCTAGAAGCTTTCCGAGGACCAAGAATGACACAGACGTGGATGGAAAGGGGATGAAAGTCACAGGGTGAATCCCACCCGGGGGATGGATGGGGAGCTGCTCCGAGGGCAGCACTGCAGAGCCTCCACCAGCTCCTCTGGAGACTGCAGTGCCGCAGGCCATTCGGACATCCCTGGGGAAGGAGGGCTGGAGCCTGCAGCAATCCCTCCTGGCAGCACAGGACAATCCCTGCAGACAGTTCACCCTGCGCGGAGCAGCCCAGCGCTGATCCATCCGCTCCAGAACTCAGCCCACTGGCAGGGAAATCATGGGAAAGCCATGGAAAGACAGGGAAACCATGGAAATCCATCCCGGGCTGCTCCGCGTGGGACACAAATTCCGTGCTGGAATCTGGGGGTGCCGCCGCTGCCAGCAGAGAAGAGGATTATTGTTATCTCGGTTAGCGGGGTTTGTGCTGTCGGGGACTGAGGCAATATTCCTGAAGTCAGCGGTTCCTCCCTGGGATTGTTAAACAGGTTTAATTAAGCAACAGCCGGGCCGGGAGGTAATGATCCTCGATGGGTTAATTACAGCATGTGAATGACACCAGAGCCAGATTCGGGTCTGAGGGCTCAGCCCAGGGTTATCACAGATGAGGATCTCTGGAGCTGATCGATCTCAGGAACTGTTCAATCTCAGGAACTGATCGGGTGGGAGGAGACTGCTCAGTCCAGGAGGTTATGGTACAAAGGGCCTGAGCACAGAGATGGGAATTTAAAATCACAGAAGGGTTTGGGTTGGAAGGGATCTTAAATGCCATCCAGTGCCACCCCAGCCATGGCAGGGACACCTCCCACTGTCCCAGGCTGCTCCAAGCCCCAATGTCCAGCCTGGCCTGGGACACTGCCAGGGATCCAGGGGCAGCCACAGCTGCTCTGGGAATTCTATTCCAGGGGCTCCTCACCCTCCCAGCCAGCAATTCCTTCCCAAGATCCCATCTAAATCTCTCCTCTTCTGGTTTAAAACCATTTCCCTGTCCCATCACCATGTAAGAATTGCTTTCCCTCTGTTTCATAACCCCTTCAAGTACCAGAAAGCTGCAATGAGGTTTCCCTGGAATCTCTCCCTCTCCAGGCTGAACACCTCAGGCTCTCCCAGGCTGTCTCTATATCAGAGGTGCTCTAACCCTCAGAGCACCTTGGAGTTCCTCCTCTGGCCTGGTTCCAGCAGCTCCATGTCCTCCCCAGGCCTGGGGCAGCCCTGGGGTCTCACCTGTGCGGGGCAGAGGGGCAGAGTCCCCTCCCTCAGCCTCTGGTGCTGCTGCAGATGAGCCCAGGATGGGGTTACCAAGGGATAGAAACCAAAAGGTCCCCAAAACCAAAACACGAAGGGAACATCACTCATCTGCTCCTCCCCAACGTTGTGTGGCCACCATCAGCCAGCCCAGCTGGCCGCAGGGTCACCCTGAGCCTGATGTCCACTGATTTCCCACCACCACCTTCAGTTCTCTTCAGGTCAGGCAGGAAATGTTCCATTCCATAAGAAAAGCTCCGCTCTTTGTCCCCAAACATGTGGCATTTGGTCACCTTCACATGAATATTCATTGCTGGCATCTGCCTGGGATTTGTCCTTATTATTTGCTGCCCCACACACTTTGTCCCTTTTGAGAGCCTGTCCACAAGAAGTTTATTTATTTATTCTCCCCAGTCACTGACATAAACATGCTGAATGTGTATTGTTGGAATTTATTAATCAAATCATCGGGCAAGACCAACACAAATGCAGCAAAGATGGCTCTTCCCAGCTCATAATCCTTGAAAAATGAGATTGGCTTTGCCTGACAGATTCTATTTTGCTTAAACCCATCTGGCTGCCATTAACCCTTTTATGTTTCCTTAATTTCCTGCTAATGAAGTTCCATATAATTGGGTTTTATGGAGCTGACAACAGCCTGATAATGCTTTAAAAACTCTCCCTTTTAATGACTGACCTCGCAGTGTTTTTCAGGCGTCCAGAACTTCCCTAGTGGCCCAAAACTTCCTAAAAAATCGATGCGATGGGTCGGAGAGCTGGAGGAGCCTCTGTGCAAGTTTCTTTCTGGTTCAATAATCTGCCTCTGTCCATGGCATCCCAAATCCAGGACCAGTTATCCTGAATCCCTGGAGCAACACCATCACCAGAACTTATTTCCTTTTTTTTTTTTTTTAACCTTCACAACCTCCTGCTTATTGTGTTTCATTGGGGTTTCGTATTGTGCTGTGCTTTGCTGAACTCCTGCAACATCTCCAGGCTTTTGTCCTTCGTTGTCCTCTCCCCCCATCCCTGCTGGATGTCCCAGGTGCCTCCGTGCCCTCCTCCCCTCAGTGCAGCAGTGGCAGATGGGCATGAGGCCAAGCCAGGCTTAAATCTCATCTCTCCAGTGCCATTCAGGACAATATTTCCCATTGGAATGGGGGGCTTAGCCACAGATCCGGGAATTAAAAGGGGAAAGAAAGGATCAAACACGGCCAGATGCTGTTCACCTGCGAAAGGAACAGAGGGAGATGTCTTTACAAACAAACTGTGAGGCCTGATGGTAGATGAGGCCAGCTACTGAGAGGGGAAAGAAGCAATGAGAGGAACCATCAATTCCATAGGAATTTCCATTAATTGACCCAGACTGTTACTCACCCAAGGATGTGATAAATCCCTGGACTTAGAGAAAAAGAACAGAGACACAAAGAAAACAAAAGGAGCCAAGGATATACATTAGGAAAGGCTCTGTATTAGGTGTTTTGGAAAGTCTGTACCTCTCGAGTACCTCAGCCAATGGGGAAAGAGAAAGGGAATCTGTGGCTGGGAAATTAGGGTAGAAAGAGGCTGCGTCCTCTGGCAATCTGAGAGACCCCATGGGAAATGCCCATGAGCTCTCCCTTTATTCGTGAATAAAGTTACAGGACTCCTCTGTCTCCTTTTGGGACATAAACCTCTGGTGTTTGTGGATTAATTTTCCCTGACACCTGGAAAAACCTCTCCTACGAGGCCCTGGGGATACTCAGGGAATCCCAAACAACCTCTGTGGGCAGGTTCCCTCTTTTGGGATGTGGGCTGGAGTTCTGGAGCTCTTCCACACCCCTCTCCTTCATTCCCAGCCTCCTCCTGCTGTCCCTCCTGCCCTCAGCAGCTCCCCGGAGCTCTCAGGCAGGCTGGGCATCCCCAGGGCTGGCCTGCCCTTCCCGAGGGGCATTTCTGCGCAGTGACACCGCCGGCTGCTGCCTCAGCCCCAGCCCATCGATCCTGTTCTCTGCGGGAGCAGCAGCCCGGGTTCCTCCTCCAGGGCTGCCCTTCAGCCCCGTGCGTGTCCTTTAGCAGCAATCCCCGGAATAAACCCATCCCCGCTCCCCCTGCAGCTCCTTTATCCACTCCCATTCCGTTTTCACCGAGCGGTGCCAGCTGAGAGCACCCCCCGTGCCCGCGGAATGCAATCCTGCCCTTCCCGGGGGCAGAGCTCGTGGCTTGGCTGCCTTTTCTCCGGGAGAAGGGAAAGGGCTGCGGCTGGGCTGGAGAGCAGCCACGGGAGCAGGGCTGGCTGCTCCTGCTCCGGGCAGGGTGGGAGCAGCTCTGGCAGCAGCTGCCACCTCTGAGCAGGGCACAGCTCCCTGTCACCGCCCCGCGCGCTCCGATGCCACCCATGGCAGCCAGCCGCAATTCCAGAGGTGCCACAGGGTCATTTCCAGGGATTCCGCCCTGGGCAGGTGCCCTCGCCTGGTCCTGACTCCCTGGGGTTTGTTGCCCACACGTGGATTCGTCCACATAATCACAAAACATTCCAGTCTTGCACCAAGTGTTTCTGCAGGATAAATCCCCATTTTCCAACCGCTGGGCTCTGCACTAAAAATCCTGCTCTGTGTTCTATTTAAGGACTGAAAACCATTTTTAAGCCTATCTAAAATTCTTGTAGTGTTCCCCAGATCCCTGTTTGGGACACACCTGGACGCTGCTATCTAAATTATTATCTCAGACAGATTGAAGGTGGATTTCAGCCGTGGAGTTCTGGCTTCAGTCTTGAGGAAGATTCTTCTAATCTGAATTTATGCTTTGACGAAATACAGCTCGGGGATCTCTGGTGACAATTTTGGGGTGAAGATCTTTTGGCAAGCTGGGCTGGGGTTTCCAAAGTGCTCCCAAATCCCACAAGGAATGGCTTGGCTCCATCGAGGCAGCATTTGAAGAGCGAAGAGGTGAATTCCCACCCGGGGGCTGCTCCATCTGGGAATCCTGTGCTTGGGGCTTCAGGATGGCAAAGGAAGGGCCACAAATTATGATTAGGAGGGAGATGCCACCTCCCATCCCCAAATGAGGGGAGATTTCCTCGCTGCAGGCTCCTCTTCCCATCGCAGACAACTGCGGGAGCGAGGATCCTGCTGTGCCACCCAGCCCATCCCATTATCCCTGCTGCCCTAAATCCCGCGGGTTACAGCTGGAGCAAGGCTCAGCCGAACCGCGGTGTCCCTGGGAGGTGACACAATGAGCTGTGAACACCATCCGATCCCACGGCTGGGGTGGCCTTTGGGCAACTCAAGCGACAGCGGAGCTCAGGAGTGAGACCACACCCGCCCTGCCCCAGCCCCCGGGGAGCCACGGCGACAGTGACAACAGCCAGGGCCACCTCGGGTGGCTGCCAGCCCCGCCCTCTGCGCTGGGGACAGCTGCTGACAGCGCTGTGCCCAAGGAATGGAGAGTTTCCTGTCCACGGAGCGCTGGCAGTGTCACAGCAGGGCAGTGTCACAGCAGGGCAGTGCCACAGCAGGGCAGGGCCACGGCATGGCAGTGTCACAGCAGGGCAGTGCCACAGCAGGGCAGTGTCACAGCACGGCAGTGCCACAGCAGGGCAGTGCCACAGCATGGCAGTGTCACAGCAGGGCAGGGCCACAGCAGGGCAGTGTCACAGCACGGCAGTGCCACAGCAGGGCAGTGCCACAGCATGGCAGTGTCACAGCAGGGCAGGGCCACAGCAGGGCAGTGTCACAGCACGGCAGTGCCACAGCAGGGCAGTGCCACAGCATGGCAGTGTCACAGCAGGGCAGGGCCACAGCAGGGCAGTGTCACAGCACGGCAGTGCCACAGCAGGGCAGTGCCACAGCATGGCAGTGTCACAGCAGGGCAGGGCCACAGCAGGGCAGTGTCACAGCACGGCAGTGCCACAGCAGGGCAGTGCCACAGCATGGCAGTGTCACAGCAGGGCAGGGCCACAGCAGGGCAGTGTCACAGCACGGCAGTGCCACAGCAGGGCAGTGCCACAGCATGGCAGTGTCACAGCAGGGCAGGGCCACAGCAGGGCAGTGTCACAGCACGGCAGTGCCACAGCAGGGCAGTGCCACAGCATGGCAGTGTCACAGCAGGGCAGGGCCACAGCAGGGCAGTGTCACAGCAGGGCAGTGCCACAGCAGGGCAGTGCCAGTTCCACGGCGTGCCCACTTCCCTGGGATGGGTTTTCCCCCTGGAAGCCCTCCTGGCTCCCCCCGGAAGGGAGTGCCCACGGATCCCTCTGCATTTTCTATGTCACTGCAGCAAGCAAGCCCTGGCACAGCTGCCCAGGGCAGGGGTGAAGTCCCCATCCCTCAGGTATTTCAGAGCCCTGTGGATGTGGCACTTGGGGACACAGGGCAGTGGTGGCCTTGGCAGTGCTGGGGATGGTTGGACTTGACGGGATCAGAGGGATTTTCCAGCCCCGAGCACTCTGTGATTCCCTGACACCAAGCACTGCTTCTCCCAACTCCAGCCTGAGCCTGACCACGGATGGAAGAGTTTCGTGGATTTCCTGCCATTCCCTGCTCTGGATCGAGCTCCATGTGCCTCCGGCTCTGTGAAGGCCAAGAGGTGCCTGCCCTGCGTTGTCCCAGCACAAGAGAATTCCATGGGATCTGTCCCCACTAGCCCTACAGCTGAGCAGCAGGAGCAAACCCCTGATGGGGCTTGGATGTGCCAGGGTGGGGCGGATGTGGAGCAACTTCCAGCATTTAAGAGATTGGTCCTCCCCGTGAGGGTGGGGAGCGGCTGGGCTGGAATTGCCAGAGCAGCTGTGGCTGCCCCTGGATCCCTGGCAGTGTCCAAGGCCAGGCTGGAGCCACCTGGGACAGTGAGAGGTGTCCCTGCCCATGGCAAGGGTGGGATGGGATGGGCTTTGAGGTCCCTTCCCACCCCAACCATTCTGGAATTCCATGATAATTTCCCTCCAGTTCTGCCCTTCAATTCCAGCTCTGGGCTTGTTTGGTCACCAGTTTCCCTCCCCCGATTTTTTTTTTTGTTAATTTTAGCGCAATCAACTTTTATCAGCTAAAAATAAAATCCTTCCCTAGCCCTCACACCTACTTATAACCACAGAATGGTTTGGGTTGGAAAGGACCTTAAAGCCCATCTCATCCCAAACCCCTGCCATGGGCAGGGACACCTCCCAAAGGTGATTCCAAGTCCCCTCGAACACTTCCAGGGAGCAGGAATCTCCTGCATCCCTGGTGCAGCCCGGTCAGATGGAAGAACTGGGCTGCTGGAAGAAAAGTCCAGTAAAATGCTGACCATTTCCAGTTGGCCCAGCTCCGTGCTCAGTGCCAGGCTGGGAAGCAGGGCAGGAATTGTGATGGATGCAGGAGGCTGGAGCTGCCAAAGTGGGAAGGGGGGAACTGGCAGTGACTGAAGCAAGTTCTGCCATCAAGAAGCTACTTGTGAAAAAAATACACATTTGCTGTCTTATTTTTTTTGCTGATGATCTTAATTTCGCTGAATGTGTAAGATTTGCTTTAGCAAAACAAATAGCACTCTTGGGTTTTTGCCATGCCATGAATTTTTAATGCTTTATTAGAGTGCTGGAGGGTTCCAGCCCAGTCTGTGGCTGCTTAATTGAGTGAAATCCCACTCCGTTACCTGCCTGGAACCATCTGGCTATGGGACTGAACAGCTGGGAAACCAAGCCCTGCTGCCAGCTCATTCCATACGAACCAGGTACTCCTTGAAAAAATCCACCATGAAAGTTGTCTGCACCTTCATGCATAAAGATACTTATTTTTTAAAGAGACTTTAGGGCTTTTTGTGATCTGACAGGGCTCTCACTCCCTCATGAAGTACCAGTGCTGGGTGCCAAAAATCGGGATTGCAGAGGGAAAAGAGGAGTGAAGGCTTTGCTGGGCAGGTACAATAAAAGGGAATTTATGTCCGTGCTGCGAAAAAANAGAATTTATGTGAGTGGTAGCAAAAAAAAAAAAAAAAAAAAAAAAAAGAAGAAATATATATATATATTTAAAGGGATTAAAAATGGATTAGAAAATATATTGGAAAAATATATTGAAAAGTCCATTGGAGAAAAACGTATTGAGGGAGAGGCCAAGGGCGGCGGCGCTGCGGGCAGGTGAGGCTGGCGCTCCAGAGATGGAGCCACATTACCGCACCTGTCCCTGCTCCCATTCACGTTCTGGTTGCTGGTTCCGATCCCGGCCCGGTTCCTGTTCCTGTTCCGGGCCCATTCCCGGTCCCGGTCCCGGTCCCGGTCCGGTTCCTGTTCCTGTTCCGGGCCCATTCCCGGTCCCGGTCCGGTTCCTGTTGCTGTTTCGGGCCCATTCCCGGTCCCATTCGCGGTCCCGGTCCCGGTCCGGTTCCTGTTCCTGTTCCCGGGCCCATTCCCGGTCCTGGTCCCGGTCCGGTTCCTGTTCCTGTTCCTGTTCCCGGGCCCATTCCCGGTCCCGGTCCCGGTCCCGCCACTCCCTCCCGGAACCCGCACCCCCTCACAACGGCCGCAAGGGGGCGCCCCGCTCCGGCCACGCCCCCGAGCGCGCGCTGCGGGCCGAGCCCTCCGGCGGCGACCAATCAGAGCGAGCGGCCGTGCCCGCGCGCCCGGAGCGGCCATTCACACTGCGGCGGGGCATGAATGGGGCGGGTCACGTGGGCAGGTGCGTTCCCACGCCCCCTCCGCTGGGTACCGGGATGGAGCCGGGATCGGGATCGGGGCCGGGATCGGGATCGAGATCGGGATCGGGATCGGGATCGGGGCCGGGGCCGGGATCGGGGCCGGGAGCGGGATCGGGATCGGGATCGGGA
>VZRL01003740.1:305693-316800 GCA_013397895.1 Origma solitaria | reverse complement strand
GCTCCGCGGAGCCGCTGGCCGAGCTGGCGGCCGAGCTGCGCTCCGGGACCGCCGCCGGGAGCGACACCGGGAGCG
This sequence comes from Origma solitaria, assembly GCA_013397895.1. Taxonomy (NCBI): domain Eukaryota; kingdom Metazoa; phylum Chordata; class Aves; order Passeriformes; family Acanthizidae; genus Origma; species Origma solitaria. The sequence continues at coordinate 316,725 of VZRL01003740.1, read as the reverse complement.
ACACCGGGAGCAGAAGCGGGTTGCGCGTTCAGTACGTGGCCGCCGACCTGGGCTGCGAGGAGGGGCTGCGGGCGGCGGCCGCTGCCCTGCGGGAGCTGCTGCAGGACGCGTCCTTGGGCCGCCTGCTCCTCGTCAACAACGCCGGTAACGACACGGCCGTGCCCGCCCGTGCCACCGCAGCCGCTGCTGTCCGCCCCCGGGGGCACCGGCTCAGCCCGCCCGGTTCCGGCTGAGCCGGGGGCTGCTCCGGCCTTGGGGTGCCCGCAAATAGCCCAGAGGAGTAAAGGAGCTCGGGGATTTCTCCCTGTCCGGTGTTGGTTTATACAGGAATTCATTGCGGGGGCAGATCTCTGGCAGTGCTTTGCTGCTCTCAAAGTTTCACCTGTGGCATAGGAACCGTGGGTTCCTGTCCCGCACCTTCTTACCCCTCTGCTCCCCAAATCCAAACCTTCAGACAAACTTCCAGCCCCACCTGGTGGGTCCCTCCCGGCACTGTCAATGCCTTTGGAGGCTTTTTTACCCATTATTGCTATAAATCACCCGTGAGTTCCCATAGGGAATGGGTGCTCCAGGATGTGGGTCTTTGACTGGCTTGGTTCCAAACAGGGACCTGCAGGAGGGCATGGGGTGGCCCTAGGGGACATTGAACTTGAAGCTGGAGATTGGCAGCTGTTTGTTTTGGCACAGGGGTGGCAGGGCAGGTCCCTGTCCCCTGTCACTGCTGGGTCAGTGTGACCCAAGCTGAGAGCTGTGCTGGGCTCTTCAGGCTGTCCTGGGACCCTGACAGGGGCTGGGACACCAGAGGAAAGGAGAAGGGAGGGAAAGGGAAATGTGGAGGAAAAGGGATCTGCTGTTGATGAATCCCTCTGTAACCATTCTTAACTCATTTCTCCATCTTTGTGGAAGTGTCCAAGGCCAGGCTGGATGGGGCTTGGAGCAGCCTGGGACAGTGGGAGGTGTCCCTGCCATGACAGGGTGGGGGACTGCATATTCTCTAAGATCCCTTCCCACCCAAACCATTCCACTCTTGTGATTCCCAGGCTCCCTGGGAGACGTCTCCAAATCCTTCCTGGACCTCACCGACCTGGCTGAGATCAACGCCTACTTCTCCTTCAACGTCAGCTCGGCGCTGAGCCTGACCTGCACGGCGCTGAGGGCCTTTGGGGTGCGGCCTGGCTGCAGCAGGACCGTGGTGAACATCTCCTCGCTGTGTGCCCTGCAGCCCTTCCGCAGCTGGGCCCTGTACTGCGCGGGGAAGGCTGCCCGGGATATGATGTTCCAGGTGCTGGCGCTGGAGGAGCCCGGGGTCCGTGTGCTCAGCTACGCCCCAGGTGAGGGGAGCAGCTCACGGGTGGTTATCCATCTCATCCTGCCTTGGGGAATAAGGATTCCTGCAGCCCAGCCCTGCTCCTGGCGCTCAGCCTGCAGCAGCAGGGCCCTGGGCAGAAGGGAGACTGTGATTCCCCATGTTGGATGCAACAGCTGGACTCACACAGCATCCCTCACCCAGCTTTGGGATCACAGAATCCTAGACTGGTTTGGGTTGGAGGGACCTTAAATCCCACCCAGTGCCACCCCAGCCATGGCAGGGACACCTGCCACTGTCCCAGGCTGCTCCAAGCCCCAATGTCCAGCCTGGCCTGGGACACTCCAGGGATCCAGGGGCAGCCACAGCTGCTCTGGCAATTCCAGCCCAGCCCCTGCCCACCCTCCCACACAGCAATTCCTCATTCCCAACATCCCAGCCCAAGCTCCCCTTGCCCACTGGGAAGCCATTCCCTGCCTCCTGGCCCTCCACGCCTTGTCCCCAGTGCCTCTGCAGCTCTCCTGGAGCCCTTCAGGCCCTGCCAGGGGCTCGCAGCTCTCCCTGGGTCCTTCCCTTCTCCAGGGAACATTCCCAGCTCTCCCAGCCTGGCTGCAGAAGGAAAATGAGCCCTGGATTTTCCTTTCTCCTTCAGTGGTTTTTTGTAATTTTTTTAAGTGTTTTTTTCTTTCCCCCAGGGCCTCTGGACACGGACATGCAGCTCCTGGCCCGGACCAAGACTGGAGACCCTGAGCTGCGGCAGCAGTTCCAGAGGATGCAGGAGAACAGGCAGCTCCTTGACAGCTCCGTGTCCGCCCAGAAGCTGCTCCAGCTTCTGCAGGAGGACACCTTTCCCTCCGGAGCACACGTGGATTTCTTCGACATCTGAATCCCTCCCCGCCTCCACCTTTGCCTTCCTGCTTTGCTTCCAGCCGAGCCTTTTCCTGGTGCCCCCAGCAGGACCTTGTTCAAATCCTGGAATCTGGGAAGCCTTTAAGAAACCCCTTGGTGCCTTATTAATACCCCAGTGCCCTAACGGGGACTGGAGAGCTGTTCCTGCTGCTGAGCCCTCTCTGGCAGGGGCAGGAGTTCCTCAGTCCCTGGGGTGGGGGGCAGAGGTGACTTTTCCAAGGGAATGGCCCTGGAAGGTTGAAACTCCCCTGCACAGGAGCATGTAGGAGCCACGGAGGGGCCCAGGCACATGAGGGAGGGCTCTGCCACCCCCAGGTGGTCCCAAAGAAGCCACCAGCAGGGTCAGAGCTGAGTGTCCCCATGGACGCTCCCCAGGGAGCCGTTCCTGGGGGGGCTGATGTCCCCCCGAGCCCTGACTCTGTCCCCTGCCCATCAGGGGCTTGTCCCAGTCCCCTGCAGGGCTGGGGGTGTCCCCGTGGGAATTCTGGGTGTTGGGGCAGCAGCAAAGCCTGTCCCGGTGCTGCTTCCACCCAGACCGATGATCGCCAGGAGAGGGAGCTGGCCTCGCAGGAATTGGGGATTTTGGGAGCCTGGCTGGGGCCAGCAGTTCACAGAAACACAGAGACACAGCCCCGAGCTCCTGCCGTGCTCCTGCAGCTTCAGGGCCAAGCCTTGGGCCGGGGCTTCAGCCCCTGCTGCGTCACCCTTCAAATAAAGTCTCTGGGGTTTTATTGTCCTTTTTCCGTCAGATTCCCGCAGGCACAGCCACACGGAGACATTCCCCTCGGGAAATCTGCTGCAGTGAAGTTGTTCTGAAGCCCAGTGGCATCCCCAAGTGCCCTCTAAAGTGCCCAGTGCCCCTCTGTGCTCCCTCCCTGCAGCCCTCCATCCCAGCCCTGCCGCTCTGATTTTGTCCCCCGCGGATCTCCAATCATTCAAAGTTTAAAAATCATTAAAACCATTCCAAATGCCTGCTCTGGGTCTTGTGCTGTGCCTTTAAGGGTGGATAAATCCTCGGTGGGTGTGAGGAGGACTCTGGCTCAGCACTGGCTGCATCCAGCAAGGCACCCCCACTCCCTCCTGGAGCCCTGTCCTTCCCTCTCGAGCCCTTTCATTAATTCCGGGTTAACTTAATCCTGTCGAGCTCACAAATCCCTCCTCCCCAGCCGCTCCTGCTGCCTGCCTTCAGCTTTCCTCTGCTGGGAAGCTTTCATTACCAAGGGCCCCTCTGCTGCTCCCCGCACTGGCAGTGCGAATGTTGTGCTGGAATTTGGTTCCTGCTGGGGTTTAATGGGGCCCGGGAACCCTCCCTGGACTGGTGCTAAAATCCCCTCTCTCCTCAGCTGCCTCCCTGTGGGTTTGTCCCATCCCTTTTTGGTAGGAATGTCTTTAGGGATCTGGCTCTCTGCAGAGCCCAGAGCTTCCCAGTATCCCATCCAGCCCTGCCCTCTGGCAGTGGAAAGCCATTCCCTGCCTCCTGGCCCTCCACGCCTTGTCCCCAGTCCCTCTGCAGCTCTCCTGGAGCCCTTCAGGCCCTGCCAGGGGCTCGCAGCTCTCCCTGGGTCCTTCCCTTCTCCAGGGAACATTCCCAGCTCTCCCAGCCTGGCTCCAGAGCACAGCGGCTCCAGCCCTGCAGCAGCTCCGGGGCCTCCTCTGGCCCTGCTCTGACAGGTCCCTGTTCCTCATGCTGGGCCCCGGATCATTTTTCAGCCTCTTTCTCTCTCCCCATGAGCAGCAGGAGCAAAAATCAGTCTTGGAGCCCCCAGGAAACTCCTCCTCTGCTCCAAGGGGAAAGCTGCACTCGCCAGGCACATCCCAAGTGCCAACCCCACAGCTCTGGGGTGGCCTGGGGCTCCCACTCCTGCATTTCCCTGTCACAGCAACCTCGTGTTTACAGTCCCGTGCAGGGAGTTGTTCTCCAGTGGGACTATTCCACACTTTGTGCTCCAAGCTCTCCTGGATGGTTTCATTTTCAGGGATTTCGTCCCCTAAATTTCATCATTTCACTGTGCAGCTATTCAGTGTAGGGATTGCTCTGGGATCCCCAGGGATGTGCTGGCTTTGGGACTCCTGCTCCAGGAGCAGAGCTGTGCCCAGGGAGAACTGACAGCGATGCTTTTGGGTGTCACCATCCCCCGGGTGTCACCATCCCCTAGGTGTCACCATCCCCTGGGTGTCACCATCCCCTGGGTGTCACCATCCCCTGGGTACCAACATCCTCTGGGTGCCACCATCCACCAGGTACCAGCATCACTGCAGGTGCCAGCATCCCTGGGAATCAGCATCTCCCAAGTACCAACATTCCCAACATACCAACATCATCCTGGGTACCAGCATCCCCTGTGGGTACCTGGAGTGGTGCTGGTACCCACATCGCCCTGGGTACCAACATCCCCCAGGTACCAACATCCCCTGGGTACCAGCATCACTCCAGGTGCCAGCGTCTCCCAGGTACCAGCATCCCTAGGTACCAGCATCCCTAGGTACCAGCATCCCTAGGGACCAGCATCCCTGGGTATCAACATCCCCTGGTTACCAACATCCCCTGGGTATCACCATTCCCTGGGCACCAGCATCCCCTGGGTTCCAACATCCCCTGGGTTCCACCATCCCCCTGGGTACCAGCATCACTCTGGGTACCAGTATCCCCCAGGTATCAACATCCCCTGGGTTCCAGCATCCCTGAGTTCCAACATCCCCTGCGTTCCAGCATTCCCTTCCCAGGGAACCAACCAGTGCCCCGTGGGCACTGTGTGATGCGAAGGCAAAATGTCATGAAAGCTTTTTGTGCCCTTTTCCTGCATCTTCTGTCACCAGCGGAGGGCGTTCCGAGACCGGCGAAGAGCGCGGCCGGAGCAGGGAGCGGGGAATGCCTCTGGAAATGCTCCGGGATGTTGGGAGCGGAGGGAGCGGGACTGGAGTCCCCTCTGCCTCTCAGCGGCCCCTTGGCCTCTCAATTCTTCAGTAAGGCTCCGTGTCCCGAGCCGCGGGGCTTTGCCGGAGGCTCGAGCGGGGGAAAAACGAAAGAGTGTTAAAAATGAAGGAGTTTGGAGCTCTCCTGGTTCCAGAGGCAGGAGCTCAGCTCGCCTGGCCGAGTGGAGCTGAGTGGATCTGAGTGGATCTGAGCGGATCTGAGTGGATCTGAGTGGATCCGTGTGCCCCATGGGGAGCCACGGGATTGGGGCAGTGTTGTCTGCTGGGCTGGGGATGAACCCTTGGGGGAGTCACCCCCAAATCAGCCATCCCCCCCGGTCCCAGACAGACCCAGGGGTCCTGTTCTCCCTGGACAGAATCACCGCAAATCAGCCATCCCCGCCAGTCCCAGACAGACCCAGGGGTCCTGTTCACCCTGGACAGAGTCACCCCAAAATCAGCCATCCCTCCCGGTCCCAGACAGACCAAGGGGTCCTGTTCACCCTGGACAGGGTCACCCCAAATCAGCCATCCCCTCTGTCCCAGACAGGCCCAGGGGTCCTGTTCTCCCTGGCAGGAATCAAGTGCAGCTTGTCAAGCACAAAAATCCTCCAGCCGTGGTGTCCCCCCAAACAGGTCTGAGTTCACCCCAATTCCACAACTTCCCTTCCTGCCTCCTGCAACAGCAACCTGTGTGGGGCATTTTATCCCTTTCCCCACTTTTTTCCCCTTTTCCTTCCCCCTAAACAGGGAGATGGAACTGGAGCAGGAGCTGTGCAGGTCCCTCCCCTGCGAAATCCCTAAAAATCCCGAAAAAATGTTACAGAACCCCCCACGAGGGCCTCAAGAGCAGTTCGGGGCAGGCAGGGAGGGGTCTGTGTGGTGCTTTGGGGTGACACCGCCCCAGTGAGCGGCCCCAGGTGCCCAGGGGACCCTGCCCAGCCCCCTGCCCTCGCTGGGGACACAGTGTGCCCTTTGTGCCCAGGGTGGGATGGCTGAGCTGGGTCAGGCCAGAGCCAAAGGCACTGCTGGGTTTGTTTGCAGGGGTGTGAGCAGGACCCGGGGACAGCAGCGAGGCTGAGCCCCTAAATCCCCCCCAAAGCCGCCCAGATGAATCCCACTCTCACCCCCTGACCTCCCAAATCCCAGCCGCTGCCCCAGGCTGGCCCTGGCTCAGCAGGGAGCTCCTGTGCCCCTCAGGAAAGGTTTCTCAGCATGGGGGGAACTCGACCTTTATTTTCCTGGTGCCTAGAAGTGCTGAGCTCGGCCGTTCCGGAGGGACACTGTGTGCCCCAGAGCTCCGAGCTGGAAACAGGAGCTGCCTTTGCCCAGGGGCCAAAGGCAAAGGAGCTGCTCCCCCCCAAAGGTGCTCCCAGCCGGGGGGAGAGGGCTGGGGGTGCCCAGGCTGCCCATACCCTGGGAATGGGACCTCATCCTGCAGCCTGGAGAGGCCCAGGGAGACACTGCCGCCAACCCAAAATCTCCCACGGGGACAAGCAGGAGCTCTGTGGGATCATTTTGGAGCTGTGGCTGGGATTGGAGAGTGTTCAGTGAGCCTGAGAGGGCGACAGCAGCAAACTGCTTTCTGCTGAGCTGGCAGGGCTCACAGAGGCTCCTCCTGGAGCCTGAACTCGCTGCATGTCCTCCTGTCCCTCTGGCCATCGTCACTGTCAGCCCAGTGACCCATTTCAGTCACAACCCCTCCTCGCTGTCCCCTGCGCTTGGTGGCCTGAGGAGCAGCTCCAGCACAGGGAATTGTGCCCTGAGCGCTGTGCTCAGGTGAGAGCTCACCTTGGGAGCTGCCCCAGCCCTGGGCCAAGAGCAGAAGGAGCTGGAGCTGCTGAGAGAGTCCAGAGGAGGCCCCAGAGCTGCTGCAGGGCTGGAGCCGCTGTGCTCTGGAGCCAGGCTGGGAGAGCTGGGAATGTTCCCTGGAGAAGGGAAGGACCCAGGGAGAGCTGCGAGCCCCTGGCAGGGCCTGAAGGGCTCCAGGAGAGCTGCAGAGGGACTGGGGACAAGGCGTGGAGGGCCAGGAGGCAGGGAATGGCTTCCCAGTGGGCAAGGGGAGCTTGGGCTGGGATGTTGGGAATGAGGAATTGCTGTGTGGGAGGGTGGGCAGGGGCTGGGCTGGAATTGCCAGAGCAGCTGTGGCTGCCCCTGGATCCCTGGAGTGTCCCAGGCCAGGCTGGACATTGGGGCTTGGAGCAGCCTGGGACAGTGGCAGGTGTCCCTGCCATGGAACACAGTGATCCCTGAGGTCCCTTCATCCCCAAGGCTTTGATGACTCAGGTCCCTGGAGCAGCCATTAATGAGTAATGAGGGCCCCTGGACCAGCGAGGAGCCCTGACAGATTAACCCAGCCCAGAGCAGGGAGCAGAGGGTTCTGGGGAAGTGTCCTGTCCCAGAGAGCTTCCCAGGCCTTAATGAGTTATTAGTTAGTTGGCTATGGAGGGTAATGGGGAGGCCGTGCAGAAATGGTCTGTGATTAATTAAACCACCTCCAGCTGGGGCAGGCAGAGCAGCTCCATCGCTGCGCTGGGGCTGAACTCCGACTGGGCTGGGTCCTGACTCCAGGATCACCCCAGAGCTGGCCTGGGCATCCCAAACCCCCCAGGGGCTGAACGGGGCTCTGCAGACCCACAGCCACCTCCATCCCAGTGGGAAAAGCTGCCGGGAATAGGTTTTCCCCAGGTTTTTATGTACCACCCCAAAGCCAGACTGTCTCGCTCAGCCAGGTGCCATTTCAGTCTCCTTCCCTGAATCCCAGAGTCACGGAATGGTTTGGGTTGGAATGACCCTAAAGCTCATCCAGTCCCACCCCATGCCCTGGGCAGGTTGCCCTATCCCAGGGTGCTCCAGGCCTTATCCAACCTGGCCTTGGACCCTTCCGGGCATGGGGAGTCCACAACTTCCCTGGGCAAGCTGTTCCAGCACCTCACAGGAAGAATTTCTTCCTAAGACTGACCCAAATTCCCCCGTTCCATTTGTTCCCGTGACTCCTTGTGCTGTCACTGCAGTTCCCAATGAAATCTCCCACCAGGCTGAAGCCAGGCTGTGACTGAGTTGCTCCCATGCCTCTCCCAGCATTTGGGGACATCCTGTTGTCAAAAACCTCCTCCTCCCTGTCCCCTCTCCTTCAGCAAAGCCAGCAGTTTAGCTGGGCATAGCCATCCTCCCCAGCTGCTTGTTCCATGCCGCACCTGCACCCCTGCATCCTCCAGCCGCCCCCAAAACCCTCCTGTGCTGCTGCCTCGGCCCTTCCCCGACCAGGGATAATCCCAGTGAATCCCTGTCCTTCCCGGGATCCTCGGGTTAGGACAATGACAGGCTCTGAAAGCTCCTCGGCCCTGAGTTCAGACAGAAAGGGTGAGCAACCCGTGCTGCTCCCACCCCTCACATCCCCTCTGTGCCCGGCTTGGCCCTTCCCTGAGCATGGGATAATCCCAGCAATTCCCTATGCTTCCCCTGGGGATGCTCCTGTTGGGGGCCTGGAAGACCCTCAGCCCTGAGTTCTGACCCTCACATCCCCTCTGTGCCCGGCTCAGCCCTTCCCTGAGCACGGGATAATCCTGACATTTCCCGGTCCTTCCCGTTGGGATCCTGGCAGGGCCTGGAAAATCCTCAGCCCTGAGTTCAGACAGAAAGGGTGAGCAACCCGTGCTGCTCCCACCCTTCACATCCCCTCTGTGCCGGGGGCTCGGCCCTTCCCTGAGCATGGGATAATCCCGAGAATTCCCAGTCCTTCCCCTTGGGATGCTGCGGGGCTGGAAGACCCTCAGCCCTGAGTTCAGACGGAAAGGGCGAACAAGCTCCCACCCCTCACATCCCCTCTGTGCCGGTGGCCCAGTCCTTCCCTGAGCACGGGATAATCCCAACAAATCGCTGTCATTGCAGGGATTCTCGGGTTAGGATCCCGGCAGGCTCTGAAAGACCCTCAGCCCTGAGTTCAGGCGGAAAGAGTGACCAAGCTCCCACCCCTCATATCCCTCCTGTGCCGGTAGCTCAGCCCTGCCCCGAGCAGGGACAATCCCAGCGATTCTGTCGTTCCCACTGGGATCCCGGCAGGCTCTGGAAGCTCCTCAGTCCCGAGTTCACACCAAGAGGGGCGAGCATCCTGCGCTGCGCCCGCCCCGTGCGGGATCCCATGGAAAGCCACACCGTGCCCGTGCTCAGGGACGCGTACCGTGTGGGATCCCACCGAAACCCAGGCCGTGCCCGTGCTCAGAGACCCGCCCCGTGCAGGATCCCACAGAACCCACGCCGTGCCAGTCCTTAGGGATGCTCCCCGTGCAGGATCCCACGGAAAGCCACACCGTGCCGGTCCTTAGGGATGCTCCCCGTGCGGGATCCCACGGCAAACCCAGGCTGTGCCGGTCCTTAGGGACGCTCCCCGTGCGGGATCCCACAGCAAACCCACGCCGTGCCGGTCCTTAGGGATGCTCCCCGTGCAAGATCCCGGCAAACCCAGGCCGTGCCCGTGCTCAGGGACGCGCCCCGTGCGGGATCCCACAGCAAATCCAGGCCGTGCCGGTTCTTAGGGATGCTCCCCGTGCGGTGTCCCACGGCAAACCCAGGCCGTGCCGGTCCTTAAGGATGCTNGCAGCCGAGCCGCGGGCGAGCAGCGCGGCGGGCCCGGAGCCGCATTCCCATTCCTGCCGCGAGCGCACTTGTCAGCCGAGCTGTCAGTGCTGCCGTAATAGGGCCACGGCGGTCACTCGTGTTGGGAGTAAACACAGCCGAATCTGAGAAAACAAGAGCAGAGCCCCGAGCTCCCGGCACGGCTGCAAAGCCCCGGCAGAGCTCCCGGGGGGGTGCCCAGCCTGCCCCGCCTCCCCATCGCCCCCCGCCGCCGACCCCGCAGAGCCCCGGAGGGATGCTGGGCAGGGCTGGGGGTACCCGGCACCCCGGGGACGGGGTGCGCTCCTGGAATGAAGCTCCGCAGAGCTGGGATTAAAAAGAGGTGGTTTGGGACGTGCAGGGACGGATGGGGAAATCCCTGGCCTGGAGCTCCTCGGTGGAGCTCTCAAAAAAAAGCCCAAACAAACAAACCCAGCCCCGGCTGAGGCTGCAGCGCTCGGATCTTTTTTTTTTTTTAACTTAAAAAATGAAATTTCGCACATCCCAGAGTAGCCCTGAACCTGGGGACCGGTTGGAAGTGAGCGATGAGGCTGCAGCGCTTGGGTCTTATTTTTTTTTTACTTAAAAAATGGAATTTCGCACATCCCAGAGATGCCCTGAGCCTGGGGACCTGTTGGGAGCGAGGGTCCGGCCTCCTCGCCACCCTCCAGCATCCCCCACGGTCCCCTCCAGCCCTGGGCACCTCCTGCCACCTCCAGCGGTGTCACCAGCGCTGGAGGGGACACCCGGGCCGGGCGGGACGGCCCCAGCGCGGCAGCAGCCCCGGCGCCCGGCACGGGGAGGGACCGCGGGGCTTGTGCGGCCACAGCGCGGAGGAGGAGGAGGAGGAGCAGCAGCCCTGGGAATCATTAGCGCCGCTCATTCCTTTCGGAATATTGCCCAACTTCTAAACCCTCCAACAAAGGCGCGGCCGCGCTGAAAAGCCGCGGGTTCGGGACAAAGGAGGGGACGGGGCGGCCAAGGGCAGCGCGGGCACAGCCACGGCCGTGCCCCATCGCCTGCTCCGTCCCTCGCTCCCCAAATCCATGGAATGCCGCTTTTCCCGGTCCCCGGCGTGCTTTATTCACACCCACAAACCCTAAAAAAGCTGCAAACGCCACCGAGTATTTCCTGCGGGCGGGGAGGGGAGCGGGCAGTTATTATCCTCCTCCAAACCCGACGCGAAATGTTGGGGTCATTCCTCCTTTGAAATCCCCCGCGGCCTTTCTTCCCATTAAACCCGCTCCCAGCTCAGAAGTTTCTTCCCCACCCTCTCCCCCTCCTTTTTTT
>VZRL01003740.1:271214-294868 GCA_013397895.1 Origma solitaria | reverse complement strand
CTGCCGGGCCGTCCCTGTGTCCTGCCTTCTCTCTCCGCCTTTAATTTTCTTTTTCTTCCCTTGCTTTCGTTTCTTTTTACCTTGTTTTGCTCGCTTGCTTTACGGCTTTCCTTCTCTCGTTTGTTATTCTTTGCTTCTTTCCCTCTTTCCTTGCTTTCCCACTTTTCGTCTCTTTCTTTCCTTCCCCTTTCACTTTCCTTTCCTTCTTGTTTTTCTTTCTCTTTCTTTCCTTCTTTTCCTTTTCCTTGCTTTCCCACTTTTCTTCTCTTTCTTTCCTTGTCCCCTTCCCTCTTTCTTTCTCCCCTCCACTTTTTTCTTTTTTAGTTTTCCTTTTCTATTTTTTCCCCATCACTTTCTCAGTCTTTCTGCTATTTTATAATTTCTTTTTCTTTCTGTCTCAGTTTCTCTCTGCCTCCCACCTTCTCTCTGTATTTCTCTCCCCTTCCTGCTGCTCTCCCCGTCCATCCCTTCTCCCTCTGTATTTCTCTCCTCTTCCTGCTGCTCTCCCCGTCCATCCCTTCTCTCTCTGTATTTCTCTGCCCTTCCTGCTGCTCTCCCCGTCCATCCCTTCTCCCTCTCTCGCTTTCTCTCTCCTTCCCCTCCCTTTGGCGCTGTGTCCAACCCCACCGCGGGACGAGAGGAGCCAAGAGGGAGAGTGGGGGACAAACGCTGCAATTTTGGGGTGGGGAAGGCACCCGAGGCCCCCCCAGCTCCCCTCTCGTGCCCTCCCGGTGCCCCAGGGCAAGGCGGTGACCCCAACACGGCCCAGCCCGGGGGGAGCTGGGGGAGCTGCCACTGACCCGAGCCGCTCTCTGTGCCCGCAGGGAGCGAGGTGTCCCAGGAGAGCCTCCTGCTGCACGGCCCCTTCGCCCGCAAGCCCAAACGCATCCGCACGGCCTTCTCGCCATCGCAGCTGCTGCGCCTGGAGAGGGCCTTCGAGAAGAACCACTACGTGGTGGGCGCCGAGCGCAAGCAGCTGGCCAGCAGCCTCAGCCTCTCCGAGACACAGGTACTGCCACCTGCCCGGCCCGTGGTGTCGCGCCGTGTCCCCGGGATTCCCGTCCCGGGATGGGCACCGGCCGCTCGGAACAGCCCCAAACCCGCACGGGGCTCCTGCCGTGGAACCCCAGCTGGGACTGCCCCGGAGCCCCACCATGGCCAGACCCTGTGGGTGTTCCTGGGCTCCTCGGGGTGGCTTTGGGATTTTTTGTGCAGTGGCGTTTGGGTGTCGCGGTCGCCGTGGCAGGTTTGGGGCTGGGAGCGCAGCTCTGCCATCATCCCGCTCTCCGGAGCCGTCTTCCGCTGCTGTTTCTCGCTCGCTTGGGTTGTTTTTCCTGGGAGCAATCGATGGGTTTGAAAATCCCAGTAGAAAAGGAGCAGCAGCCTGAACCCTTCTCTGGAAAGCTGGAAAAGCATGGCTCAGCTGAGCAGCTCTGGGGCTGTGCACCAACTCCCGGAAACCAGGACAGGTGTGGAGACGGTGCTGCCGAAGGGCACTGGGTTTGGATGAGACATTCTGGGATCAGAACAGACATTTCACAGGAATTTACATGGAATGAGACCCAGGAGCAGCGCAAGGATGAAAGGGAAAGTGTGCAGTGTTGGGGGAAAATGAGGGAATTGGGGCTGAGCATCTCCGTGTGTCCGAGCCCGGTGTCCCGGTGAGCGGCTGCTCCCAAACACTCCAGGGGAAGGAGTGCTATTTCCTGGGATATTCACTAACTGAGGGGATGGAGAAACTTTTCCCCAAATTCTGGTGAGGTAGTTGGGCCTATGCTCTGAATGAATTTAATTTTTATGCTTTAATTTAATTGGGAAATAAAGCTGGAGCCGTGGGTGCTCCCAGTGCCCGCCTGGCTCATCCTCGCCCAGGCTCTGCCAAACAAAACCTCCAGATGCATCCCTGGAGCAGGAAGCTCCCGGCAGGAAAATGTCCCCGGCACGGGGACAGCGGGAAGGAGCAGGTGTGGATGTTGGGAAGGACAGGCCGAGCCCCCAAAGCCAGAGGGTGTTTGAATGCTGAGGGGATGCTGTCCCAGCCCGCGGCTCGTGGGGCATGGCGCTGACACTGGCTTGGTCCCTTCCCGCTGCTCCCGTCACTGCTTCGGGCTGGAATGGAGGAAAAAGGGAAAAACGAACAAAACCCAAAGGTCAAAGAACAGCCAGGAACTTGTCTGGGCAGAAAGGGCAGCTGTGGGATGCCCGAGGGGGAGCTCAGCCATTCCCTGGCCTTTTCCAGCATTGCCCGGAGCCTAATTGCAATAATGCAATTTATTGGGGAAATGCAGCAGCATCCGAACCCAAATCCTGCAAAGATTCAGGAGCAGAGAGAGGCCACGTAGATATTTTTTATTTTAATTTTTTGGTGTGCTGCAGCCTGTTTGGTAGCCTGGTGTTTCCGTGTTTTTGGGAAGCTGCTGTCGCCGGCAGGGAGCGAGCAGGGGAACAACGGGAGGAGGCTGCAGGGCCGGGAAAGGCTCCCGTCCTTGTCACGGCCCCGCAGATCCATCCGGGAATGGCCGTCCGGCAGCAGGGCTTTGCAGGTGGCAGGGAAGGCTTTTTCCCTTCTGTTTTGTGGCTTTGGAAAAATAATCTTTAGGAAAAAAACCCTGTTTTAATTACCTGGAGGGAAATAATCCCAATGTGCGGAGGGATGGGATACAGGCCGGGCAGCCAGGTATTGGAATTGGAGGAGTGGGACAGCCCAGGGCTGGTGGCTGTGCCAAAAGCAGGATTATTACTATTATTATTATTATTATTAATTACACATTCAGTGATAAAACCTGCATGGAATCAAAGCTCCGTGGAAAACCAGCCGCTCTTATCCATGGCACATCCCTGGTGTGACACCGGGTGACACAGGTGTGTTTTCACCTGGGCCTCACACTCAGCCCCACACCCAAACCTACAGTTTGGACTCTTTTAAGATTTTGTTCATGGATTTAGTAATTCCCAGATGGGATTGCAGGTTATGGCTGGGCCTGGCCCTATTTCCCAGCTGCCTTTCCCCTTGGAAAAAGGAGTTTTGCCTTTCGGGCTGTGCCAGCTCCACATCCTCCAGCCGGGGAGCAACACCTGGAGCAGCCCCAGGGAAGTGAAAAGAGTTCAGGTCCCTGCCCAGCACCAGGAAATGCCTTGGGATATGGGGTGGGGACGGCACAGGTGTTTAACCCCTTCCCAGCCTTTGTTCTACCAGAGGGCTGCGTTAGTTTGGGATAGGATTGGAACAACAGGCCTGGGGGACAGCAAAATACAGGGGACTGGGGGAACAAAACTCAGCTCCTGGTTCTGATGCAAATCCAGGTGTTCAGTGAGTGGGATGAGGGTGGAGCAGGTGCAGGGAGGGCTCTGTAGGGATGGTCTGAGCAAGTGGAGCCGTCGTTGGGGTTTGGGTGTGACGGGGAATGAGGGAGACATGGGGAGGGTGATCTGGGTGGCTTCGAGCCGGTGTGTGGTGGGGGCTCCAGGCAGGGTGATGGCACTGGGATCTGCAGGGATTCCGGGCAGGGTGGGTGCTCCAGGGCCAGGGTGGGCTCCAGACACTGTGGGTGCTCCAGGGCCAGTGTTGGCTCCAGGCAGGGTGGTGGCTACAGGATCAGTGGGATTCCAGGCACTGTGGGTGCTCCAGGATCCGGCGTGTGCTGGGCTGGGATCTGGGATTTGGGATCTGGGATCTGGGATGTGTGCTGGCTGTGCCTGTCGCTGCTGGCACCAGATCACTTCACGTCCCGTGGGAGTGCCCTGGGCTGGGAAATCTCTTCCCTGGATTCCTGTGGCATGATGGAGCCCAGACCTCCCAGCAGAGCCGCTCCACCCCGGACAGCTCAGGGGCAAACCCCACTGGGGGTCTCACATCTGCATTCCCAAAGCAAAGGCCTCTCCCTGGCTCCTGCCAGAGGGAAGTTTGGGATGGTTATGGAGTCACCGTGTATCCCACTGTCCCCTCCTGGCTTTGGGGTGATTATGGAGTCACCGTATATCCCACTGTCCCCTTCTGGCTCTGGGGTAATCACGGAGTCACTGTGTATCCCAGTGTCCCCTTCTGGCATTGGGATGACTATGGGGTCACTGTGTATCCCACTGTCCCCTCCCGGCTTTGGAATGATAATGGGGTCACCATGTATCCCAGTGTCCCCTCCCGGCTTTGGGGAGATCATGGAGTCACCGTATATCCCAGTGTCCCCTTCTGGCTCTGGGATGATAATGGGGCCACCGTGTATCCCAGTGTCCCCTCCTGGCTTTGGGATGACTATGGGGTCACCGTACATCCCACTGTCCCCTCCCTGCTTTGGGGTGATTATAGGGTCACCGTATATCCCAGAGTCCCCTCCTGCCTTTGGGGAGATCATGGAGTCACCATGTATCCCAGTGTCCCTTCATGGCTTTGGGATGACTATGGGGTCACCATGTACCCCAGTGTCCCCTCCTGGAGCTGTCCCTGCAGGGATGGAACAGCCCTGGCCAGGGGCTCAGGGCTGGCTGGGCACCGCAGCTGCTCCATAATTAATAATTAATAATTAACGGAGCAAATGCCTGGGAACCACGGGAGGAGAAAGATGTCCAGATAGAGCTGGAGAGCAGCCGCAGTGCAGAGCCCTGGGCTGGCAGCTGTCCCCCCGCCCCCAAGGACTGTCCCCAAAAACAAACCCCCAAAAGTTTTGGGGTGCTTTCAGAAGGGCAATCCCAGCTGGGACAGCAGGGCCAGGCGAAGGTGCAGCGCTGGCACTGGGGGCGGTGGCACTTTGGTGACAGCCCGGCACAAGCAGTGTCACCCTGTGACAGGGGCAGGGCTGGTCCCTCTGTGCCACCCTCCAGAGCCATCCCAGCGCTCTCAGCTTCGGGTCATTGCCCGGGGAAGCTCCACATGGGATTTTAATTGTCCTCAGCGTGGCGGTGGCAACGTCACCTTCGGGCCAGGGCTGACTGTCCAGGTGCCACCGCATTCCCGCAGCAGAGCGGGGTGTCCCGGTGGCCGTGGTGGCTCTCAGGCACTGCCCGGGTGGCAATGTGCAGGGAAACCCATGGAGGGGGCTGTGTGTGGAGCAGGACCGGGGTGCAGGAGCCACCCAGGGACCGTCCCCGCCCCGCAGCAGGAGCACGGGGCCGGAGGTGACCCTGGGGGACAGAGCCAGCCCTGGGAATGGCGGGCTGGCACCTCGGCATGTCACAGCCGCCGCCTGCACGAACAGCCGGCACGAGAGGGGTTAACGGGGAAGGGTTTGGGAAGGGCTCAAACCCCGCGCTCAGGGGTTTAAAGCAATTCCTCCCGGAGTCGGGACGAGGCGACACGGGGACAGCTTATCCCCGGTGCGCACTGCGAGCTGCTCCCGTTCCTAGGGCGGCTGCGGCCCAGGGCTGCGGGATGCGGGGATGGGGGCTCAGCGAGCCCCTCCAGCCTGGAAAGGTCCCCATTCCCGCGGCTGAGAGTCCCAGCGAGCCCCTCCAGCCCGGAAAGGTCCCCATTCCTGTGGCTGGGGGTCCCAGGGAGCCCCTCCAGCCTGGAAAATCCTCATTCCCGCGGCTGGGGGCCCCAGGGAGCCCCTCCAGCCTGCAAAGGTCCCCATTCCCGCGGCTGGCAGCCCCAGGAACCCCCTCCAGTCTGGAAAGGTCTCCAGTCCCTCAGCTGGGGGCCCCAGGGAACCCCTCCAGCCTGGAAAGATCCCCATTCCCGCGGCCGGGAGTCCCAGGGACCCTCACCCCGCAGGAGCGGCCGTGCCCCGCCGAACCCCCCCTGCCTCCGCACGGCCTCACCGCAGCAGATTAATTGCTTTATGCCTCGGTTTCCCCCGCCGTAATTTAGGGATAAGGCCACTTCCCCGCTCTCAGAGGGCCGTGAGCTTTAATTAAAGTTTGCAAAGTGCTCCGCTGTGCTTGAATGAAAGGCGCCAGCGCGGCATTGTTCCGGGAATGCCCCAAAGGTAGGAAAGCAATGGGATGTGTCCCGGGCGGGGTCAGGACACATCCCGGAGCCACAAAGAGCTGTTCCCAGAGCCGGGGCAGCCTCGGAGTCAGGGCTGCTGCTGTGCTGGCTGCGGCTCCAGGGAATGCCGGCCCGGGATGGGAGTGCTGACCCCCGGGATGGGAATGCCGGCCCGGGATGGGAGTGCCGGCCCGGGATGGGAATGCTGACCCCCGGAATGGGAATGCCGACCCGGGTGGGAATGCCGGCCCGGGATGGGAATGCCGGCCCAGGACGGGAACACCAGCCCGGGTGGGAATGCCGGCCCGGGATGGGAATGCTGATCCCCGGGATGAGAACGCCGGCCCGGGATGGGAGTGCCGGCCCGTGCCGCACGGGAAAGGCTCTGGAGCAGGGAGCAAGCGGTGCCTGCAGTCAGCGCTGAAGGAGAGTGGGAATAGGGCCAATGATCCCGGGAGGGAGCGGTGCCAGCGGCTGCAGGATCCGGATAAAGTGCAGCGGGAAAAGTCAGCCTGGGCTGGGCTGGGCTGGCAGCGGCGGCCGAGCAGCGGCACCTAGTGCTGCGGGCCTGGGAGCCAGGCGGCACCCGCGGCCTGCCTGGAGAATCCCTGTCCCGCCGGCAGCATCCTGGATCCCATTCTGCAACCCTGCCTGCACCACTGCCTGCAGCATCCCACACCCTGCATCCCTGCCTGCAACATCCCGGATCCCATCCTGCATCCCTGCCTGCAGCACCCCACACCCCTGCCTGCAGCATCCCACACCCTGCATCCCTGCCTGCAACATCCCGGATCCCATCCTGCATCCCTGCCTGCAGCACCCCACACCCCTGCCTGCAGCATCCCACATCCCTGCCTGTAGCACCCAGCACTGCTGCCGGGGGCATCCACACTGCTACCTGCAGTATCCCATGTGCAGCATCCCTGCCCATCCCAGCTGAAGCATCCTGTGTCCCTGCCTGCAGCATCCTGCATCCCATCCTGCATCTCATCCTGCATCCCTTCCTGGAGCATCCTGCATCCCATCCTTCATCCCTTCCTCAAGCAACACACCTACAGCACCCCACACCCCTGCCTGCAGCATTCCCACATCCCGCGCCCCATCCCCACTGCTTCCTGCAGCATCCTGCATCCCTGGCTGTGACATCCACCCCCACTTTCATCAGCATGCCCCAGCCCTGGCTGTGACATCCATCCCACTGCCATCAGCATGCCCCAGCCCTGGCTGTGACATCCATCCCACTGCCATCAGCATGCCCCAGCCCTGGCTGTGACATCCATCCCACTGCCATCAGCATGCCCCAGCCCTGGCTGCCTCTGGCACCCCACATCCCTCACTGCCCCACTGACCATGGGGGTGCCCTCAGCATCCCCAACTGACCCCTGTGTCTGTGCTGCCGTGCCCAAACCCCACCCCAGCCCATGCTCCCAGTGCTGGCATCGAGGATTGTGGGGTTGGATGAGGATTCTTGGGGCCTCGAGCAGATGAGGAGTGCGGTGTCCCCAAGGACGGAGACTCCGCTGCCTCTCCAGGCTCCTGGGATGGTGTTTGGCACCACTGCAGTGGAAGAGGTCTCCTGAAAGCGAAATGTGGTCAGTTAATGATTGATAATTGCAATTACAGTCCTGGCTGGAGGTGCGGGAATGACTCTGAGTGTCATCCCAGGGGTCACTGGAGTCAGGGCTGCTGTGCCTGTTGCGTCCTGGCACTGGTGACAGTGGGAACAGGGCTGGAGTTGGCTGCTCCCACTGCTCTGTGCCCATCCCGGCACAGCCCAGCACAGCATGACGGGCTCCGGGCCACGGTGGGTCCTCTGTGCTGCTGTCCCACGTCTGACGTGTCACTGAGTATCCTCCACCCTGGCTTTCACCAGGGCCAGGATTTGCAGCCAAGCGGGGCTGGGAGGTGGCACCAACCACATTTGTCCCTGGTGTCCCACCTCGCCATGGGAAACTGGGGCTGGGCAGGGTGGCTGTGGGAGCGCTCCTGGAGGGACAGGGACAGGGGCAGGGACAGGGACAGGGACAGGGATGGGGAGAGGGAGAGGGAGAGGGACAGGGGCAGGGACAGGGACAGGGACAGGGACAGGGACAGGGACAGGGACAGGGACAGGGAGAGATGGTTTTGCCACTCTCCAAGGCAAACTGAGCGTCCTGCCCGGCTGCAGCCCTGTCCCTGCCCGGGGTGGGCTGCAGCAGGACCCCACCAGGCCGGTCTCTCTCCCAGGTGAAAGTGTGGTTCCAGAACAGGCGGACGAAATACAAACGGCAGAAGCTGGAGGAGGAGGGCCCCGACTCGGACCAGAAGAAGAAGGGCTCGCACCACATCAACCGATGGCGCCTCGCCACCAAGCAGTCGAGCGGAGAAGACATCGACGTCACCTCCAACGACTAAGGCAGGGACAGGCTCCTGGTGCTGCCACCATGGCGAGGAGCCCGGGGCAGGAAGGGGGGACACAGGCGGCGGCCCCGACCGAACTGTAGCGACGTCGCCCAAGCCGCCGCCGCCGCCCGCGGCCTTTCCTCGGGGCGCCGGCCCGGGCGGGGACCGACCCCCGTCCCCCCCGGCGCCCGGGGCGTCCCTCGGAGGGGCTTTTCGGGAAGCCCCCGCCGCCGAGCCGGGGAGGAAGAGGAGGCTGCCAGGGCGGCCCCGGGAGCGCGCATCCTCCTCGGCGTGGAGTCCGTGCGATCCACCGACACGTCCTACCAGAAGCTCAAAGCTCCGACCCCTTCTTCATTTGCCTTTTGGTTATCGTTTTCCACCTTTCCCCCCCCCCCACATCCCCTTCCTCATTTTCTCCGTCGGTTCATTGTTTGGGTTTTTTATGACGATTTATTTTAATTTATTCTTTCTTCCCGTGCCCGTGTGCGTGCGTTCCCCGGCGTAGGTAGCAGCTGTAGTGAGTGTTCCCGCGTGGAAATAAAAGGCAAAACGTGCTGGAAACGCGTCTGGTCACCCGCGGGGGACACTGGGGACCTCCTCGTGGTGGGGACAGCGGTGTCCTGCTGGGGTGGGCACCGGGAGTCACCGCGAGGGCTGGGAGCCACGGAACCAGCGGGGTTGGGTGGCCCTGTCATGGTGGGTGTGGACAGGGGTGCCCCTGGGGGTCCCACAGGTGTGACACAGCTGTGACAGGTAGGTGGGGTGTCCCTGAGGGTGCCCCCCGGGGGTCGCACAGGTGACACAGGTATGTGGGGTGTCCCTGGGGGTGTCCCTGGGTGCCCTCGGGAGTCCCACAGCTGTGACAGGTACATGGGGTGTCCCCTGGGGATGTCACAGGCGTGACACAGCTGTGACAGGTATGTAGGTGCCCTCGGGGGTCCCACAGAAGACACAGGTATGTGGGGTGTCCCTGGGGGTGTCCCCGGGGGTCCCACAGGTTTGACAGGTACGCCGTATGTCCCTGGGGGTGTCCCTCGGGGTCCCACAGGTGTGGCAGGTATGTGGGGTGTCCTTGGGGGTCCCACAGGTGTGACACAGCTGTGACAGGCATATGGGGTGTCCCTGGGTGGCCCCCGGGGGTGCCACAGGTGTGACACAGCTGTGACAGGTAGGTGGGGTGTCCCTGAGTGCCCCCCGGGGGTCCCACAGGTGTGACACAGCTGTGACAGGTATGCAGGGTGTCCCTGGGGATGTCCTGGGGGTCCCATATGTGTGATACAGCTGTGACAGGTAGGTGGGGTGTCCCTGGGGGTGTCCCTGGGTGCCCTCGGGGGTCCCACAGGTGACAGGTATGTGGCATGTCCCTGGGTGCCCAAGGGGGTCCCAAAGCTGTGACAGGTATATGCGGTGTCCCTGGGTGTCCCCGGGGGTCCCACAACTGTGACAGGTATGTGGGGTGTCCTCTGGGGATGTCCTGGGGGTCCCACAGGTGACACAGATATGTGGGGTGTCCCTGAGGATGTCTCCGGGGGTCTCACAGGTGTGACACAGCACTGACAGGCATGCGGGGTGTCCCCCGGGGGTCCCACAGCTGTGACACAGCTATGACAGGTATGTGGGGTGTCCCTGGGCGCCCCCGCGGGTCCCACAGGTGACACAGGCATGTGGCAGCTCCGGGCCGGCAGCTCCACACCTGCGCGGGGATTGAATGTCGGGAGAGCTTCCGAAGAGCTGCGCTGCCCCGCAGATCCGTCGGGAATGTCCCTGCAGGGAGACCCCCCAGCACGGCCCCAGCGGGACCCCCGGAATGAGGGATTTGGGGGTGGGGGGGCTCAGGGGAGAAAGGTCGGGGTGCTTCCCGTGTTTTCCTGGAATTTGGGAAAAACACATACCATAATTATATATACACATATATATATAAAATTATAGACATAATTTTATGGCATATATATGTACATATATAAAAGAATTCTATATAAAATATACCATATATACGCACATATATATCCATTAATAAAACATAGACATATAAATGCATATAAAATGTGTATATTGCATTCTATAAATTATATTTTATATATATTCTACATTTTATTAGTATGCACACAATATATGCATATATCTGTGTATGTAATATGCATATATATAGATTGTGCCTATGTGTGTATTATATATAATAATATCTAATTACATATTTTAAAATATATCAATTTGCTTGTATATTTTATTATATGTACTAGATGATAATTATATATATTATGTCTATAACTATGCGCATTTTTATCTTATAGCATTATACATATTTTGTAATTATTTATGTATAATTACATACAGACACACAAAATTAATAATTTCTGCTGTTGGGAAAGCCCCCTCCCCACATCCCCTCACATTCCAGGGAAAATCCCCCTTTCCATCGGCTTCTTCCCCGTAACGCCAGCCCATAATAACCTCGTCCTTGGACATTAAATCCCGCCATTCCCACCGGAATTCCACACGGAGCTGGGGCACACCGAGTGTTAAACTTCTTTTATTCCCACAGGGCCGAGTGTTACACCACGAGCCGTGGGTGGTGACTACGGAGAGGGTTAGAAAGAGCCGGGGCCGTGGGGGTCCCGGGGGGTCCCGGGGTGTCCCAGGGTGTCCCAGGGTGTCCCGGGGGTGCCCAGGGTGCCCTCTGGAACGGGTCGGTGCTGGCAGGTGCCCCCTCGCCATTCCCGAGGGGTTCGCTGTTCAGGTGTGCTCAGACCCGAGGATGAGATCCCGGGTGTGGGATCAGCCATAAAATCCGGGAAAAAGCCCCAAGCTTTTGGGGACCCAGGGACACACCGGAGCTGTGGCAGCCACCACCACCGGGACTGCACATCCACTGCCGGGATGCTCTCGGAGCGTCCCAGGGGAGCTGATCCCTTCCCTAAACCTCTGCCCGCGGTGTCGGGGTCTCACACACCCTGGGAGCCCCCGCGCTCCTCCGAACGGAATCCCGAGCTCCGGATCTCCATCCCGGCCCTCCCTCGGCCACGTGGCGTGGGCAGGGACCTCCCAGCGTCTCCTGTCCCACGGTGGCAGGGTCCAGCACTGGCCAGGTGACCCCACACCCCAGCGATGCCCACACGGACCTCCTGCCCACCCTGCTGGGCCCCAGGCACACCCCAGGATGGAAGCAGGAAAATGAGCAATGAGCAAAAACGGGAGGAGCCGAGCCGTGCCCGAGCCGAGAGGTTTGGGACATGGGTGACACCACCCTGGGCTTGTCCCCTGGCTGTCCCCTGGCCAGCTCAGGGAGCAGCCAACAGACTCAGCCTCCAGGAGACACTCAAAACTTCTCACTGGCACCTTTTGCTGCAACCTGGTCCTCATTATTTCTTAATTAACATAGCCAAGAAATCAATTAACCGCGACATTTCTAATTAAATACTCCAGGAGATGATCATCTCATTATTATTCTCTGCCGAGGTGAACGACTCGATGTGAGCGGTGGTTCCGCGCTCCCCGTTCCCCACACTTCCCCAATTACAGGAAATCGGGAATGCAAATGCTTGGGGTTGTTCTCGCAAACCCAAGGCTCCGTTCTGTGCATTAGGAGAGTCGAGGAGATTAATTAGTGATGAAGCGAACGTTATCATTAGCGCTGTGCGGAGCCTTTCCTGGCAGCGCTGTCCTGACGAGCAGCGCTAACGTGTCCCCGTTCCCAGCTCCGTGTTCCCCGCTCCCGGTCCCAGCCCCAGGGAAGGGCTGAGGGTGTTATCCCAGTGCCCTCCATCGCTCCCAGCACCGGGGCAGAACCGGGAGGGAGCCCAGCCTTGAGCTGCCCGAGAGCGAATTGGCCTTTGAAGATGCGTAAGGGTCAGGTTTGGGTCTGCTGAGCTTCTCTGCTGCTTGGAGAGAAAACTCAATCCCAGCGCTTGCTGGGATGTTGGAACCACAGCGGTTGGGTGCAGCTGGGGACATGGTGACCTTGGTGTCCCCGTGCCCAGGGACTCTTGGGTGCCCGAGGGTTTGGGACCACAGGGCTACCCCAACGTGCTCCTCACACAAACCTCTCGTCCTGCTCGTCACCGGGCTGGGGACAGCGAGGGGAAGGGCAGCAGAAAGGGATCTGCAGCATCCTGATTGTCCGGGGGGTGCAGGGGGTTTGGGAGATGCTGGGACAAGCCCTGGTGTCTCCAGCCCTGTGGCATTGCTGCAGCCCGGGCCACCTCCCCAGCCCAGCCCTGCAGGGACCTGCGGAGGGGCCTTGGAGCACCAGGGGTGGGGTTTGGAATGGGATGAGCCCTACAGTCCCTTCCAACCCAAACCATTCCTGGGTTCTGTGCTTCCGGAGGAGGCTGGAGAAGGCAGCTGAGCCCAGGCCGTGGTGACTCTGCCCAGCTCCAGCAAGAGCACCTGCCCCGGGCTTTGGGCGGGGGCCACCACATTCTGAGTGACATTGGGACAAAATATGGGAGCAGCCACTGCTGCCAAACTGCCAGAGGCTCCCGGAGGTAACGTCTGACTCAGGCCCAGGATGATTTTATTCCTCAAAACCAAAAACAAACCCTGCCGAGCTGACTGAGTCCCATTTTGCTGCCACACAAAGCCAAACAAGTCTGACGGGGTTTGTGCGGGCAGACGACAAATCCAGACTCATTTAGGCCCTGTGATTGTCACTTGTTTGACGGAGCAGCTGCCTTTGAGCCGAGCCACGATCACAGCACAGCTCCTCCGACATCCCCAGGCTGGTCCTCAGCCCTCCCGCAGGATCAGGCTCTCTGGAATCCCTGGAGCTGCCTGGTTTAATAAATCCCGAGTCTCCTCTCCAAACGGATCCAGTTCCCATTGCTAATCGCTGGATGAAGGTGATGAGCACCCCCAGCTAATTAAGGACCTGCGCAGGTGATGTGAGCGCAGGGAAAGCGCCCACGCTGCTCCCATTGCGGGGAACATCAGCAGCTGGCTCTTTCCCGAGGCAGAGCTCCATCAATCCCTCCTTTCCTCAGGTGTCTCCTAAAGAAACCCATTTGGCAAAGCCCGGCCTCCTTCCATCCGCTGGAAATTCCCTGCTCCGCTGCGGAGCCAGCAGGTACCCACAGCTCACACGCACCAAAACCTTCGCTCTGCCATCACCGACAAACCCAAATCTTGCTCCCTCCTTGCCCCACCTCTCCGGAATCTCACGGCAGAGCGCAGCCTCCATCCCTTCCTCCTTCCCCCTCCTCCAGACAAAAGCCTGGGATGGAGGAGCTTCACAGAACGGCTCCGACAGCGCCCAAACCCAGCGGGAAGGGGAAGGGGAAGGGGAAAGGGAAGGAGAAGGAGAAGGGGAAGGGGAAGGGGATGGGGAAGGGGATGGGGATGGGGAAGGGGAAGGACGCACCCAGACAGGCACCAGTGCCAGGAGCCTTCTCCCATCAACACAAGGCTGTTTCTGTCTCAGCCCATCAGCGCTCCCCTCCAGCAGGAGGAAGGCAGCGAGCTGTGCTCCTGCAGCACAGTCCCTTCGGCTCCACGGAGCCCTGACGGGAATTTCAGGCTCCGAGGAGCTTCTCCCTGCTCCCCACACTCCCGTGGATGTGTGCAGGGGGTCCCTGCACCCCCAGCCCCGCAGTGATCCCAGCCAATCCCATGGAAAGGGTTCAGGCACTCAGCTCATCCCACTGCCTCTCCCAGGCCTGGGCATTCCCACCACAGCTGCTCCAGGGGACTTCCCCGTCCCTGCTCCCCTCCCAGGGCCAAACCCGGTGCTGCCAGCAGGACAGGTGGCCAAACAGGTGTCCCCAGGTCAGCTGTCACCTCCCTGCAGCCTCCCCACATCTGACCCGGAGCGCACGGGGCAGCTTCACACCGTCTGGAATGTACATTCATCTCATCTAGTGCATTAAAGGAACTCTGCTGGGCTGACCCAGCTGTCCCGGCCCTGGTGGGAATCCAGAATAGTCCCAGCAGTGAACTGGACCCATTCTGAGTTTCCAGCAGTGATGGGACCGGGAGCTGTCCCAGGAGCAGTGGCTGGGAAGAGCCTGGAGTCGGCCCCTCCTCTCCCGTTTGCTGACGTGTAAATCCACAACACCGATTCCTCTTGTGCAATTATTCCTGATTTACACCAGCGCAGGGCAGAATCAGTCACCCCGAGCCGCCCCAGCGTGTGGCTCCCCTTCCGTGGGTCGGACTCCACACCAGGGGGCTCAGGCCTGCCAATTCCAGGCATTGCAATCAATCCATCAAATACATTCTGTGTCAGTGGTGATTTGGTTTCCCCTTTCCCCCCACCCTCCCCAACCCCACAACGAATTGGCATTCGAAGGGTGAGAGCCTGCAGCACACCCAGCTCCATCCCCACACCGATCCCGCAAGCACATCGTGCCTTCGG
Organism: Origma solitaria; assembly: GCA_013397895.1. NCBI lineage: Eukaryota > Metazoa > Chordata > Aves > Passeriformes > Acanthizidae > Origma > Origma solitaria. The sequence goes on along the minus strand of VZRL01003740.1, from coordinate 280,217 downwards.
AACGCTCCGCTGGTGGCCATGGTCCAAACGCACCCGAGGGAGTCACTCAGGGCTGAATTTCGGGTGTGAGACACCAGAAAGCCAAATCGTGGTCCCAAACCCAGGGGAAGGCAGGACTTGGGGTGCAGTGCGAGGGCAACTCGCCCGACCCCCTTCAATGACCCACAGCGGAGCCATGCAGGGACAGACAGACAGACTGATGTCCCCAGAGGGCAGTGTCCCCTCTGAAGGCGCAGTGCCACAGCCATCAGCTCAGCACAGCTGCCAGGACCTGCCTCTGGGTCCTCACCTGCAGCAGCACAAGGCCTTGGACGGAGCTGGCTTTGCTGGGGGGAAGGGCTGGGAAAAATGGAGGGGAGGAGAGGAGAGGAAGAAGGGGAAGAAGGGGAAGAAGAGGAAGAAGAGGAAGAAGGGGAAGAAGAGAAGGAAGGAGAAGGAGAAGGAGAAGGAGAAGGAGAAGGAGAAGGAGAAGGAGAAGGAGAAGGAGAAGAGAAGAGAAGAGAAGAGAAGAGAAGAGAAGAGAAGAGAAGAGAAGAGAAGAGAAGAGAAGAGAAGAGAAGAGAAGAGAAGAGAAGAGAAGAGAAGAGAAGAGAAGAGAAGAGAAGAGAAGAGAAGAGAAGAGAAGAGAAGAGAAGAGAAGAGAAGAGAAGAGAAGAGAAGAGAAGAGAAGAGAAGAGAAGAGAAGAGAAGAGAAGAGAAGAGGTATTCCAGCTGGAAGGGGCCTCCTTGTCCAACTGCCTGAGCAGCTGGGGACTGACCCAATTTAAACCCCTCCTGTCCTTGGACAGCAGCTCAGCAAAGCACACTCAGCCACCTCAGATCAGCAACACCACGGTCAGAGGGGCTGCCTCGGCTGAGACAAACCCCCGTGGCTGTGCAAAGCAAAGAGCAGCTCCAGCACCGCTTCTGCTCCAAGGCTCCACGTGTGGGCACCTTGGCCTTCCAGGACCTTGGAATCCAGACAAAAGCCCTTGTGGAACTGCGGGTGGTGGGATCCAGGGACAGTCTCGCAGTGAGGGGCAGGTGCCACCAGGAGCGTCTGCAGGAGGAGGAGGAGGGATGGAGGGGCACGGCTGAGCCCTTTGCTGGGCACACGGACACGGGAATTCCTCTTCAGCGCACCACTGCTGCGGTGGGATCGGCACGAAATCAATCCCGGGCACTTGCCAATCACCTGATCAATCACATCCATGCACCCTCGGTCTCTACAGAGTTAGTGTTGTGCAGCATCAGTGTGGAGACTGAATTCCCGTGGAAAACAAGATTTGCGGGGTGATGTCTACGTTGTGCAGTCAGCTCTGACCATGCGAGCTCGCCCTGGAACACCCTCCATGCGGTGCTAGTAATTCTGAGTTTTGTTAGCTAGTTCTAAAGTGTTTTGACGTGACTTTATTTGTTGTAGTTGCTGCTCCTGTCACTACGTTAAAACTTTGAATGTTAATCTTTTAGAGTGGTGTGAGGTGTCAGTTCTCTGCAGGTGTTAGTTCAGCCCCGGCTCGCCGGGAGCAGTTCCTATCACTGAGCTCTAAGATTCGATCTTCTTGTTGTTTGCTTTCTCCCAGTCGGGGTCTGGAGTTGCCCCCGTTCCCTCCCAGACCTCCTGGGCTGGGCTGGTCCTCTCGCACTTACAATCCTTTGTTGTACACCACGGTCTTGCTGGTGGTGGCCATTGCGATCTCGGGCTCCAGCTGGGCCGTCTCGATCTGCGGAGGCAAAGAGGAGCGCGATCAGAGCCGGGGCCGCCGCGGCAGGAGCTCCCCGGATCGATCCATTAATGTGGGGAAGGAGGAGATGCGAATAATTCCACGTCAATCACGCCTTTGCCGCGGAGTTTCGTGCGCTGCGCCGTGCTCCAGGCTCCAACCCCCCTGATTTGGATGGGTTTGTAGCACACGGAATGCGGCACGTTCGCTGCCTGGCAGTGCTCAATGAATTATAGAGTGTCTGAGGCTCCAACGCATCCCACCCATCCCAGTTTTCCAGAGACATCCCTTCCTTCCCTTCCCTGCAGCCGGGGATGCGAGGGATGCAGGGCCCAAAGCCGGACCCGGCACGGCCGAGCGGTGCCACGAGGAACAGCCTCGTCCGGCTCCATCCTCCGGCCAAACCCTTCCCACCCTTCCTCCATCTCCATGACATCTCCAGCCCTTTCCTCATTTTTTCCCTTCGCCAGCCTCTCCCGAAGCTCTCCCTCGCTCCGAAATCCCTTGGAATCTTTGCATCGGCGGGAGGGATCCGCGGCGCTCCCGGCGCCCGCGGCGAGCGCGGATCCCGCTCCCAGCCGGGACGGGGCACCTCGGGAAGCCTGGAATTTTCACAGTCCTATACATCGAACCCATGCTGGTGCTGACACAATGCGAGGAACCCACGTTAAAAATCGAAATGCTTTTGAAAATGTTTAACCTAGTTAGACAAATTAGCAAAAATTTGTGCAAAACAATTTAGGTATTTAAAATATTCAATGTTTTTAAAAACTGGAAAAACTGTTCTTAGCTTTCAGCTGCAAAAACCCAACAAAATATAACATCAAAGCAATCTTAACATGAGGTGCAACATAACCCTTCAGCAAAGCTGTTAAACAGCTACTGAAGCATCATGGGAAATAGCACTTCATTTATTCAAATGCACATATGTCAGGTTTTTGCACCATATGTCATTCCAAGCTATTTACAGTAATAATTAAATCTTAATCAACGTTTAACCTCTGTAAAATGTTTGAAGGGATCTAATCACCCTTCAGACTGCACTAATGAAGGAGAAATATATAAACATAAAAAGAAAATGATGCATAGATAGCACACCAGAAAGAACAGTAATTGCAAAATTGTATTTCTTTTAAATATAATCAGCAAATTATGTAAAGTAAAGCCAACGAGTATTTTAAGTGAAGACATCTTGGGTGTCAGAGGTGTGATCAGCTAATTTTGTACTGCTATCCATAACAGATGTAGCATATTTTCTTTTAGTGCCATTATTAGCAACTTCACCATTCCTTTCAGTGCTGCAGCACAAAGTGAAGCATTGTGCCGGGAGAGCACCGGGAAAGGTGCAGGAGATCCGGATCCGACGGATCCCTTCGCGGGGAGGATCAGCTCCGCTCTGCCTGCCTCTGACGCAGCTTTTCTTCCCATTGTGTGGGGGTTTTTCTGCCAGGGACAGACAGAAACGCTCTGAGGTTTTGGGGCTGGTTTTGGGGGGTTCAACCACCAGCGGGAAAATATCCCGGTGAGAAGGGGAGCAGCCAGCCCAGGAGGGGCTCAAGGAACGCCTGGAGGTGGGGGTCGGTCACAGTTGGACTCAGTGAGCTCAGAGGGCTTTTCCAGCCTCAGCAATCCTGGGATTCCGGGATTTCAGATGACCTGGAATTGGGTGGCTCAGCGCTGGCCATCCGTGCAGGGCTTGGGAGGATGGGGCACTCAAACACAACCTGCTCCCGGGAAGCCTCCACAGAAATCCAGCGGAGAGCTCCCACCTTCCCCATGGGGCCGGAGAGCTGCGAGCTCCAAGGACAGTCCCATCCGCCCCGAGGACGCCAAAGCAGCGCCCCAAAAGCCCCGGGGGACGCTGAGGATGGCAGAGAGAGGCTCCAGGGCTCTGCGGTGGGATGTGCGTGTGCACGAGGCTGGGGAGGGAGGGAAGAAGGAGCAGTGTTTTGTTCACGCTCTCTTGGGACACAATTCAAGAAGCAGCGAGCACGATCCAAGCTGAACAGCAGGAAGAGTATCCTGGTGGGAAGAGCAAAATCTCGCAGCCGACGGCTCGGGGAAGGTGTGGGGTGTCTGTGGTGGGAAGTTTGCAGCACAAATTACAGGGAACCCATCAAGAATAGTTTAGGCAGAGCTGAGGTTGTCTTGGTGGAAGGAAGAGATGAGATAATTGTTTGTAGACCCTTCCAGCTTCCATCCCCTGGTCCAGGAGGGAAAGAGCTCCTTTCCCTACGTGGGGGATGAGCTCTTCACCCACGGCAGGTCTGCACAGAAGGGTCTGAGGTGGGCTCAGGAAGGGTGGGACAGTTCTGAGACAAATTATGGTGACTGAGCAGGACTTGGGAATTCATGCCTAAGGTGGAAGTGCTCGAAACCCATGTGGACGTGGCACTTGGGGACATGGGTCCATGGTGGCTGCTGTGCTGGGGAATGGTTGGACTCGATGGACTCTGAGGCTTTTACAGCCTCAGGGGTTCCATGGTTCCTGCGCAGGATGGACACAGGGTCAGGGTCCCTCTGACACAGCCAGCCATAGGCACCGGTTTGGGGCCGAGCGATGACAAACTCACCCCAGGCCCTCCCAAAGCCTGGGGAGATGCTGGAGGAACTGGGGGGATTGGTTGGACTGGGGCCAGCTCTGCAGGGCTCCTTCTGGCTGACTTTAACCCAGCAGGTATTAAAACCTGCTCTGGAGCCTCGGGAGCTCCAAGGCTGTGTCTGGCACCACGGAGAAATGTGCGGGGAAGTGGGAAAGTGTTCAGAAATCCATCAGGAGAACCTACTCCTCCCCCTGGGAAATCAGGTGGAGAAGAACAGGCAGATGGGTGGTGACACTAAATCACAGCCCTGTTGTGCACCAGTCCAGTCTCTGCTTTGTTAGGGTTTTTTTGGTTGGAAAGTGTAATTTCACCCATTTTGGTGCAGATTGGTGCTCCAGAATCCTGGACCTGCACAGCCAACCTTCCGCTGGCCATGGAATGGTGAGACAGATGTGGAGAACAGTTCCTTGTCCAGCCTTTGGAGTCTCAGCTCACAAGAAGACCCCGATTATGGTCACAGCCGTGCTGGGAACCCCTCTGGGAACATCCAGCTGCCCTGGAGGTGAGGAGCAGCTCTACCCTGCAGGGACCCCACTGATGGGACCTGTCCCACTGTCCCACACAGGTGGCCTTGTCCCTTCAAACCAAGTGCCCACCATGGCACTGGGGTGGAATCGTGTCCATCCTCTTCTCCCCAGTGAGGGAGGTCTGTCCGTGCCAGGGCAAAGGATGGATCCGATGGATCCCTTCCTGGCTTTGGGATGACGGCATTGGGGAGTTACCAGGAAATGAACTCCAGCAAAACCCCAGGATTTTGGTATCCAACACAGGAAATGCTCTAACGAGGCCGTGGGAGAAGGAACAATCCCTTCAGCATCCCGTGAGGCTGCTGGAAGCTTTGCCATCGATTTGGGGAGATCCTCACAGGGGACACAACCAGGGAGCACCTCTGAGTCCTCTGGCATCAGCCACAGCCCACCCCAGCACCGGGGAGCAGGTGAAGCCCAAGGATGCTCCTTTCCCTCTGGCAGAGAGCCAAGAACATGAGGGAAAAAGGGAAAACCCAAAAACTCTGTGCCCTGACCTTATTAAGCACCTGCTCCTGGACCAGCAGTCCTCAGGTGACTCGGGCAGGGTGACAGCAATGGCATCGCTGCACCCGACCCGGTGAGATCCATCCCGAGATCCCGGGGAACAAAGCCGGGAACCGCTCCGGGTACCCACGGCTCTCCAGCTCTCTTCCCCCCATCCCTGCCTTGCAGTGGAAGCCTCTCTCCTCTCATCAGCTCAGACAAGGCTAATTGGGGTGATAAAGAACTGGCTCTGAGTGCTGGCGTGGGCTGGAGGAACAAATGGTGCGGTGGTCACAGCTGGTGCTGCGGAGCCGGCGCGGGAGCGGGCGCGGGGGAGCTCCGGGCGCCCCAAATCCGGCAGTCGGTCCCTGCTGGGCGCGAGCTGGGGGTTGTGTGTGTTTTGCATGGCTGCTGACACGGGTGTAGCGTGCAGGCACGGCCGGTGAGGCAGCAGCAGGCAGAAAGCAGATGCTTTTTGTTTGGGGTTGATACTCATTTCTATCCCAGCTCGGGAAAAGGTGTAGAAAGGAATGTGCTCCGGAGAGTGCAGGGAGAGAGATAGGTCTAGGCTCGCTGCCAGGGATCCTGGAACGATATGGAAGGCAGCTAGGGGAGACAGGAGCAGATGGATTTGGCATACAGCTCATCACTCAGCCAAAAAAAAAAGGAGGGGGGAGAAGAAGGCAGAAAGCAGCCAATTTTGGGAGGGGGAGGGTCATGGGGACTGGTGGATGCTGCTCCAGGGCTGGGGGAAGGGAGGACTGGGATGGTCACCGTGGCTTCTGCTGCTGCCAGCGGGGAGAGCTGGCAGTGGCTCCTTTGGAGCCTGGGCAGGGCCTCCTGGCCCTTCCAGCAGCTCCCTGCCATCTCCTGCTAGGCCTTGGGTCATTGGGGCAGAGCCGAGGGCAGGGCCAGGCTCCCTGAGCCCTCAGGAAGCTCAGCCAGGTGTGAGAAGGGCTGTGGCACCACAGAATCATGGAACCCTTGAGGCGGGAAAGGACCTCTGAGATCATTGAGTCCAACCATTCCCAGCACTGCCAGGGCCAGCACTGCCCCAAGGGCTCTGAAACCCCTCAGGGATAGGCACTCCAGCAGGGCTGTTCAGCCCTTGCCAGGAAGGAATGTCCCCAATGGCCACCCTGAGCCTCCCCTGGCCCAGCCTGAGGCCGTTCCCTCTCCTCCTGTCCCTGTTCCCTGCCAGCACAGCCCGACCCCCCCGGCTGTCCCCTCCTGGCAGGAGCTGTGCAGAGCCACAAGGTCCCCCTGAGCCTCCTTTGCTCCAGGCTGAGCCCTTCCCCAGCTCCCTCAGCCCTCCTGGGGCTCAGCCCCTGCCCAGCTCCGTTCCCTGCCCTGGACACCTCCAGCCCCTCGGGGTCTCTCCTGCCAGGAGGGCCCCACCCATTTGCCACACCCTCCAGTCAATGGGACCTTCCCAGGCGTCCAGGAGTGCTGTCAATGATGGAAGGCTCTCAGTGAGTCCTTCCACAGCTCCCCCAGCATCCTCGGATGGATCCATCCCATCCCATGGATTTGTGTGTGGCTGAGTGGCATTGCAGGTCCCTGACCAGTGCTCCTTGGGTTATGGGGCTTGGGGCACCTGGCTGAGTGGAAGGTGTCCGTGGAAGCTGTCCCTGCCCATGGAAGGTGTCCCTGTCCATGGAAGCTGTCCCTGCCCATGGAAGGTGTCCCTGCCCACAGCAGGGTGGAACTAGGTAGTTTTTAAGGTCCTATCCCACCCAAACCATTACAGTGCCCCCCACGAGTTGATCCCTAAGGAATGAGACAAGGACAGCAGCGTTTGCTAAGGAGTTTCTCTTGGAATTGTTCCAGACCTGCAGCCAACTGAAGGTGACCTGGCAGGTGAGGGAATTCGGGAAATGCCCCAAAACCCTCTTGATTATATCACAGAAAATCTTTCTCAGAGGATGTCCAGGCTCTGGTTCCAGAGCCCAAGCAGCTGAGGAGCCCCAGGACCTCTCAGTGTCCTGCTCCAAAGAGCACCAGCCACCCCACGGCTGGCATTTTCCTAAATTCAGAATTCCAGCTCTACATTTATCCATTTGCTGCCCTGAGGAGCTCGAACCTGCCAGAAATTTCCTTCCCATGAGAGTGTCCAAAGATCATTAGCTCAGCCTTGTTAAAACTGCCAGACAAAACTCGTGGTTGCTCTCGGCAAGGCAGATCGTTGTCTGGTGTTAATATTGGTGTTAAAGCTCTTTGCTCACAACCTCCCAGTTATTCTACACAGTTAAAATCCCTCCATGTCCCATCTCTCTGGCTGAGAGATGTTCTCATTACATCTCAGAACAAATAAATGATTCATGAATGGTTGATATTAAGTTTTCTGCCCAAATCACAAAGCTGGGGGGAAACGATTTTGAGAGAAACCTGAATTTTTTGAAGTTTTCCCGCAAATTAATAATAAAACTTGAATTTAAGAGCTGGCCAGTACAGTTGGCTGCATTTTAGGTTTCTCTCAAGTCTTTTTGGCCTCTATCTTTGAAAGAAATGCTCAGTTTTCATAAGAAAAAACATTGCATATAGTCAAAATGTTTTTCTCAAAACCATGAAAAATCTGAGAGCTCAAGATGAGAATCATGGAATCACGGAATGGTTTGGGTTGGAAGGGACCTTAAAAATCCTCTCGTTTCTCCCCTGCCCTATCCATTCCAGGAGATTTTTCTGGGTTTTTTTGCCATGGGTGCTTTGGTCACCAACACCCACCTCCAGCTGCTGTAGGACAGGGGAGAAATGAGAGGATTTTTAAGGTCCCTTCCAACCCAAACCATTCCATGATTCCATGATTCTCATCTTGAGCTGACAGATTTTTTTACCATGGATGCTTTGATTACCAGCATCCACCTCCATTCTGCCTTCCCAGAACATCTTCTTTAGACAATAAAAATGGAGGAGGAGGAAACTTGGAATATTTGGCTGTTCTGGAATATTTGGCAGTTCTGGAATATTTCGCTGTTCTGGCTTTCAAGGATTTTCCACTTCAGGAGACTTTTTGTTGGCCAGGGATGTTCCTGCCCTCCGCTTACATGGGAACAGCTGATTGCCCTGAAGCAGAGCAGACTCCAGGATTTATGGGGCAGCTGTGGGACTGCAGCTTCCTCCCTTCACTGCCCTGGGCAGGGCTGGGTTCATGGCTGGACTCGATGATTTTAAAGGTCTTTTCCCCTAAATGATCCCATGGTTCTGTGCTTTGGTGCTGCTGGGCTCATGGTCGGCCTTGATGATCCTAAAGGTCTTTCCCAACCTAATTTTGTGATTCCAAAATCACGGGTGGGAGTTTTTCATCTCAGCCTTGGGAGCCGTGAATTACCACAGCACAGCTTCTCTGAGGAAGAATTTTAAGCCGAAACCTCAACATTTAACCAGGTGGGATGCAGGGAAAGGTGGGATTTGTGGCTGGAGCAGACCCCTGGCAGGGAGCTGCCCTGGCCCAGGGCGAGCGATGATAAAATGCTGATAACAGAGCCAGCAGCTGGGATCACAGCAGCCCTGGCCGGGAGTGACCCCATCCCCATTCCCATTCCCATTCCATTCCCATTCCCATTCCCATTCCTTTCCCCATTCCTCTCCCCATTCCCATTCCCATTCCCATCCCCATCCCCATTTCCGTTCCCCTTCCCGTTCCCATTCCCACGCCCAATCCCATTCCCATTCCCATTCTCATTC
>VZRL01003740.1:226558-271001 GCA_013397895.1 Origma solitaria | reverse complement strand
CGTTCCCATTCCCATTCCCGTTCCCGTTCCCATTCCCATTCCCATTCCATTCCCATTCCCATTCCATTCCCTTCCCATTCCCATTCCCATTCCATTCCCATCCCCATTCCATTCCCATCCCCATTCCCATTCCATTCCCATTCCCGTTCCCATTCCCAGTGTCCCAGCCTGTCCCAGGGCGCTGCAGCCCCACAGCTCCCGAGCTCCAGCCCCATGGTCATTCCCAGACCAATCCCAGGAACACTGCTGCTCCCAACTCCCAGTCCCCACAGGGACCTTCTGGAGCCTCCAGGTGACATCAGGGACCTCTGGCAGGCAGAAGGAACTTCTTTTTGGTCTTGCTGTTTGGAATCTTATATGTTCCGAGCCTTTATTTGGGGTTTTTGGTGGGTTTGGGTAGCACTGAGCCCACAGGGCTCTCAGACCCTCAACATTTCCAGCTTCACAAACAAATTGAAAGTTCAGCCCCCAGCAGGGCACCAGCTCCAAGTCACTGCAAAGTTGTGAGTTTGAGCCTTCTGGGAGAGCAGAGGGTTGGCCTCAGCACCAGAAACCTCCAGTATTAAACCAAACCCACCAAAAATCCCAAATAAAGCCTTTGAAGCAGTAACATTTCAAATAGCAAGATCAACAAAAGTTCCCTGTGACGGCATTCCAGAGAGAGGAGACACCAAGGCCTTTGCAGGAGCTGAGCTGCCTTTTCCCTCCCTCGCCATGGGCTCAGGGTGGGGTGGGTGCCCATGGGGTATGTCCCAGTTTGCCACACTAAATTCAGTTCCACACCAGCTCCAGGGAGGCCCTGGGCTGGGACAGGGCAGGAGCAGCTGTGTGTGACCTCAGGGCACGAGGAGAGGGCCCAAGAAACTTCTCCCTGGTTTCCAGGAAGAACCCTCACACTACAGGATGAAGACCTTTTTGGGAACATCCAAGACAAAAATTGGAAAAGTCATCTTCAAATACAGCCTTGAGAACTCCCAAAATTGCAAAGTTTAGTTATGAGCCCTGATCCTTGCTGGAATGAAAAGCATCCATGAAGAGACTCAGAGTTTCTCCTCTCTTGGAAGAAAAAAAATTCCTATTTTTGAATGGGGACATTATGAAAAAACTTTCCTTTGGATGAAAATGAGCTCTTAGGTCCATTCCAGCAGAATTCCTCAAGCAGCTCGGCCAAGGAAGGAAGAATTTGCCGCTGTTTGCTGAAGATGTCAAGCCCTGCAGTTCTCTGCTGGTCAGGGGAAGACCCCGATGGAAGTGAGGGATTTAGGGATGCCCTTGGTGCTTTCAGGAAGCTCAGCGAGCTCCCCAAGACCCCAACCTCCTGCACATTTCCTTCTCCCGCAGCCCCCCAGCCTCACGAGGAGCAGGCTGCTGGAGCCACACGGTTTCAAAAGCAATTACAGATAATTATACATGTGAGAGGTGATTAATAAGGCATTCTCAGCCCTAAGCAGGCAAGTCCGGACAACTGATCGCCTTCTTTGTATCCTACATCTCCTGGAGTAGCCAGAGCTGTTTCAGATGAGCCAAAGCGACTCCAAATGCACCAAAAAGGACAAATCCAAGCCTGTGACAGAGAGGGTAAGGCAGGAAACAGCCAGGGAAGGTCTGGGGGTAAACCAAATAAAGAGGCTTTTGACCAGGGTTGGACTCGATGGTATTAAAGGTCTTTTCTGTTATTAACAATTCCTGTGCAGGGCCTGCAGCTGGACTCGGTGATCCTTGGGGATCACTCATCATTCCAACCCAGGATATGCCAGGATTCTCAAAAAACGGACTGCGTTTTTCGGGTGGGCTGGCATGAGAGGGGAAAGGACTTGGCTTTCAGGGCCAGGATGAAGCAGCAAAGCCAAGGAGCCACCGGAGGAGTGAGGAATGGCCAGGGCAGGGCAGGAATCCTTGGGGAAGGGGTGGGGAGGAGCCCCTCTGTTTACAGTCGGTGCTGCTAAAAGGTGTCTCGAAGAAAGACAGCAATTAACAGGCCTGCAAAAAAACGGCTTCTTTCCACAAAGAGCCTTTTAAGTCTGTTTTTGGAGCCCCTCGAAGGGTTAATGTTTAGGTGTTTATCCGGAGTTGTCGGATGTCAGTGCTTTCTTTTGACTCCTAATGGCTTATAGCCATCAGGAGGTGAAGGCTCCTCAAAAGAGCTGTCAGGAATGTTTTTGTGTGCCACCAGCAGCCACACACCTGCGAGCCGTGCTCGGTGGGATACCTGACATACTTGAACCTGTCCCCAGGGCGGGACACAAACATGAAACCAGAGCCGGCTGCCAGCGCTGCCGAGCCCCGGGGGCTGCCGAGGGTCCGAGGGGTCTGTGCGGCACTGTCACCACTGCTGAGCCCTGGGCACTGCAGAGGGTCCGAGGGGTCCGTGTGGCACTGTCACACTGCCGAGCCCCGGGGGCTGCCGAGGGGTCTGAGGAGTCCGTGTGGCACTGCTGCCACCGCTTACCGCACAGGACAGTCCTGTCCCAGCCCTGCTGCCACTGCCAGTGCTGCCAAGCCCTGGGGGCTGCAGAGAGGTCCGATGGGTCTGTGCTGCACTGCTGCCACTGCCACCCCACTGCTGACCACTGCTGACCACACAGGATAGCTCTGCTCCCACTGTCACCCCACTGAGCACACAGGACAGCCCAGCCCCAGCCCTGCTCCCACTGTCACCCACTGAGCACACAGGACAGCTCTGCTGCCACTGCCACTGCTGACCACACAGGACAGCCCAGCCCCAGCCCTGCTTCAGCCCTGCTGCCACTACCACCACTGACCACACAGGACAGCCCTGTCCCAGCCCTGTCCCAGCCCTGCTGCCCGCACCACGCAGCTCTGCTGCTCCACGGAAGCGTTTTAGGGCCAGAGCCCGGAAAATGCTCAGCACCTTTGAGTCCTGCGGCTGCTGAATGGGAAACAAAGGAGAACTCCCGGGAGCGGCATCAAAAGGCAGGAGCAGGCAGCAAAAAGCAGCTGGGTCACAAATCAAAGCCTCCGGGACAGGGAGCAAAGGGAGAACAAAGGCACAGCCCCCAGAGCCGTCAGGGCTCTGCTCACTCGTGACCTTCTCGAGCCCTGAGATGTCACTGAGCCCAATCATCACCCAAACAGGCTGAGCAGGTGGAAATTTCACCTCCTGAGCTGTCCCGGGGGCTCCTAAGCAGTGATGGTGGAGCCCCTGAAGGCGAGAGCCTTCCTCTCTCTTCCTCTTCCTCTGAAATGCCCCTGGCACGTCGGCTCCTGCTTGGGGCTGCTGGGGTGGGGAGAGCAGGACAGGGAGGGACACAGCAGAGGGGGAAATAGTCCCGTCCCACACCGAGGGAGAGCGGAACTTTCCCCAGGAATCGGCTGCTCAGCCCGGACAGGGAACCAAGCTCATCCCTCGGGAAGCAGCCTCGGGCCAGCCCGCCCTGCGGAGGGACCACCGTGGAGTGCCCGGGTGGGCTCTCCTCCTTTGCCTCATGGCTCAGGGACCATCTCTGACCAGAGACATGGAATCCCTGCCTTGGAAAAGTCCTGGGAGACCACAAAGTCCAACCACCCCCGGCACTGCCAGGGTCACCGCTGCCCCACGGCCCCAAGTGCCACATCCACAGGGCTTTGGGTGGGGACTTCTCTCGGGCAGCTGTGCCAGTGCCTGATCACCCTTTGGGGAAGAGTATTTTCCTAATATCCAACCTAAACCTGCCCTGGCAGAACTTCAGGCCATTTCCTCTGGTCCTGATGAGGAAATGAGAGCAGAATTGAGCACTTGGTCCCGTGGTGCTCTGAGCTGCTCTGGGACCTGATGAGGATTCATGGCCAAGGCTGGGACCTGATCTGGAGAGGGAAGGGTTTGTCACAGAAAGGGCTGGGGACAAACAGGTCCATGTGCAGGTGGGCAGCAAGGGCAGGTTCCATCAGAGCTACAGATGACAGATGTATCCTTCACATGTGACAGTGTCCTTCACGTGTGACAGTGTCCTTCACGTGTGACAGTGTCCTTCACGTGTGACAGTGTCCTCCATGAGTGACAGTGTCCTTCACATGTGACAGTGTCCTTCACGTGTGACAGTGTCCTCCATGAGTGACAGTGTCCTTCACGTGTGACAGTGTCCTTCACGTGTGACAGTGTCCTTCATGAGTGACAGTGTCCTTCAGGTGTGACAGTGTCCTTCACGAGTGACAGTGTCCTTCAGGTGTGACAGTGTCCTTCACATGTGACAGTGTCCTCCATGAGTGACAGTGTCCTTCACGTGTGACAGTGTCCTTCACATGTGACAGTGTCCATCACATGTGACAGTGTCCTTCATGAGTGACAGTGTCCTTCACGAGTGACAGTGTCCATCACGTGTGACAGTGTCCTTCACGTGTGACAGTGTCCTTCATGTGTGACACTGTCCTTCGCGAGTGACAGTGTCCATCACGTGTGACAGTGTCCTTCATGAGTGACAGTGTCCTTCACGTGTGACAGTGTCCTTCACGTGTGACAGTGTCCATCACGTGTGACAGTGTCCTTCACATGTGACAGTGTCCTTCGCGAGTGACAGTGTCCATCACGTGTGACAGTGTCCATCACGTGTGACAGTGTCCTTCATGAGTGACAGTGTCCTTCATGTGTGACAGTGTCCTTCAGGAGTGGCAGCAAAGCCTGAGGAGATCTCTGCCTCCATGGCTCACCCGAGGCCTGTCCTGGGGCAGGGACACCTGACTGACTCCAGGGAGGATTCTCATCCTCTGAAGGCACAACTCAGCTCAGGTAAGCCCCGCCAGCCCAGAGAGACCCCAGGAGAAACCCCCACCCCACAGCTGGCTGGCACCTGCACAGGCCAGGCAGGGCTGCGGCTGTGGGGCACACAGGACATGGCACAGCTGCAGATGGCAGAGCTGGGGATGGCACAGCTGCAGATGGCACAGCTGTAGATTGCACAGCTGTAGATGGCACAGCTGGAGAAGGCACAGCAGGAGATGGCACAGCTGCAGATGGCACAGCTGGAGATGGCACAGCGGGAGATGGCACAGCTGCAGATAGCACAGCTGGCAATGGCACAGCTGCAGATGGCACAGCTGGAGAAGGCACAGCTGCAGATGGCACAGCTGGAGATGGCACAGCAGGAGATGGCACAGTGGGAGACGGCACAGCAGGAGATGGCACAGCGGGAGATGGCACAGCTGCAGATGGCACAGCAGGAGATGGCACAGCTGGAGATGGCACAGCTGCAGATGGCACAGCTGCAGATGGCACAGCTGGAGATGGCACAGCAGGAGATGGCACAGTGGGAGACGGCACAGCTGGCAATGGCACAGCTGGAGAAGGCACAGCAGGAGATGGCACAGCTGCACATGGCAGAGCTGGTGCCCATCCATGTCCCCAAACCCTTCCCCTCCCAATGGAGGCTGTGTGTGTTGGGAGCAGCCCTGGCAGCCCCACCTGCTCCTGGGGAGCCCAGAGTGCTGAAGGGAGGCTGGGGACAATTCCCCACGCTGTGCTCAGATCCCGCTGGCCTCGGAAGCACCGATGGATTTCGGACTTCCTTGGGCCGTTATTCCTTATCAAAGCTGGGCTGGCATTGAGCTCTTTGTGCAGCCACGGCAGCACCGCCCTGCTGTCCCCAAATGTCACCTCCTCTGCCAGCACTTCACCCTTCCAGCCTCGCACAGGAACGAGTCCATCCTCACAGAACACCACACACCTCCTCAAGCAGCATCACCCCTCATCCGAAGGCCAAAACAGGGCCCAACACACTCTCAAATAGCACAGATTTTCCCTCAGATCCTACTTGAACCAAGTCACTATTCAGCCACTCACTGTCATGTAAATCCTGGGGTTTCTGCTCAAATAAATCATTTCGTGGGCATTCAAAAGCCCCCTGGGATCACCCCTTCATTTGAAATCCACACGGAGAACAAAGACACTCTTGCCTTTGCCAACAAGAGAAAGGCGAGAAGACAAGGCAGGAGATAAGGCAGGAGATAAGGCAGGAGATAAGCTGGGTCAGCACTCCGGAGAGGAACCTCAGATGAACCTCTTGATGCTCCCGAAGCCACCGATGGAGCAGGAGGAAACCGACCCCGGAGGCACAGCTTGAATCCTCTGCAGTCTCCGGGAGCCTCTTCCCACCGAGCTCCCAACCTCCTGCCAGCCCTTGGGGCCCTCGTGCCACTTCTCTGCGAAGAGCAGCTCCTTCCAAGCCCAGCCTCCATCCCGAGGGCTCCCAGCCTCCCAGGAAACCGTTCCCCAGCCCCAGAAGCAAAGCAGAACTTCTCACTTCTCAAACATTTTTCCCCATGGCAGCTGGCAAATCCCTTCCCTGGCTTCTCATCCAACTTGGACAAAATTACTGCAGAGAATCCCTCCTGCTCCCCTCCCCCCCCCGCGCCAAGCAATCCCAAGGGAGGGATGGTTCCATGGGGACCCCCTGCTGGATTGCATCTGATTTCCCTCCTAAGTATGGAATGGGGAAGCGTCTCGAGGGCTATGGCTGTGACCTCCATACAGCTCTTTTGTCAAGTGCCATTTCATTAAAAAATCAGCCTTTTAACTGTGGACACATTTCAACCTCACCAAATCTGCTAATTATTGACAGTTGGTGAAGAGGAGATTTCACTTGTTCCTCCTGTTAAACTGCATCTAATTAGTAATTACTGGTTCACTGTCATCTTTACTGCAATAATCCCACTGCACATTGGCTCATTAACCTTTTGCTTTTCTAAAGCAGCCTGCCAACAAGATGAAGGCTAAAACAGATTGGAAAACAATAGCTCAGCCTTGGATTTTAGGCTGTTTATTCCCCTTGTCCTGGAGATCCAAAGGGAAGATAATTTTTAATGGAAGGCTTTCAGCTGAAATCAGCCCCATTCCGGAAGATGCCTCAATTTGCCCTGAGCAGCACCCGAAAAAAGCCCTTTAAACTTCACCTAGGCGAGGGCAGGAGCGGTTGAAAGGTTTCTCTCCATCAGTTCTTGCTCCAGCTCCATTTCTCCATTGGCTTTAGCCCTCTTTATCCCCGCGGGGTGACACGAGCCTCTCACGGATGACGCGGCAGAACGGTCCGGAGGAGCAAGGCCCACAGGGTGCAAAAGCAGCGGAGCAACCCCGCGGTTCCTTCTCCTGCTGCTACACTGAATTTCATTTGCACAAGTCCCATTTTCGGTTTGGAGCTGTCACAGCTGTTTCCATTGGCAGTGCATAGCTGAGTAGGAGTTGTCAGTGGGGATGCTGTAGGATTGGGAGAGGGAAGAGATTCCCCGGGGGGCATGGGAGGCAGTTGGAGGTTGTGGGCTAAATGCATTAACTACATGTTTCTCCTAAACTTAACAGCAGTGAATTACTCAGTGCATACTGATGGCTCTGGGTACCGCAGTTAACACTATCTTGGGATGACAAGAACGCTTCTCGGCGGCTCCAGCGTGAGTATTCCCAAGGATCCGTGGTTTCATGGCTGATACGAGGGGTTTATTTTTGTAACGTTCTCTTTGAAGCCATAATATCTAGAAACAAGCTGTGATTCTGGAGCACTGTTGCAGAAATCCAAGTGGAATTTCATCCCTACAAAACCCAGGGCTTTGCTGGGCTGGATATCGACCTGCGAGAGGCTCAGGCTGCATTAACCTTCCCAGCACATGGAGGCTGTTCACCTCCAGGATTTTATTTCCCTGACATTGGTGCCTCTGTTTGCAACCAGATCCGAGCTCTGATTTGTTTTAACACAGGAATAACTCCAGAGCAGCCACCACTGATGTGGCAAGGTGGCTGCATTTATCCAGAAAATTGACTTGACCTGTTGCAAGGCCTCAATGCTGCTGGAAAACCAATTGTGGGTTGGAGCCCCTTAGGAGAGAGGAGCAAAGGTGGCTGCTCGAGCTCCCCACCCGAAACAACCACTCAATAACACATCAGCCTCTGCGTGTGCTCCCTGACTCTAAAAAGGGCTGTGAATGTGTGGTTAAGGGCAGAATTCGGCTCTTCTGGGATTCCTGAAGGGGCTGTGGCTCAGACCACAATCATATTTTTGGAACAGAACACATCTCTTACACCTTGCTGTTCAATTGCTCCCTGCAGTGCTCGGTACAGCAGCGTGGTCCTGTCCTGGTGTGTCCCCGACTGAGGCCATGGGGACAGCAAAGACATTTCCACCTGCACAGAGATCAGTGTTTAAACACCTCTGAATTCCTCACCTGACAAGATAAATTCACAGAATCATTAGAGCTGGAAAAGAGCTCCGAGGTCATGGACCCCAGCCACTGAAGTTCGTGGTCTGGAGACGAGAGCCCAGGAATTCACAAATTTTGAGCAACACTCCCTGCAAGGAGACTTGGACTGCCCAGCCCAGGCTGTGAAGAAATGGATACAGATTGCTCCAGGTAAATCATTCGAGCATCCCCACAGAAACCTCTGAAGAGATTTGGGAGAATGGGGGAATGTCCTTTGTAAACATTCACACACATTCATAAAAGAGGAAAACAGAGGGAAAGGAAGGCTCCAGGGAGAGCTGCGAGCCCCTGGCAGGGCCTGAAGGGCTCCAGGAGAGCTGCAGAGGGACTGGGGACAAGGCGTGGAGGGCCAGGAGGCAGGGAATGGCTTCCCAGTGGGCAAGGGGAGCTTGGGCTGGGATGTTGGGAATGAGGAATTGCTGTGTGGGAGGGTGGGCAGGGGCTGGGCTGGAATTGCCAGAGCAGTTGGGGCTGCCCCTGGATCCCTGGCAGTGTCCCAGGCCAGGCTGGACATTGGGGCTTGGAGCAGCCTGGGACAGTGGGAGGTGTCCCTGCCATGGCTGGGGTGGCACTGGGGGGGATTTAAGGTCCCTCCAACCCAAACCAGTCTGGGACTCTCAGACTGCTCAGCCCTGGCTCCCTGTGGCACACCTGGCCTGGGGCAGAGCAGATGTGGATCCAGCTGTGCAGGGGGCTCAGTCCCGAGGAGCAGAGCTGACTCCAGAGCAGAGCTGCACTGGATCTGTGCTGGTTCCTTCTCCTGGCACGGAGCGTGGGCAGCGCTCGTCATCCTGTCTGGTCCCCAATCAGGCTGATTCACGGCCACCCCGCTGGGAACAGCTCAGCTGCCTGCAGAAGGTCACTCCCGGCGCTTCCAGGACTGCCTGGTGCCTGCAATCTCAATATCCTGGGAGGCAAACCAGACCTGAATTTTCCTGGTGGCTTAGAATTCATTCAGCTGCTAAGATCAATGTGATTTTCCCTGCTGGAGTATCCAACACTACACAGGAGACATTATCTGTCACCCAAAAAGGCACAATTCCCGTGGGAGGTGTCCCTGGTCATGGCATGGAATGAGAGGGGCTCCAGGTCCCTCCCAGCCCAAACCATGGCAGAATTCTGTGGTTTTGGGGAACAGTGGCAGTGTCACCTGTGGGGTCAGTGAGGTTGGTGTGGCCTTGCTTCCCTCATTATCCCGAAAGGATTCCTCTCAGGAAAGGCCACGGCCACCTCCTTTCCTGGAAACAGGGAGGAAACTGCACCAGGGAAGGTTTGGATCAGATTTAGGATAGAATTCTTCCCTGGAAGGGTTTTCAGGCACTGGAACAGGGGCGCAGTCCCCATGCCTGGAGGGAGTTCAAAGCCCTGAGGGTGTGGCACTTGGGGATGTGGTCGGTGGTGGCCTGGGCAGTGCTGGGGGAACAGGTGCACCGGGTGATCTCAGAGGGCTTTTCCAACCCTAAAAACTCCAATTCTCAGGAAAAGGAGCAGAAGGGATGCTCTGTGCCCGAGCCTCCTTCCAAGGGGAAGGCTGGCCGTGCTCCAGGCACGTACCTTGAGCAGGTGCGAGACCTGGCACTGCTCCTCAGCCTTCCCAACCAAAACCCCGGAGCAGATCGTGGGATGGCAGCGCAGAGCTCATGGCCAGGGAGCCGAGGCTGAGCTCCTGCCAAAGGGCCTGCCAGGCTGGGCATGCACGGGAGAGGCAGGGAAATCACATTGCTCCTGCAGCTGCGGCGTGTGCAGCTCCTGACGGCAGCGCTGTGTCTGCTCCTGATGGAAGGGCTCCAGAAGGGATGTTGACTAATTAGAAAAAGTTTAAGGAAGAGCCATATGAATCATTAAAGCTTCAGCAAGCACGTCTTTTAGCAAGAGCCTCCAAGACTGAGATAAATTCAGGTTCTTAGGGGGAAGGGACAGTTTTCTCCAAGCCTGGAGACGGAAGGACAACAGAGAATTCCCAACGTGTTTGTCAGTCAGCGCACACGTGTGCAGCGAGATTCCCTGGCTGGAAGTCATGGATAAACCCATCCACGACTTAATGAAAAGATATTAATTAACCTGCAGACAGTGATACAAGTTTCTGATCAGCTCTCCCAGCTGACACAGAAAGAACTGCAGCAAAGTCCTTGTGTGACAGAGGTTGTATCCCTTTGGAACAGTGACCTTCTCTGGAAATGTACAGATTTGCAGCCAGGAAAAGCTCCACACACCAAAATGAATGACTTACAAACAAATCCACCTGAGCAATTTGTTCAGCTAAACTGGTCTGAATTATTTCCTTGCTCATTCCCCCTTTCCTTGGTTCTCCTTTGTTCACCCCCAGGCCAGGCCTTCCCAGGAGGTGAAACAACAAAAGCTCTCAGAGACGCTATGGGGAAGAACATCCACCTCAAATGGACTCAGCTTCATGGACAAAGCTGGGATTTCACATTTGAGCTCCAAGGAAGCGCCCTGGGGTGCGATGGGAGAGAGCTTTCCCCTGCCGGGTGAAGCCACACTTTCCAAGGGAGGAATTCTGAACCAGCTCCATCCAGGAGCGAGGAGGACCCGCAGGGAGGGGACAATGACCCAGGAGGGCGAGAGGCCGTGGTCTGTAACCCCCGTGGTGACCCGAGCCGCACTGACCTCGGACATCTGCGGGAAGAGGCTGATGGCCAGCGGGAGCGCCAGCCCAAAGGCAGCGAGGCACACGAGGCTTTGGACCGGGAGAACCATCCGCGGGCGGGACCTCAGGAGCGACGTTCTGCAAGGGAAAGGCTCGGTCAGAGAGTTCCACGGGCAGGCCATCCCTGCAGGGACCCTGGGGCTCGCCTGGACCCCCTGAATCCCCCTCTTTCACCAGGCTGGGCCCTGCGGGGATCATGGAATGGGTTGGGATGGAGAGAACCTTAAATCCCATCCCATCCCATCCCATCCCATCCCACCCCTGGGACACCTCCCCCTGTCCCAGGCTGCTCCAAGCCCCAGCGTCCAGCCTGGCCCAGTGTTGGGGAGGGTGAAATAGGAAAGCCTTATAAATATGATTGCCTGGCAAAAGATGCTGAGAATATGGAAACTAGAAGCGAGATTGAAATGGAGACAAGCTCTGAGATACCAAACCCCAGGTACTGAACAGCTGGAAAACAATGGTGTGGCCACTGAAGGGAATCCCCTTTGGATTAAACAATCCCCTCTGCTTGCAGACAGCTCCAAGGGGCAGAGCAGACCCTGCCAACTTGGCAGAGGGTCCAAAAAGCAGTTTTTAGAGTTTAAAATATAACGCCGTATGGTAATGCAATGACTCTCATAGGCTGTGTGTAAATGTTGTAGGATTTGTAGCGTGTTCTAGATTGGTCAGTGAAAATTAGAATATTCAGCACAGAAGATGATTTATTGTATTGTAAATGGCAACCACGGCGTTATTATTATTCGAACCTCCTTTTCTCTCTCTCTCTCTCCCCTCTCTCCCTGCTCTGAGCTGTGTCTGGCAGCTCCCAGCAGCTCCCCTACACCCACACCTTTCACAATGAACCTCATGCTCTGAGACCAAACTCCAGAGATCTCTCGTCTCCGTCCCAACTGTCTGGAACAAACCGAACCAAATCCCACAGCCTGGGACCTTCCCAGGGGTGGACACCTCTGTCTGGGCAGATCATCACCAGTGTCCCCCACAGCCCCAGCCCGTCCCGCCCTGGGGCGGGGCAGGAGAGGTGACCCATCCCCAGTGTCACCTGCAGCAAGGCAGGGCTGCTGCTCAGCGAGCAGGAGGAAATCAGCTCTGAGAGACACTGGGAGCTTTGCAAAAGGCACACACGGCTTCACTCATGGGGTAATAAAGCCATAAAATTGACAATCCCTTCATTGGATAAAACCCCAACATCCACAGGGGGTGATGAGGATGTCTGAACATTTGCTGTTCCCAGCGGACGTTTATGAGTTCAAGACTTGTTAACAGCAAACACCTGAAGATTCCTGCAAGGTCAGGTTCTGCTAAGGACCCAAAAGTGACCCTTCTGATGGAATTAACATCAGAAAAATGGGACCAGGTTTGGCTGGCAGAAGCTGGGATATGAAATATATTCCAGGAGACACGACCTCAGGCAGTTCAGGAATGTCAAGGAGAAAATACAATTCCTGAGGGGTTTATTCTGAGCCATTCACAAGAAGGACCCCTCTCATTCAACTGAAAGAAAAATGGGAATATAAGCCAACAACTTGACAGTGAGTTTTGTTGGAATATTCAGTGTGTGTGAGCAACGTAAAGAGGGAGTGGATTTGCTCCTGGGTTATTTAGGGAACAGCTGGAGCTGTGCCAGGGCAGGTCAGGTTGGATCTCAGGGAAAGGCTCTTCCCCAGAGGGTGATGGGCACGGCCCCGAGGCTGCCACAGCTCCAGGGCTGCCCAGGGTGGGATGGTTGGGGGTCTGTGCAGGGCTGGGGTTGGATTCCATGATCCCTGTGGCTCCAGCTCAGGATATTCCATCGTTCCACGATGTCCTAGTGAACACCTTCCCTGCAGGGCGCTGACAGGAGCTGGCCTTGGTCAGGGGAGGGACCAGAGGTGGCACTTAGCCCTGAACATCACTGCAGTGACATCGCTGGGGTGAAACCATTCCCAGACCAAGGCACAGCATTCCCAGGTGGCAGTCTGGGGACATTCCCCATCCCTGGGTTGTGCTCAGGTCGATCCCAGACCCCCTGAGCCCTGTGCCCCACAGGCGGTGCCGGATCCCAACGCTCCTGGAGGATCCCAGCGCTCCTGGAGGATCCCAATGCTCCTGGAGGATCCCAATGCTCCTGGAGGATCCCAATGCTCCTGGAGGATCCCAGAGCTCCTGGAGGATCCCAATGCTCCTGGAGGATCCCAGAGCTCCTGGAGGATCCCAATGCTCCTGGAGGATCCCAGAGCTCCTGGAGGATCCCAACGCTCCTGGAGGATCCCAATGCTCCCGGAGCATCCCGGGGAGCAAGTGCCCAGTGGGATTCACCCTCTGCTCCCCGAGCTGTCCATGCACACCCAGCCTGCTCGATCCTGCTGCAAACCTTCCCTGCAGGAGTGGGGAGTGGGGAAGGCAAACCCACAGAGAGCTCTCCCTCCTCCCCAGCTCAGCTCCACACTAATAAGCTCTCGAGACGGAGTTGATCCTATCAATTTGTGCTGTGAAAGTCAAGCTTCTGCTCTCCAATATTGAGCTGCTTTGTGCTGCACAGAACACGATTCAGCCCCAGATTCTCTCTCAGAGCTGCAGGGGCTTTGTCCAAGCAGGAAAGCTGCTCCCTTCCCCACGCTCTCTAACACACGCCCCGTGCCAGGGCTGCTGTGGACGGGCTGTGATTATCCCCGGGATGCAGGGGCAGCTCCTGGAGCTGTTTTTCCCCTGCTGAAGCTGCTGTGAGAGCCCTGGCTGGGACAATCCCAGCAGCACCACCCTCCAAGCCTCCCCGGGCTCAGTTTAGAGCCAGGGCCGTGCTCTGACACCACCCCGACACCTTAATTTGGAATTGCACCCTCGGTAATTACTGCCCTGCTGGGGCCCTTGTAATCACCCCAGCAAAACCTCAGCCAATTTAACACGAGCCCAGGTCCAGCCCCCAGGTGTGACTTCCAGGGGCGCTTCCAACTCAGGCCGGTTCAAATTACAAGGGTCGACCTCCTAATTAGGAAGAGTTGCGGCTTGATTTAAAAGGGAGAGCAGACTAATTAACACATGTAGTGTAATGTCTTAATTGGGACTCAGCTTGGAGAATTTGTGTGGTTCAGAATAAATGACTCATAATTAGTCAAGAGGTCCAGTTTTCTTCTGTCCCTGGGATCCCTGCTCCCGACACAGAGCTCGGAAGGATGGGAAGTTAAATATTGCATTTTGTGAGCTGTCAACTGCAATGCAAATCCCTTTTTTCACCCATTAACCCCCCGCTGGAAGGCAGTGATGAGGTGGTTCCAAGGGTTTAGCCGCAGAGGATCAGCGCAGATTAAAAACAAATAAAATTAATATCCATTTGGGGAAGAGGGATTTGGTTTACAACAGTGCCCTGTGTGCTCTGCCAAGGGGGTGGGTCAGGGATCGGGGAGGTCTGGACCTTCAGAGCCCCTGGACAGCCCAACTCTGGCACCTCCTGAAGCCTGAAAAATCCCAGGGTGAGCGAGGCTGGGAGGGAGGTCAGCAGTGCAACCTCCCTGCCCCAGCAGGGCCTGGAGCACAGGGCTCGGGACTGTGTCCAGATGGCTCCTGAGCATCTCCAGAGACACTAAAAACTGAATTACTGAGCATCTCCAGAGGTACTAAAAACTGAATTACTGAACATCTCCAGAGACACTAAAAACTGAATTACTGAACATCTCCAGAGATGTTCCAAAGCAGGTGAAAGAGCCTGATTTATCCATACGAGCAAAGCCCATCCTGCCCTCCCATAACTCTGCACAAGTGCCGCTGTATCTCCCAGGAGGAGTTCCACAGACCTCACCCCACATGGGACAGCAGCAGCTCTGGAGCTAAACCCTGGCTCAGCTGAGTCAACACGGAACTGAAAAGTTTGCACCAAGAGCTGTCACCCTGGAAAGCTGCAGGAAGACAAGAGAATCACAGAATCCTGGGATGGTTTGGGTTGGAAGGGACCTTAAAGATCATCCCATCCCACCCCAGCCATGGCAGGGACACCTCCCACTGTCCCAGGCTGCTCCAAGCCCCAATGTCCAGCCTGGCCTGGGACACTGCAGGGATCCAGGGGCAGCCACAGCTGCTCTGGCAATTCCAGCCCAGCCCCTGCCCACCCTCCCACACAGCAATTCCTCATTCCCAAGATCTGATTTGAACCTCCTCTCCTCCACCTCGAGACTATCAAGCCCCTGTCCTTTCACTCCCTGCTCTGGGGAACAGTCCCTCCCCAGCCTTTTGCAATCCCCTTTCACATGTTTATTTTCTCGTCCCCCATTTTAAAAGCCACCATTTGTGGTCTGTGTCATCAGCATAACTGATCCGTGTTCCTACCCTGACCTTTGGATGGCAAAGAAAAGGAACTTTGGCAACACTTCCCTCCTCCTCCTTCTCCTTCTCTTCCAGCCTTGTTCCTTCACCCCTTCAAACCCCCTAATGCCTCTCCCAGCTGCGATTTCCCTTCACCAATTTTGCTGGGAACACACCAGGAGAGGCAGGGAATGCTCAGACTGAGCTCTGAGGATGCACCTCCGGCACGAGCCCACGGCTGCGGCTTCCCCGTGCCGGAGCGTGGTGTCCGTAGGTACCAACACACACAGACAGTGCATCTGCTGCACGGAGACAGAGTGTTGGAGCTCTTGTAAATACACCTTCATTCAACTTTCATCACATTGTTCATTAGTGGTTTAAATTTTGCATAATTTGGCAGCTGCCTCTGGCGTTTTTCAGGAGGTGCTGTAATTTATTCCATATGGAAGTCAGGCGCTGCACGAAGAAGGAGTTATCGGGAGCACTGAACCAGGGCTGTATTTGTCTGGGAGGAGGTGTCAGATGCTAAACTAAACATGACAGGAGTGAACCCAAGTCTCCCAGCTGACAGATTCTGTGGGGTTTCTGTGGTGTTTGCTATAAACAGGTTCAGAGGCAGCGCAGACACCGCGAGACGCCGGCGCCGCCGCGGGGCACGGCAGTGCGGGGCTGCAGCTCGGGGATCCCGGTGGATCCCGAGGGGTTCCGAGGGGTCCCAGGCATCCCCAGAGCACCCCTCTGAGGGGCCCAGGAAGCTTGGGGTGCCCAGATCCCCGTTCTGCTCAGACCATCCCCGGGCCTGCCAGGTCCCTGCTCTGTTCCCGAGCTTTTCTCGCTCGTTTTGGGTCATGTTGGGAAATTCGAGCTCCTGCAGTGCCCAGCGGCTCTGCTGTCCCACCCAGGCAGGCCAGCACTGTCCCCAGCCCAGCTCCAGCCCCCAGAGGACACAGCACCTGCAGAGCGAGGGAGGCTGGGGATTTGTGCTTGATTGACACCATTAGAGGAGCAGTTTCCGTGTTTACCCTGGGAACAGCCCCAGCAGCGAAGGTGTCACTGCTGGCAGCTGCCGAGCCACACAAACCCCACCGAGCCTGGGGCTGGACGGGGACTCGGCAGGGAGAGCACCTGTGGGAGCATCCTGCAGGAAAAGAAAAACACCTGTGGGAGCATTCTGCAGGCCCTGATGGGAGTGCATCTCCAGGAATTTCCATGGAGGGCCTCCTGCCACAGCTCTGGGGGGACAGACGTGGCTCCAGGGGGAGGAAATGCCCTTCCTGCACCACAGGCGACAAGCTGAGCGCTGCCCAGACCCCCAAAAAATCCATTTTTCCTGGTGCCACTGGTTTAGCTCAGCCAGAGCAGCTCTGCAATGCCGTTCCAGCCTGGGAGCACCCAGGTTTTATGGGATTTACAGGAAAACAGCCTCAGGAGCTGCTGCAGGAGGATGATTTGGAGACGAAGAAGAGCAGAAATGCTCCTCTTCCATGGACACAACTGCTCTGCTCCCCACTGCTCCCTCAGCTCCAACTTTGTGCCTTCCACAGACCCTGCCCAGGCAGCTCCCAGCTCTTCTCTGGTGTGTCCTGACATTCCCGAGGTCTCAGAACCTCCCAGACCCTCTCTGTCTGTTCCACAGACCCTGCCCAGGCAGCTCCCAGCCCTTCTCCGGTGTGTCCTGACATTCCCGAGCTCTCAGAACAACCCCCCAGACCCTCTCTGTGCCTCAGACCCTCTGGAAGGTCTCTGAGAGGCACAGAGGAGGTCTGAGATCAGGAGGTGAGAGGAGCTGAGGTTCTTCAATCTCCACTCAGCAATCCCCAGGGCGTCCCCAGCACACACTGGGGACAGACTGAGCTCCTCCAGCCCCAAACTTTGGGCTGTCCCAGTGCAGAGCTCAGGGGAGCTGCGGCTGCTCTCAGCCCTGGGCTGTCCCACAGAGAGTGCAGGATGGGCTGCAGCTCTGCGAGGAGCGGCGCTGGGAGAGAACAGCTCCACTTCCGCAGTTTCACCCTAAAAACCAGACAAAGGATCCCCACAATCGTCTGAGGAAAGGGAAATCGGATGAAAAACCCAACTTCCCGCAGTGGATTGTCCCCACACCTCCGTGACACCAAAGAATTCCCAGAGCCAGCTCCATCCCAAGCGAGAGTCGCCCTCATCTCGCAGACACCAAACCGATATTCTCCGTACCAAAGTTGCCAGCACAGCTATTATTTATAAAACTTCCACGAGAATACATCTGCACAAAATAACTGACACCGTGTTCCCTGCATGGCATATGCGGGCTGAAAATAAACATTGATTCTATATGTTCGCTGCTCCAGCAGAGCGGCCAAGCAGCAGGAAATGCATGAAACATGGGGAAAGAATGGGAGCGCGGCAGTGGGAGGGAACACGGAATTACTTGGAGAGCAGAGAAGGCGGCCCTGGGAGTTAAAATACACAGCAGGCAAAGAGACGAGAGGAGCCAAGAGAGCTGAAAAAAATGGCACAAGAGACGAGAGAGGCAGCTGGGGGAGTTAAAACATGCAGATGGAGAGATGGCTGGGAGAGAGGAAAGACCTGGATCCGAGCGGGGAGACGCGACCGGGAACTGGCCACTTAAAATAAACCTGGGGAGGGTGAGGGGAGAGCGGGGCTGGGACATCTCCCGGGCTCTGGGACCCTGCTGGGAGCAGGGCTGGGGTATGGAGATCATCTGGGATCTGCTGGGACCCTGCTGGGAGCAGGGATGGGGTATGGAGATCATCTGGAATCCTGCTGGGAGCAGAGCTGGAGATCTCCTGGGATCTCCTGGGACCCTGCTGGGAGCAGGGCTGGGGTATGGAGATCATCTGGGACCCTGCTGGGACAGGGCTGGAGATCTCCTGAGATCTCCTGGGATCTGGGACCCTGCTGGGAGCAGGGCTGGGGCTGGAGGGGTGGGATTCCCACCCAACCCAGCCCCGTCACCCACCTGCTCCCAGGATCACACCGGGCATGGGAACTGTCCCCTCCTTCCTCACATCCCAAATGCAAATGATTTGGAGGAATCACTGCCCTCCTTCCTCACATCCCAAATGCAAATGCCTTGGAAGAACCATCCCCTCCTTCCCCACAATCCCAAGTGCAAATGATGTGGAGGAATCAACCCTCCTTCCTCAAAACCCCAAACGCAAATCCATGGGAAGAATCATTCCCTCTATCCCCACAAGCCCAAATGCAAATCCATTGGAGGAATTACTGCCCTTCTTCCCCACAATCCCAGATGCAAATGATCTGGAGGAATCAACCCTCCATCCTCAAAATCCCAAATGCCTATCCATTGAAGGAAACATCTCTTCCTTCCCCATAATCCCAAATACTGATCCACTGGAAGAATCACTGCCCCCCTTCCCCACAATCCCAAACGCAAATGATTTGGAGGAATCATCTCCTCCGTCCTCAAAATCGCAAATGCAAATCCACTGGAACAATCGTTCCCTCCATCCCCACAATCCCAAATGCAAATGATCTGGAGGAATCATCCCCTCCTTCCTCAAAAATCCAAATGCAAATGATTTGGAGGAATCACTGCCCTTTTTCCCCACAAGCCCAAATGCAAATCCATTGAAGGAATCATCCCCTCCATCCCCAAAATCCTAAATGCAAATGATTTGGAGGAATCATCCCCTCCTTCCCCACAATCCCAAACACAATCCCTTGGAGGATCCAGCCTCTGACTCCTGATTCTGAGCTCCCCAGCCTCCAAATAATGAGTGACACATTCATCCTTCCCATTTATAGCCTCTGCAGGGATTTCTATAAATAAATGGATAATGCCTGCCTGGATCTCACCCCCATTAAAAACGCCCTCCTCGAACTCCAATCCTACTAAATTTAAAAAGTTACACTTCTCCACAAATGCTCCAAAGTCGGTTTTTTCCCCCAAATGAGGTTTCACCTCTGACTGAACCCCTTAGGAAGCAGATTTAAAGAAGTGTGAGTGACGTTCAGATCTCTCAGCAGGGCCAGGGGTGCTCTGCATCCCCCAGAGATGCCACCGTCCCTGCTGCATGGCCAAGCCACACCTCACTCCCCAATCCTGCTGCTCCTCACTCCCAGCCTTCCAGGGATCCACGGATTTTCCACGGAAAATGAAGCAGGCACAAAGCCCGGGGGAGAATTCAGGCAGGCAAAAGCAGAGCCCAGATATTTTTATATCCACGGAGTTTCGTGGCAGTGGGAAGGAAATTTTTCTCTCACAAACGTGAATTGAGGCTTCCCATTAGTTAAAACGATGATTTTTTTGAGGGTGAGCTCCTGTAAATCCACAGATAAAATCAGGTTTGATAAGGCCTGCGCTGAGCACAGGTGCACTTAGCAAAACTCACAGCAACACGAGGATTTATGATGGCCCCGAGGACAAAGAAATGATTTATTGGATTTATTTTGCTCCAGAGGATGGAGCAAATTTCACCATCAGTTTTACTTTGCCCCCAGGTGCCAATCCAATTTTTCTGTCAGGTTTATTTAAGCCTGGGGATGCCCCAGGATGGGCCCTCAGTATGTCCTGCTGGAGATAATAATTTCATCATTTAGAGAGGAGTTTTTTACCAATTCCTCTGCATTTTTTTTGCACAGGAAGGTTTTTATCTATGGATAACCAGAACAGCAAAGGTCCTCTGAAGCAATAAAATAGTTTGTCCCCTCTCCTGACCTTTTTTTTGGATGGTTAAATGGGAACCAGTGAAACCAGTGGGAACACACAGAGCCACCTCAGAGCAAAGCCTGAGCTCCTACACACAACCTGGAGTAAGCCCTGAGTAGGGAACTCCAGAGCTAGGAACTCCAGAGCAAATCCTGGCCATTCCCGAGCACATTCCCAGCAGATCCCGCGGGTAAATCGTGGTTTGTGGGACCGTGTGGGGAGCAAAGGCTCTTAGAGCTGCAGAGATTCTGTCCAGGAGGAGAATGGGTTGAAAATCAAATGTTTTGCATAAAATTAGGGGGGCTGGGATCGACTCCTCAATGGAATTGGATGGTCTTTAAGGTCTCTTCCCACCCAAACAACTCCACAATTCTGTGATAATCTCTGGCTGAGCACCAGCCAAGCCCTTTTCATCTCCAGTGTTTGCTGAGTGGAGAACTGAAAAGCACAGACAGTTTTTCACTGATTCCAGAGAGTTTTGTCTCACACCGACATTACACAGCGGGTTATCCAAACTGCTGGGGTGTCAGAGATGGATTAGAATAATCACATCAATATCAAACTTTAGCGAGCTGGACATTGGTCCAAAATGATGGAACGTGGAAATTTAATATGAAAAAAAAATTAAAAAAGAATTGGTGGACCAAATTTGAGGGGGAAACCTTGTGGCTCTGCACAACTCCTGACAGGAGGGGACAGCCGAGGAGATTGGGCTGTGCTCGCAGGGAACAGGAATGGGATCAGAGGGAACAGGAATGGGATCAGAGGGAACAGGAATGGGATCAGAGGGAAGAGGGAATGGGATCAGAGGGAACAGGGAATGGGATCAGAGGGAACAGCACCAGGGGAGGTTTGGGTTGGATTTGGGGGAAATTCCTTCGTGGGAAGGGCTGTTAAGCATTGGAAGGGGCTGCCCTGGGCTGTGGTGAGTCCCCATCCCTGAGGGATCTCAGAGCCCTGTGGATGTGGCACTTGGGGACACAGGCAGGGGTGGCCTGGGCAGTGCTGG
Organism: Origma solitaria; assembly: GCA_013397895.1. NCBI lineage: Eukaryota > Metazoa > Chordata > Aves > Passeriformes > Acanthizidae > Origma > Origma solitaria. The sequence goes on along the minus strand of VZRL01003740.1, from coordinate 250,199 downwards.
GCATGGATGGACACAGTGACCTTGGAGGACCTTTCCAACCCAAACCATTCCATGATTCCATCAAACACCAACGCCTGACACCCCCGGGACCCTTCCCCCCTTCCCCACGGCCACTCCCCCCGGCCCAGCACTCACTTCTCCAGTACGGACATGATGATGGGAGGTAGAACCAGTATAGGCATGGGCAGGACCACTCTGGTCAGCGCTGTTTCCAGCAGAGCCTGCGGAGAAAACCAAACACACACTTGCAGACCTCCCCAGCAAACCCAGAATGGACCTGCCGGGCTTGGGAATGGCTCTGCAGAGCAAAACCAAACACTTCCAGACCTCTCCAGCAAACCCAGCCCAGCCCTGCTGCTGAAAGGAATTTGTATTTTCTGCCTAGAATTAAAGTGCCATGTAAAAGCTTGAAAAGCTGATTGAAACTTCTCTAAAAAGCTCTTTCAACTCTCACTGGGCATCGACGTTAGAAAGAATTGGAAGTTGCAAGTGGTGCATGTATTTTGTACAGCTGAGAGAGTTGATTTAATTGTGTGGGCAAATAGCAATGTCCTTCAGTGTACAGAAAGTGCAGCTTCCTTTAGGGGAGACAATAAGACATTTCATATAAGAGCATGTGAATGACATCCACACGGCCTTATATGCTGGGCTCAGGAGCAGAACAGCTCTGGGCGCTGTTTGTGGGAACGAAAGGCAGCAGACACTGTGGGTTTGCCATGGGGTCACAGCCTGGGCTCCCTCCGGGCTGGGGCACCAATGCAGCACGAGGAACAGGGACACCCCAGGGGTACCCCGACTGCCCTCGGTGTGACGTGAGCCATGCCAGCGTCCCCCACAAACAGGGCAGGGCTGCCTGAGAGACACAGCGAGGTGGAGCAGCTGCCTGGAGCTGCTGAGGGGAAATGCTGTAGGGGAAATATAGGGGAAATGGTGTAGGGGAAATGTTGTAGGGGAAATGCTATAGGGGAAATGCTATAGGAGAAATGTTGTAGGGGAAATGTTGTAGGGGAAATATAGGGGAAATGGTGTAGGGGAAATGTTGTAGGAGAAATGTTGTAGGGGAAATGTAGGGGAGATGCTGTAGGGGAAATGTTATAGGGGAAATGGTGTAGGGAAATGCTGTAGGGGAGATGCTGTAGGGGAAATATCCCACCATGGGCTGAGCAGCAGCTTCAAGCCTTCCTGCCTCGGCTGAGTTTTGACTCCAGCTCCATCCTGGGGGATGCAGCCCCTCACTACTGCCCCTGGAATTGTTTTTAATCGCTGGGGGCTCATTGCAGAGGATTGTGACACACAGGGCTCTCCTCTCCCAGGAAAACCCCAACCACAGAGCCAGAGCTGTGCCCCCACTGCTCTTCCTTCCCAGCAAGGCTCCCCAGAAGGAGCAAACAAAGCAGCAGGAGTTGGATTTATCGAGGCCCAGACATCTTCCAGGGCCTGAAGGGCTCCAGGAGAGCTGCAGAGGGACTGGGGACAAGGCGTGGAGGGCCAGGAGGCAGGGAATGGCTTCCCAGTGGGCAAGGGGAGCTTGGGCTGGGATGTTGGGAATGAGGAATTGCTGTGTGGGAGGGTGGGCAGGGGCTGGGCTGGAATTGCCAGAGCAGCTGTGGCTGCCCCTGGATCCCTGGAGTGTCCCAGGCCAGGCTGGACATTGGGGCTTGGAGCAGCCTGGGACAGTGGCAGGTGTCCCTGCCATGGCTGGGGGGGCACTGGGTGGGCTTTGAAGTCCCTCCAGCCCAAACCAGTCTGGGATTTTATGTCACAGGGACACCTACGTCCAACAAACTCTCAGAGAGGGACAGATGTGACACACTGAGGATCTGCCACATTTTCCATGACAAAATCCAGGATTAATTCGATGGCAGAAGCTGAGCAGAAGTTTCCAGAACCCCTGGGTTTTATGTCCCAACTCCACCTCCATGGCTCTCACAGCACCTTCACTTTCAACCTTTATTTCCTCTGTATTCTCTGCTCCCCCAAGCACAAGGATGGAGAGGGACAGCAGTGAGTGGAAGTGAGGCCAAGTGGCTGCAGGCAGAGTCTGTGAGCCCTTGAGCAGATTGTTTGAATCCCCCGTTCCCCACCAGTATGGAGAGCCATCCCAGACCTCCCCGTTCCTGCCGAGCTGTGCATTAATTGCTGTCTCCGAGTGCCTCCCGAGCCGTGGACAGAAGGAGGGAGGGAAATGCCAAGCATTATATTATTAACTCCTGTGCCTGGGCGTGTGCTCGGTACACGCTTTGCATTTCGGCTGGAGCCCACTCGGGAACAACAGGCAGGAGGCTGCTCGGGAGACAGGGCTGTGCTCACAGCGAGGGAAGGGTTCCAGGGACAGGGACAGAGGGCTCACGGGGACAGCAAACCGGGGGTGAACAGGGTAGGAACACCTGGCTGTGCTCACAGTGAGAGAAGGGAAGGATTCAGGCAGAGGGCACAGAGGGAAAGCACAGGAACAGCAAACCAGGTGTGAATGGGGGTAAGAACATCTGGCTGTGCTCATAACAAGGGAAGGATTCCAGGGACAGGGCACAGAGGGCTCACAGGGACAGCAAACCAGGTGTGCACGAGGGTAAGAACATCTGGCTGTGCTCACCAGGCTTTGGGCAGCAGTGTTTAGTGCAGCTTTGGCACGGGAAGGATTAAAGAGCTGCTCAGCTCAGAGACTGAGCCTTCCTCACCTGGGGAAAGGTGAGAGTGATCTTTGCTGGGTATTCCCCATGGGCTGCCCACAAATTCCCACCGGGAGCTCCTGCGGAAGCAGCGGGGTGGCACAGGACCTGTCCCACGCCAGTCTGTGCCCCCCAAAACCCTCAGGGCCAGCCCCACGATTCCCTGCAAGACACCAATCCGTGTCCTCGGGAACGCTGATCTCCATCCCCAGCTCTCTCAGCCCTGGATTCCAGCGGGGTTTGCTGGGCCTGGAGTGTCCCAGCTCACCCCACAGCTCACTACTCACGTGTTTGGCAGCAACTCTGGAGGAGCCCACGATGTTCCCGTTGCTGTCCAACACATCGATGCCCTCCTCCAGCTCCGTGTGCCTCATCAGGACCACGTTGCAGATGTTGGCACTGGCTGAGGAGGAGAAGAGCAGGAGGATCAGCCCTGGTTGGTGCCCCTTGGCAGCTTCTGCTTGCCCTGAGAGCCCTTCAGCTTCCCTCAGTCTGCCCAGGAGCCTCAGTGAGCTGCTCTGACCCCAAGAGAAACATGGGATTCTCAGGGAGAAGAATAACCAGTTTGCTTTTCCTCTGGGACAATAAGGGCAAGCAGTCAGGACTGCTGAAGGTCTAGCGCAAGGTGTCCCTGGCTGCGGTTGGAACTTGTCTGGAAGGTCCTTCCAGCCCAAACCATTCCACGATTTCACACATTTCAGAGGAAAAACGGCTCCGTGCACCAGGACCTTCCTGACCCCTCCTCCTTGCCCAGCCTGTGGCTTTTGAGGCCGTTGGGGTCACCCCAAATTCTGTTCCTCAGGAAAGGGGTCAATGATTGGGGTGAGCACTGCCCTCCCTGTGCAGCCCCTGCCAGGCTCAGGCACTTCCCAACTTCTCCCGGAGAAAAGCTGCTAATTCCCACCAAACTTTTGGGTTGACAAAGTGGCATTTTCCAGCACCCCCCACACCACATTTCCTTGCAAACTTTCCACCCAGAACTCAGACAAATCCACTGTTGCTGCAAGCACCAGTGCCTTCCAAAAATGTGTTTCTGCACTGCTTGATGGGTTAATATTCGCTAATTAATCTCAATTCATGTCATATAACAAATGTCTAATTTTTTGAGGGTGGTGGGTGGGTGAGCCCTCCACGAAGGCAGCTCTGTGCAATCAAGGATGATTTGTGGTGACAAATGCTCCTTACACTCGAGAGGGAGAGGAACATACACACACGCACACTCTGTCTCTCTCTTTAATATTCCAACTACCAGACCACTCTTCCCATCTATCAAAATATCTGTGTTCCCAACCCTTCAGCTCCTGAATCCCAGAGAAAAAAAGAAAACAGGCCTTTCATTTAAAGAAAGTTTAGCCCCTGTTTTTTTTTCTCGTTTTTAACACTCACATGCCCCGTCCTTCTCGTTGTCAATCAAAGCTGAGCAGATAAAAACAGCCCAGCAGAGCTGCTCTGGCCGAGGACACGGTGGCACAAAGTTCCTGACAGCCTCGGGAGGAGGTGTCCAGACCCAAGATGCTTTCCCAGCGCTCTGCATTCCCTGCCCTGCTCCCGAATCCAAAGCTGCTCCCAGCCTGTTTGTCTGAGACGAGCAGCTCACGTAGCTGCTCCCCTTCTGCTTTCTGAGAGCGCAGAAAACGCTGCTAATTATGGCGAAACGTGGATTTTATGGACGTCTCAAACGCAGGGGGGGTGAGAAATAAATAAATATATGCGCAGACAAATTGATCTGCAGGATTTGGGAAGAAATGGTGATAATATGGCCTGGAAACCACGGCTGTGGAAACTCACTGGGAACGGGGTTCAGGCTTCAAACCAAGGCACCACCACACCCCTGCGTATTTGGAGAGATTTTTTCTGTCCCAGGGCACTCCCCACACACTGAATCGGTCCTTGAGCATCACCTCAACACAATAATTTTAACCACACACACACACACAAAAACCCAAGGAGAAGAAATCCTTCCTCCCTCTCCCTTCTCTCTGATGGTATCTCTCTATCAGATTTCACTCCCTTCAGATCAGGTCTGGGATGTAATTTGTGGGGTTTTGTGAGCGTTTTTTTAGCTGTGAACATCTCCAGTGTAAAGCACACCGTCAGCAGTGACTCCCTGACCTTGGGGACAGCTGTTCACACCCAGTTCTTGGATAAAAAAGGGTGGGTTGGGTTCCTTGCATTCCCTGGGCATGGAGACCCTTCCCCTCCTCACCTCGGAGGAAGGAGCCAGCCCCTCCCTCTGCAGTTTGGGCTCACAGCTCTCCAGAGCAGCCCCAGCTCAGCTCTTCCCTTTCTCTGCTCTATCCATGGACTGACGATGATCCCACCCTGATCCCAAACTCATTTCCCAGAGCAGCCCAGCTCAGCCCTTCTCTTTCCCTGCTCTGTCCATGGACTGACGATGATCCCACCCCAGTCCCAAAGCCATTTCCCAGCCCTTCCCTTTCCTGCTCTGCCCATGGAGAGCCCCTTCACCCCGGCGATGATCCCACCCCAATCCCAAAGCCATTTCCCAGAGCAGCCCCAGCCCTGCAGAGCCTCCAGGAGCCGCTCCCCTGCCTCGGTTCCCGGACCCAACCCCTGCACCCGGGCAGGATTTTTGGGATTTTCAGCTGCTCCCGATGATCTTTGGGGCAGAGCAGGGCCTGCCCCAGCGGCAGCTGTGCTCAGAGTGCCCTCCAGGCACAGTTCCAGGTGGGAGCTCAGTTACTGTGCAAACACACCTGGACGTGACCCGGAGAGGACCCAGCCCGTGCCGGGCATCTCTGGGGGCACCAGACCCTGTCCCAGCCCCACTCCAGAGCTGCCAGAGCTCCATGAGTCTGTCTGGACATCCCAGCGTGGGCTGCCCCTCGGGATGGGACCCTCCAGCCTGGATGTCCCCCCAGGTCCCCAGCTGCCTCCCAGCAGCACAGCTGGCCAGGGCAGTGCAGAGGGAGGCCAGGAAGGGATGGGGGGAACTCTAATTTCACGGAATCATGGGATCAGTAAGGCTGGAAAAGATCTCCAGGATCATCAAGTCCAACCATGAACCAGCACTTCCCATCCATCACTAACCCCATCCCTGAGCACCACATCCTGGGATTTTTTTGGAGCTTTACCCCGGTGTGGCTTTTCGTGCAGAAATAGAGAATTTCTGCCTTTTTGCTGGGGGCTGCAGGCTCAAAAGCAATTGGGAAACACAACTTAATTAAAGGATTCGTCCAGGTCTGCAAAGCACAAACCAGCAGTTAGTGGGAGGATCCCTCATGTCCTGGCACACAGCAAAGCATGACAAATAAAATATTAGCTGGAGAATTAATTACAGGCTAAACAAATTAATTATGGGTCCTCAATCAATGCCAACACAAACACCTTGCTGTGAAAATAGATCAACCCTGCGGCAAGGATTTCTTGAGCGTCTTTGGCTCAAACCCTGCCTCAGAGCTGCAGGGCTTGAACTCAGCCCTTGTGCTCTTGTGGTTATAAAAACCTCAAAGAAAGCTGAATCCCTCTAAAATATATCCTAGATAAGTCACAGAAAAAACAACAACAACATCCACAGATCCCTTTTTTACAAGCAAAGTGCCCAGTGCAACCCCCAGACCACAATCCCTGTCCCCCCTGCTCTGCAGAGAGCGAAAGCAGCTGCATTTCTGGCAGAAAAGAGGGAAAAAAATGCAGCATCCTGGGAACTGAGGGTTGGAGGGACACGAGAACCAGTTCTCCATTAAAAAAGGGGCAGAAAGGCTGGAGAAACTGAGAGCAGCAGACAGGTAAAGGGGCTGAGCTGCCTCAAGCAAAGCTCTGAGAATGTGGCACTTGCACAGCAAAGGAAAACGCTGAAAGGAAAATTTGGCTGAAATTAAATGGCTGAAAAGGGACCTGGAGCAGGGAGCAAACCTCATTTTTTAGTGATTCCCTCCACGCTTGGGCAATTTTTGTGGCATCTTTATAAACAAACAGAAAATTACCCTAAAGCCCCTGGTCATTTCTTCAGGGCCAAAATAACTCAGCATTTGCTGAGGCTGTAACCACAGGGCCCAGAAAAAGCTGAGTCCAGGGAGTCCCTTCCCTCTGACACTGCGCTGATAAAACCCCAATAAAATGCTCCACCAAGCTGGGGCAGCCTCAGTTCTGCTCACACTTTTAATCAGTGGCTATCAGAAACCTGCACATTCAGAGCAGCACCATTTCTTTGCACTTCACTGTAAAACAACCAAAGTGCTCATTTGAAGATTTGATTTGACACAGTCCCACCCAGATCTTGCACCTGGAATCCTCTCAAATTTGAATGGTCAAGGAGCAGTTAGTGCTGGTCACTTTTGAAGCTGTTTCAGAGTGGAAAGCGCAGCTGAAAAGCCTCAGGAGTTGCCTCCACCATTTTCCTGCCAAAATTCTGCTTTGCAGAGTCCCACCCCTGCCCGCCCCAGCCCAGGGAGCACCACCGAGGGCACATGAGCAGCGAGGCAGGAGCTGTGCCCATCCCAGCGGCTCTTGGCCAGCTGCAGCCTGAGAGCCCCACCGTGAATAAAAAGAAAAGGGTTTTGTCCTTACCGACGGCAGGGAACGGCACAAACCTCTGGATCAGCAGCCGCGTGGCCGGGGTAAACTTGTTAGCTCTCTGGATCAGAACGTTAAGGCCCACCTGGGAATGGAGAGAACAAAGCCGAGAGGGAGCAGTCAATGGGGAGCAGGGCAGGTGGAGCAGACCGCACTCAGATCGGGGTTTCTCCCACAAGGAGGAGTTTGAGAACCCCCAGTGCAGGGTTTGGCTGCGCTGGGCTCAACCCTTTGGGCAACAAAGGGTTACACCCAATTGCTGGGCTTGAAAGAAGGGCTGGACCCAACTCTTGGGTTTGTATGAAGTGTTGAACCCAACCATGGGATTGAACCCAACTGTTGGGTTTAGATGGAAAGCTGAACCCAGCCAAGGAGCTGAATCAAACCGTTGGGTTTAAATGAACAATTGATCCCAACCCTCGGCTTCAAATGAAAGGTTGAACCCAACTGTTGGGTTTAAGTGAAGGACTGATCCCAATCACTGGGTTTAAATGAAAGGTTGAACCCAACTGTTGGGTTTAAATGAAGGACTCATCTCAATCCTTGGCTTTAAATGAAAAGTTGAATCCAACCATTGGATTGAACCAAACCATTGGGTTTAAATCAAGGATTGAACCCAAACCTTGGGCTTAAAAGAAGGGTTGAACCCAACCATTGGATTGAACCAAACCATTGGTTTTAAATTAAGGATTGAACCCAACCCTTGGGTTTATATGAAGGGTTGACCCCAACTATGAAGGTTGGACTGAACCCAACCATTGGGTTGAAATGAAGAATTGAACCCAACTGCTAGACTTAAATGAAGGGTTGAACCCAACTCTTGGGTTTATACGAAAGGTTGAACCCAACTGTTGGGTTTAAATTAAGGAGTGAACCCAACCCTTGGGTTTATATGAAGGGTCAAACCCAACCATTGGATTGAACCAAACTATTTGGTTTAAATTAAGGATTGAACCCAACAATTGGGTTTACACAAGGAGTTGAACCCAACTATTGGATCAGACCCAATCACTGGGTTTAAATTAAGGATTGAACCCAACTGTTGGATTTATATGAAGTGTTGAACCCAACCATTGGATTGAACCAAACCATTGGGTTTAAATTTAGGACTGAACCCAACTCTTGGGTTTATATGAAGGTTGAACCCAACCGCTGGATTTAAACCCCTTCCAGCTAAAAGACAAGCCAGAAACCACGGCAGCACCACCCCATCCTCCTGGAAATGCTCTTGGCTGCATTTTCCCCAAGTTCACGGGCATTGTCCCCATCCAGCACAAAATCCTTGGGACTGGCAGTCCTCACCTGCCCAGGAAAGGGACAAATTTCAGTGGTGCTGGCGGCCCAACATAATTAATTCCTTCTCCAAGGGTCTGGACACAGCACAGAGGAGTTTCTGTCTCATCAGCCTCAGGGTGATAACAGTGAAAGTCTGGAGAACCTCCATCAAAATGGGCTTCAAGCAGAAGTGGGGTTAAAAATTAACCAAACCTATTCATGGGGAATGACTTCTGTCGTCAAAGTACTCTTCCTCACTGTGTTTTCACCTTTTCCTCCCAAAAAAACCCCCACAAATACACAAACAGAACCCAACAGTCCCAACCTGGGAATGTTCGGCTGGAAATGGAAGTCTCGAGCAATGTGTGGTCCAGAAGTTTTCAGCCAAAAATGCAGCAAAATTAAAAATTTAAAAAAAAAAAATCAGCCAAAGCCAAAAAGCTGCCAGAAAACAGCAATTTGGGGGTTTTAAAAAGAAAAGAGAAGCCTGGGAGAACATATTTGGCAGGCTGCTACATTATACATGCACATCCCAGCACATCCCGGCGCTCCGGAGCGTGGAGGGAGAGCTGGAGAAGCACCGCTGCCGGGTGAGCCCTGCCTGAGCACAGGGCTGCTTCTCCAGCCCCAGGAAGGATTTCCAGAGCCTTTCCCAAGGTTTTCACCCAGACCCGAGCAGGAACTCCTCCTCTTATCCTCTTATTGCAGCTCTAGAGTGGAGCCCAGGAAAGCCGTGGTGATTCTGCTTAGTCTGGACAGCAGCGAGGCCTTGTCTTGATCTTCTGCCCCCTCAAAAATGACTGAATTTTTTTTTTTACATTTTGCAGGTGTTGGAATGAGTATTTTTGAAATCTCAGCACTTCCAGAAACTGTAACACAGTCTAAAAGGTGTGGCTTTGAGAGAAGACAGTTTTAAAGCTGGCTTTGCTGGTCTGCCCCATGGATTGGGGTTTTTAATCTGGATATGGTTAATCTGTGCCAATGACACATTTTGTTGGGTTTGCAGCCTCTGCTTGTAGGTTTGAGGGAGGATTTGGCCATCAAGTGGAAGAGCAGCAGCTTGTGAAAGAGAAAAGCTGAGCCTGGGAGAGCCACTGCTGTGAGGGCAGCGAAATAAAAACATTTCACTTCCAGATCCAATGTGATGAACTCACTGCCCACTTACAGCAACCCCCTGCTGAGAATATGAAATTAAATGTTGATAGAGATTTAAATCCGTCTCCCAACTCCCAACACAAGGACTGGATGGAGGAAACTAATGAGGGTTTGTTTTGAACAGTTTGGAAATTGCTTCAGCCAATCTGTGACCTCCTTCCCACAGGCCACGAGGTGGGACCAGGGTGAAGAGGCCAAGGGCAGGAGCTTCTGCTCAGCCTCAGGCCACCGAAGCAAAAGGGCCATCAGGGAGACGTTAATGAGCTTAATTACCTGGGGCTGGCCAATGGACACTGTCAAGGCAAATTCATCATTAGAAACCAACCACAGGTTTGTTATTGTGACCATCACCGGTGACTGAGCAGGACCTGCTCAGTGCATGGACACAGGAACAGAGCCAGGGGATCACCTCACCAAACGTGGCAGTGGATGGAGACACGGAACAGAGCCAGGGGATCATCTCACCAAACCCAGCACCGCCACGGAACCACTGAGGCTGGAAACACCCCGAGAGGTCATGGAGCCCGACCACCCCCAGCACTGCCAGGGCCACCACTGCCCCATGTCCCCAAGGGCCACATCCACAGGGCTTTGAATGCCTCCAGGGATGGGGACTGACCCCTGCCCTGGGCAGCTATGCCAGGGCTGGACAGCCCTTTGGGTGAAGGAAGTCCTCCTGACATCCAAACCAAACCTTCCCTGGCACAACCTGAGGCTGCTTGCTCCTGTCCTATGGAGGCGACACTTCCCCTGTCCCAGGCGCTCCAAGCCCTGCCCAGCCTGGCCTGGGACACTGCTGGGGTGGGGGTCCCCCACAGTCCACATTCCTGCACTGTCACCCACATTAAATCCAGCCCTGTCCAACCTCCTGCTTTGGTGAGGTTCCTCCTCCAGAACACCTCCTTGAGCCGCTGAGGGAACCAGGGGACACTGGGCACAGGGACACGAGGGGACACATGAGGGGACACAGGGACACACGAGGGGACGCAGGGACACCTGAATGGACACAGGAACATAAGGGGATGCAGGGACACCTGAGGGGACACAGCGACACCTGAGGGGATGCAGGGACACATGGGGGGACACAGGGACACCTGAGGGGATACAGGGATATGTGACACCAACACTGCAGAACACAAACTGGGATCAAACACTGTCAGTGGGAGTGAAGGCTCACTCAGGGCTCCCCTGTGCCCCTGGCAGCACTCTGCCCTCCCTCCCTCCCTCTGTCCCTCCCTCCTCCTCCCGAGTGCCAGGAATTCCTGCCATTGCCAGGAATTCCTGCCATTTCCTTAGCTCCCGCTTTTGTTTTCAGCATCAACAACATCCCCCCAGCAAAGGACAGTGTTTGTGACATCACTGCACTTTGAAGCCAGAACCATCAGATCCTCTCAGAGAAACCATTTCTGATTCCCTTTCTTCTCCTTCTTGCCTCAAAAAGTTCTGACCTCATGTCCACCAAGACACCAGTTCAAAAAACATGAGAATTTTTTAAAAATCCCTGCATTTTCCCACATTTTATGAAGATTTTTGAAGCCTGAGAGATGGTTTTGAATGCCCGACGTTGCTAAGGACCGAGCCATTCACTAAATGTCTAATCCCACACCTCTTAAGCCAGGCCTAGAGCAGTAAATACATCCAAGGAGTTCTTTCACATTATCCTGAGAGGGAATTTTTATAAAATGAAGGAATCTTAGGAGTCCAGAGAGCACCAGCGGGTAGATGACACCACCTAAACATTGCTGAGCCGCTCTCCAGGCTTCATGAACTGTGCTGGAGAAATCTCCACCGATTTAAGGGATTTAGTTTTGGGGCACCCCTGAGCACTGCAGCCGGAGCTGGCAGCTGCTCCAAGGGACCTGGAAAGTCCACTTGGAAAGAGGGACAGGCTCCAGAGGTTATCCTTCATCCCCCAACCACCAGACTGAATTAGAACTAATTGGATCCGATGAGTCCCATTGAGCCAAGCTGGAGAAAAGAGCATTAGGAGAAGGAAGGAAAAAACTCATTCATTAGGGTTGGGAGGTGAAGATGGAGGCAGAGAGATGGAAAACTGGGCTCTTTCCCAACTGGAGCTTTCCCAAGTCAAAGAGAACAGCACGGAGGAGCCCAAGGGAAGGGAAAGCAATGAGGATCCGAGGGGAGAAGGAAGTTAGGGAGGAGCAAGAGTGAGGAAAGGAGGAAACATCGCTCCCAGGAGAATTCCAGGAGGGATGGCCACAGCAGCCCAGCAGTTGATGCTTCAAGGGAAGAGAATGGTGTAGGCTGGAGCAAGAGCAGAGGAAAATGGGATTCGTGTTGATAATGAGACAAAATTGATTTGGAAGGTGATGGAGAAAGGAGATGAGCGGGCCGTGCCCAAGACAGGAGGTTGTTGCCTCAATATGGAGTTTTCCATGCATCTGGAGCCTGTCCAGCACCCCTGGCTGTGCTGGGGATGGGCTGGGGCAGAAGAGAAGGAAGGGATGAGCACAAACTTCCTGGGAATGGAGACATCCCAGTGAAACGAGAGACAGAGCTGCAGGGGAGCACAGGGAGTTTGGGAGGGGACAGCCATGGAATCACAGAGGCATTCAGGTTGGCAGGGACATTAAGGATCAGCTCATGCCACCCGTGCCATGGGCAGGGACAGCTCCCACTGTCCCAGGCTGCTCCAGGGACACCTCCAGGGCTGGGCTTGGCTGGACTCAGCAGTGGCCACGGCTCCAGAACGATGCTGGGCACTGGGAGCATTCCCAGAAACCCCATGTCCCTGTGTCCCAGTACACCACAGCTCGAGGCTGTGCCTTTGGGAACGGCTGTACAGCTGCAGGCATTTCTGGGCTCTGGGGAGGAACTGCCAGGCTGAGTTTGCAGCCCGAGAGGTCAAACACACCCTTCTGGAATCTGGAAATCAACAGCGAAGGGGATGTGCAGCAACAGGAGCCTCTCTGAGCAGAGAGATGCAGATCTGAGAGCCAAGCCCTGCTTCATTTCAGCCTTCATTTCAAACAGGAGCTGATCACCAGCTCCTCAGATCCACGGGGATTTTCCTGCTGCTCCCCAGGAGGAGGGAGCCAGGCCATGCTCCATCCCCTGCCATCGCTGTCCCACCTTCCTGCAGCTCCTGAACGTGTCCTGGTGGCCCGAGCGAGGGCAAAGCTGAGGCTGCAGGAGCGCTCCAGCTCTCCCGGCTGATTATGGACATCACACCCCATTCACAGGCTGTCAGCACAGCCTCACAGACAATTATCGGGAACGGGAACGGGATTGGAAAAATCCACAGGGGCACCTCCACCTGGGGAAGAGAGCGAGAAATGGTGCGGGAGAGTTCAGTATGTGAGAGAGAGGGGGAAAGAGGAACAACCCCTGGGTGGCGCAGCCCATGGCGAGGGAAAGAGTGGGATTGCTGGAATGGGATTGCTGGGATGGGGAGGAATGGGATTGGTGTCTCGGGAAGGAATGGGTTTGCTGGAATGGGGGGCAATGGGATTGCTGGCACAGGAAGGAATGCCATTGCTGGCTCAGGAAGGAACGGGATTGCTGACCTGGAGCCTGGTGTGCAGGGATAATCCGCAGGGATCACCTCCCTGTCCTGGTTCAGAACTAAGACTGAACTCATGGCTCAACAAACTCCTCCCCGAACATGAGGAAAAAATACCAAGGTCCTGTTTTTACTGTTGACGAACCTTCAAGTTTAATGAGCCTGACACTAATTGATCTAATTAATGTTCTTAGCTTCTCCTCCCAGCTCTGCTCTGAGCCCCTCAAGCATCACCTGGCTTTCCTTGGGAGCACAGAGCTCCGGCCTCCAGCGGCTCATCCTGAGCCAGGATTTAGGGTCGGGAAAGCCCTGCTGGGCTGGAAAGCTGTGGGTGTGCCTGGGCAGAGCTGCTCCAGACCCCTCTGCAGGAGCAGCAGCGAGGCCAGGCTGGGGCAGCAGGACCGGGCAGTGCCACAGGCATCCATGGCACCCATCAGCTGCCCTGTGAGCCCAGGGCACCGGGGGAGGTGACGGAAAAGGGACACCAGGTGCTGAGCAGGTCCATTGGAAGCGTGGGATCAAAGCCCCAGCCTGGCTGCAGCCATGGTTACCTGACACTGCTTTCCCTCTCACCCAGAAGAAGACAAGACACCTACTTTTGTCAGAATTTAGCTCAGGTTGCTAAGAGAGAACCAAATATTTATTTGTCTCTGTGCTGCCAAGCCCATAAACCCCAAAGCTGCCCCGAAATGAACCTTGTTAAAGTTACAAACCCTGCTCTGTCGGGAAGGAGAAGGAGAGAGAAACCCCTTGGAGAGTCCCCACAAGGCCTCCAGCAGCACCAGGAGCAAGATTTGGAGCTGCTCGTGGCAGAACTTGGAGCTGTGATTGTGGAAATTGGAAAGGCGATGGATAAAGCTCCGACCCCAAAGGAGACCCATGGGAAAAACGTGAGAACTTCAAGGAGAAGGTACGGAGGGACCCAAGGAGTGACCCCATGGCTGCAGGTGAGCCCACCCAGGTTATCCCCAAAGGTCTCAGCAGAGGGACAATGCACAAAGCAGGGAATGGCTGCTCACGGTCCTGTCCGGAGCTGATTGGATTCTCAGATGTTTCAGCACAGCTCCAAAAGTCACTTCTGACCCCAAAGTGAAGCTTGAGTCTAAGGCCAAAGTCCTGAAGAGCTGAGTCAGAACCAGAAGGGATCAGCAATGCCACAGCAAATGGAATTTGGATCTGAAACTAAGACCCAGAAAATCCTGGAATGGTTTGGGTTGGAAGGACCTAAAGTCCCACTCAGTGCCACCCCTGCCACGGCAGGGACACCTCCCACTGTCCCAGGCTGCTCCAGCCTGGCCTGGGACATGTCCAGGGATGGGGCTGCCACAGCCTCCCCAGGCAACAGAAATCTCCTTCCATATATAAACAATAATATTAATAAGAATTATAATATATATAACATTACAATCTCTAAAAAGCAATTATTACCAATAAAATTGGCTCCGTGCAGCTTTTTTAACCTTTGAAAAGTGTGAAAAATAGCAGAGTAAGAGTGTGTGTGTCAGCTGGAAGGAGTTTCTGTCTAATTACAACCCCTGATCTGTGCAGCTCTTGGCACTGGAATACTGGGGAATAAAAATTCCAAACATTTAAAACACGCTTGGTCTTCCTCAAGTCTTTTTACCTCTCCCTGCCTTTGTTTGCCTTGTTTAGGAAAGCCAGCTGGTATTAATTGCACTTCATCCACCACCAGCATGAACAGCAGCCAGAGATCAGGAATTAGAGCCGAATCCCAGGAATCACTCACTTGTTTGGGGAAAAAGTTATATTATCTGTTCAGAACAGCAGTAAAATGAGGGATCAAAAGAAAAGGCAGGAAAGAGGCTGGTGGGGGAAGAGTGGGATAAAAATAAACTAAAATTATAGGACAAGCAGAGATTTTAGAGGATGCCCAGAGCAGCTGTGGCTGCCCCTGGATCCCTGCAGTGTCCCAGGCCAGGCTGGACACTGGGGCTTGGAGCAGCCTGGGACAGTGGCAGGTGTCCCTGCCCTGGATGGGGTGACACTGGATGGGCTTTGGGATCTGTTCCAACCCAAGCACCTTTTCCAGCCTTATTCCAAGTGATTCCTTCACCTCAGTCATGCACAGCAGAAGGAATAAAGTTCTGGACCTGGCACAGCTCTCCCTGAGCAAAGCTGTGCTGTGACTTGGGTTGGGATGGGAATAGTTGGATAGAAAACGGAATATTGGGGGAAAAAATGGAATAAAAGAAGAGTGATTCCTCGCCCAATTCCTCCTGTAGGGCTGAGAATCAGGAGCCGTGGATGTAGCACTGGATCCAAGAGAGGAGCATCGCCCCTTCCCACAGCCATTCCTCTCTCTGAGATGGGAAGGCAATCAGGATATTTGCAAAGATTTTCCAGCAGTTCTCGTTGAACTGCACAGTGAGGCTGAGATCTGCTCATCCATCGCGTGAGGAAGGAATTTGCCTGTCCCTGGTGTCAGGGGCACGGAGGGTGAGGCTGGTGGGAGCACAGCACAGCTCCACTGCTCTGTGCTCCGGGCTTCTCCCAGCCCTTTTCCAGCTGCACTCAGGGAAGGGATATTGATATCGGACATTGACCCAGGATCCAAACCCCTCCTGCCCTGCAGGGCTTCCTCCAGCCCGTTCTACGTTGGAATTGTGAAGGATTAGCAGGACCTGAAGGTTCTGCCCTTTCCCGCCCCACAACACGCACGGATCCAGGGAACGCGCCTGCCCCTCCCTGAGCACCACAGCTCCAACCCAGGGCTATTCCTCACAGCCAGGCCATCCGGGGGATCCCAGCCTGGGGGACACCATGGCAATTCCCAGGAGCCAGGGGCTCCCTGCTGCAGGAAGATTTCGGCTGAACCCATCCTTTTATCATTTCATCATCTCCGCATCTCACGGAGCTTCTCACGCCTCTTCTCCAGGGGTGTTCCTCACAGCCCCCTGAGGGTCCCTTCTGCACTCTGGGCTGCCCTTCTGCCCCAGCCCTGTGCAGGATCCGAGGAATTCGGCTCCAGCCCAAGCAATTGGAGATTCCCAAGCCCTGCAGTGGCTGTCCCAGCACGGACACCTCCACACTCCAAGGGTTTCCTTACCAAAGCCTCCCAGCTCCTCCAGGGACAAAGCTCTGCCAAGATCCTTGTCCGTGTGTGCTGCCCCTCTACTCTGCCCCTGTTCCGAGAGGGAGAGGAGCATTAATGCCCAACCCACGGCCCCAGCAGCCCCGGAGCGTGCCGGGTGGGAAGGCAGCGTGTGAGTGGCAGCAGCACATCCAGCGGGACGATGTGGCCTCAGGAATTCGCAGGGGGAAAAGGCTGCCCTAGGGACTGGGGAGGTCAGTCACAGCATCCCACGCCTCGCCAGGGAGCTGTGGATTGAAAACCAAAGCGCTAAGCTTGCTGGGATGGGGATTTGGGTTAAATCAGCTGGAAAGGGGCACGGCTCCGCGGCGTGCTGGAGGCCGGGCGGGCAGCGGGGTCAGCTCTGAAGGGAGGGGACAGCAGAGGGGACACGGAGCAGCAGCACTGCCCAGCACACACTGGGACATGGCAAACCATCCAGCAGAGCTGCATCCACCCCAATGGAGCTTTCCATCAAAGCCTCGAGGCACTCCAACAACCCCACACCCTTTGGAAAACAATCCAGAGGCTGCACAAGGAGCAAAAGCAAACTCTGTCACCCGAGAAAATGGGAAAAGATCTTGGCCAGAGGAAAAAATACCAGCTGCTGTGGGATCTTTTCCAACGGAAAAGGCACAACCACTTAGCTCAGAGGCTTATTTGAACACCCAGCACAAGGAATAATTTCCTAAGTTGCTCCTCAGAACTGTTCCTGCACCTTTGGGATGAGCTGATCCTGCTCCGGATGTCAACCTGTGCTCATGGGAAACGTGACATTAAAAGCCACGAGACCACGATTTTAGGAATGTTAAAAGCTCCTCTCTCACAGTTTACAGAACCTCAGAGGAGCTGCTCCAGGGCTGCAGCCCCTGTGCTCTGGGAGAGCTGGGAATGTTGCCTGGAGAAGGGAAGGACCCAGGGAGAGCTGCGAGCCCCTGGCAGGGCCTGAAGGGCTCCAGGAGAGCTGCAGAGGGACTGGGGACAAGGCGTGGAGGGCCAGGAGGCAGGGAATGGCTTCCCAGTGGGCAAGGGGAGCTTGGGCTGGGATGTTGGGAATGAGGAATTGCTGTGTGGGAGGGTGGGCAGGGGCTGGGCTGGAATTGCCAGAGCAGCTGTGGCTGCCCCTGGATCCCTGGAGTGTCCCCGGCCAGGCTGGACATTGGGGCTTGGAGCAGCCTGGGACAGTGGGAGGTGTCCCTGCCATGGCTGGGGTGGCACTGGGTGGGCTTTAAGGTCCCTCCCACCCAAACCCTTCCAGGATTCCCTGCTATGACCTGAACACCATTTCCATCCTGCAAAATGTCCACAGGGGAAAGATGCAATTCCCAGCCCTGGGATCAAGGTGCCACCCCCAGGACACCACTCCAGAATCCTCCCTCTCTTCAGCTGCCACCCAGAGCCCTGCAGCCTCGAGGGCTCTCATTTGGTCGAGGTTAATTCCACACTAATTAACGCACGAGGGGAGAGCTGGAGTTCACAGAGCAGCAAAGCCACAGCGCAGGAGGTGCTGAATTCTCGCTCTGGTGGGAAGCGTGGGCATGCAGGGACAGCCACCACTCCGGTGACAGAACTGTCAGGTTATCAAGGTGGAATTGGGTCAATTAAAAGATAAACATGCTCAGCAATCCGAAAAACATCTCCCAAGCAGTTCCTTAGTCATGAAACGAAGAGATATAAAGAGTTACCCACTGCTATTGAGACAGCACTTATGACAGCTCCCAAGTAGCCCTGGATGAACTTGGATGTCGGAGAAGGCTTTGGAAAGAAAAACAAAACATATTTTCAATAAATAAACTGCTGGTTATTAATATTCAACCCATTTCCCCCCCTCCCCTTTTTTTTTGTTTGTTTGTTTTGTTTTTGGTGTATTTGTTTCAAAGCAGAGACAGGTTTAATTTTGTCATATTGTTCTGTGACACATGGTCTGTCATCCAGAGAGGCAAAAACCAGGGAAACTGTGGCCTCCCGAGCAAGGTTAAAGGGAATGGAAAATTAATTGGCATCAGAAAATTACAATAATAACAGCTCAAAGGAAGGATGTGAGTGAAATTCAGCAAATGGTACCAAATTAGCATTTTTACCCTGGAGCGCTGAACCCCAAACTCGCCACAGTCAATATTTAGTCTGTGCAATGTTCTCTCAATGAGCTGGATGGATTNAGGCCAGGCTGGACATTGGGGCTTGGAGCAGCCTGGGACAGTGGGAGGTGTCCCTGCCATGGATGGGGTGGCACTGGGTGGGCTTTAAGGTCCCTCCCACCCAAACCCTTCCAGGATTCCCTGCTATGACCTGAACACCATTTCCATCCTGCAAAATGTCCACAGGGGAAAGATGCAATTCCCAGCCCTGGGATCAAGGTGCCACCCCCAGGACACCACTCCAGAATCCTCCCTCTCTTCAGCTGCCACCCAGAGCCCTGCAGCCTCGAGGGCTCTCATTTGGTCGAGGTTAATTCCACACTAATTAACGCACGAGGGGAGAGCTGGAGTTCACAGAGCAGCAAAGCCACAGCGCAGGAGGTGCTGAATTCTCGCTCTGGTGGGAAGCGTGGGCATGCAGGGACAGCCACCACTCCGGTGACAGAACTGTCAGGTTATCAAGGTGGAATTGGGTCAATTAAAAGATAAACATGCTCAGCAATCCGAAAAACATCTCCCAAGCAGTTCCTTAGTCATGAAACGAAGAGATATAAAGAGTTACCCACTGCTATTGAGACAGCACTTATGACAGCTCCCAAGTAGCCCTGGATGAACTTGGATGTCGGAGAAGGCTTTGGAAAGAAAAACAAAACATATTTTCAATAAATAAACTGCTGGTTATTAATATTCAACCCATTTCCCCCCCTCCCCTTTTTTTTTGTTTGTTTGTTTTGTTTTTGGTGTATTTGTTTCAAAGCAGAGACAGGTTTAATTTTGTCATATTGTTCTGTGACACATGGTCTGTCATCCAGAGAGGCAAAAACCAGGGAAACTGTGGCCTCCCGAGCAAGGTTAAAGGGAATGGAAAATTAATTGGCATCAGAAAATTACAATAATAACAGCTCAAAGGAAGGATGTGAGTGAAATTCAGCAAATGGTACCAAATTAGCATTTTTACCCTGGAGCGCTGAACCCCAAACTCGCCACAGTCAATATTTAGTCTGTGCAATGTTCTCTCAATGAGCTGGATGGATTCCAGCTCAGCTTCCCACATCCCAACACGGGATGAGCGGAGGCTGAGAGGGAAGAGAGCAAGAACATTCCCAGCAGGAACATTCCCGGCAGGAACATTCCCAGCCCATCCCACTGCTGCCAGAGCGTACACAACCCTCGGCAGCTGGGGGGGTCACGGAGCTCCCTCCTGCCCCCCCAGTCCCGGGACCCTTCTGCTGGGTGCTCTTCTAGATCCCAGTCCCACCATTCCAGCCCAGTCCAACCCAACCATTCCAGCCCAGTTCAACCATTCCAGCCCAGTCCAACCATTCCAGCCCAGTTCGACCATTCCAGCCCAGTCCAAACACTCCAACCCAGTCCAACCATTCCAGCCCAGTCAGTGGCTCAGCCCCACGGCCCCGAGCATCATTCCTGTGCCTCAAGCGATTCCCAGATCCTCATGCAGGTGACACTGAGTTCAAACTCAGCCTGCCCAGGGGCACAGCCAATCCAGAAAGCCCTCAGTGCCCGCTCCAGGGGTTTCCTGGCCAGGCAAGAGGCAGGATCTGTGTTTCCCACAGCCCAGCCCCGTGCCCCATGCCCAGCAGGTGCTGGGGCGCTCACCTTGCTCGCGTTGCGGTTTGCATAGTTCACACACGCGTTGTGGCTCTGGTTCAGCCACTGCGGGGACAAGGACACAGCGTCAGCGCACAAACCCCACCAAAGCCGGCCCTAGGAGCTCTGCAGGAAAACTCATTGCCTTGGGGCTGCTCCCGACTCAGCACCGCCCTGCTGCAGGGTCTGGGGCGGGTTTGGTGCCCTTCAAAGGGAGGGACGGAAATTCCAAGGTGTCCACTGCGGGCAGCTCTGCGTCCCTGGTGCTGGACAGGCACCTCTGCCCTGCCCAACCCACCCCAGAGCCATCCCTGGTGCTGGATGGGCACCTCTGCCCTGCCTGACCCACCCCTGGGCCATTGGTTTTTAATGTCACAGGATCCCTGGGGTTGGAAAATCCCTCCAAGGTCACCGAGTCCACCCTGTGCCCGATGCCCACCTTGTCCCCAGCCCGGAGCTCTGAGTGCCACACCCAGGCGCTCCCTGGACACCTCCAGGGATGGACACTCCCCCAGGCAGCACCTGCCAATGTCTGACCACCCTTAAAGGGAAGAAATTCCTTCTGATGTCCTATCAAATCCCTGCTGCTGTTAGGGTCAGCAGGAAGCCCAGCTGCCATTCCAGCTGCCATTCCCAAGCCCCACAGGCTCCCAGAGGGTCCCGGGAGGCTTCTGAGGAGCAGGAGATGGGCAATGTCCCAGCTTATGGGTACACATGGCATTGAAGTGGCACCAGGACAGAGTGGCTGTCCCTGGATCCCTGGCAGTGTCCCAGGCCAGGCTGGACACTGGGGCTTGGAGCAGCCTGGGACAGTGGGAGGTGTCCCTGCCATGGCTGGGGTGGCACTGGGTGGGATTTAAGGTCCCTCCCACCCAAACCAGTCTGGGATCCCATCCCTGGTCCATATCCAGGGGAGGTGAGTGGCCTTCCCACCCCTGAGGGTCTCCAGATGTCCCCAGGCACTGTGCAGCCACTCCTCCCCTCCTGGCAAATCCCTGACCCCAAGCTCCTGCACACCCCAAGCTGTTCCGGGCTCGGAGCCTTCCTCACGCTCCAGGCAGATCCCACTCTGCTCAGAGCCTTCCTGCCTGCAGAATTCTCCATCCCCACTCACACTGCAGACAATAAAAAGACGTTTGCCACTAGAAAGGAGTCTGAAAATAACTCGTTCCTTCGTTTCAGCTGCTGATGGAATCACACTCGTGCTGTGTTTACTACGGAGCTCTCATTCCCGTGCCTGCTTCCTCCCCTTACTCCTAATTCCCAGAATTTTAACAGGAAATTACTCCAGCGCCTCCCTACACACATTATTTCCCCCCAAAGCTCCTGTAGCAGACTGAATGCAATCCTGGGCTTTGCCACGCACACCTACTCCCAAAATTCCTGGGACTGCCATCCCCAGCCCTGCACAGATGTTGCCCTTCCATCATGAGTTCCCTAAGGAAGACCCCAACTCCTCATCCCCCAAAAGGCAGAGCTGTGAGCTTAGGGCCAACATTTCCACAGATGTGCGACAACCATTTACACCTGGACAAAATGGCTCCAAAAAGCTGATTTTGGGATTCTGGCCTGTTCTGCCTCTTCCTTGCCACGGCACAGGCAGGTGTGGGATGAGCAATGGAGCCAAGAGTTTGTTTAAGCCCCTCCAGGCCTTTCCCTAAACGCATCCAAACCCATCCTGGCCGCAGGCACAGCCAGTTTGTCCTCTGGGCCAAACCCAGCTGTTCTTTCCCCACATCCCAGCCCTCCCCACAAGCCTTACCTGCCAAAACACAGTGGATGCCAGCGTCTGGTTGGGCAGGAGGAGACCCACGACCTGCAGGAGGAGAGATCCTCTCGTTATTACAGCATCCTGGCTTTGCTCTCCGTGCTTTTCTGGGCATGCAAGCAGCCAAGCTGATTTCCAGGACTTGAATAAATTATCCTCATTTCTGGCTCTGTCTCGTTCCAGTTATTTTTTTCATCCCAGTCATTATCAGCCTCGTGTCTCTCAGTTTTCCAGGGGTGGAACTGCCTGGTGTGGCTGCCCCTGAGAGCTCTGCAGCATTAATTACTGCTTGTAACACACCTTGGCAATCCCCTGGCAGCGAAGATCAGCCCCCTGAACCCAAACAATTCCCTAATCCCGATATTTCTGGAGGGAAACACACACTGCACAAAGATCAACCCCCCTGAACCCAAACAATTCCCCACTGCAGGTGTTTCTGGAGGGAAACACACACACTGCCCGAAGATCAGCCCCCTCGAACCCAAACATTTCCCTAATGCAGGGATTTCTGGAGGGAAACACACACACTGCCCGAAGATCAGCCCCCTAAAACCCAAGCAATTCCCTATTCCCGGTGTTTCTGGAAACACACACACTGCCTGAAGATCAGCCCCTTTGAACCCAAACAATTCCCTAATCCAGGAATTTCTGGAAACACACACACTGAATGAAGATCAGCCCCTCAAACCCAAACAATTCCCCACTGCAGGTATTTCTGGAGGGACACACACACACTGCCCGAAGGCGAGGGTTCAAGGTCGTCACTGTTGGTTTCTCATTCTCCTTTGGCACATTCCCTGTCTGGAGCACCAGGGAAAAATCCCCCTGGCACACCTGAGGGCAGGAGAGCCGCCTGGAAACCCTTGTTTGGAAATGTGGGATTTATTTCATTTGGTTAATCGTTGTTGGTGTGTCCCACCCTGAGCTGGGGCTGGCGGTGCCCATTCCAGAGGCTCAGGGCAGCCTGTCCCAGCACATCTGGCCAGATGTTGGCACACCAGAGGCTCTGCAAGGTCACCATGGCAGCCCCCAAGGCCACCCAGGTGTGTCCTGGTCTCCAGGGTGTCTTTGGGACGTGGCTCACGCCACCACAGGCCACGCCTCTGCTGTTCCTTAAAATCCATCTCTGACACTCCAAATACCTGGATTAGGGCTATTTTTCCTGCTTTAGGGCAGTTTTTCTTGGTTTAGGGCATTTTTTCCTGCTTTAGCACCATGTTTCCTGCTTTAGGGCCATCTTTCCTGCTTTTAGGGCCACGTTTCCTGCTTTAGGGCCATTTTTTCCTGCTTTAGGGCCATGTTTCCTGCTTTAGAGCCATTTTTCCTCCTTTAGAGCCATTTTTCCTGCTTTAGGGCAGTTTTTCTTGGTTTAGGGCATTTTTTCCTGGTTCATGGCAATTTCCCCTTCCAGAAGAAGCTGCAGAAGAGGAAAGGGATGCAGAGCAAGGTGATCCCAACCATCATCCCAACACACAGACGGGACCAGGAACTCTCAGCAAGAAACAGCTGCGGTAAGAGACTTCCCAACATCCTTCCCTCCCTCCTGGGCCTCGGACACCCAACATTCCCGAGATGTTTTCTTGTTGCAAAACCCCAAGGAGCAAAAAGGCTGAGCAACTCCTCTAACTCTAAAACATTTCTTTTCAGGCCACTCGTGTGTGTCTGCGAGGCAGGAAAGCTTTGAGCTCATTGTCACCCTGAACCCCTCCCAGCCCATCCCCAGGAGGCCGGGCAGGGATGGGATGAGATGGGGAGGGACTGGGGAGGGATGGGGGTGAGATGGGGAGGGATGGGATGAACTGGGGAGGGATGGGATGAACTGGGGAGGGATGGGGATGAACTGGAGAGGGACGGGGATGAACTGGAGAGGGACTGGGA
>VZRL01003740.1:208161-218681 GCA_013397895.1 Origma solitaria | reverse complement strand
CACCCAAAAAACCCGCAGGGACACCCAAAATCCCCACAGGGACATCCAAAAACCCCACAGGGACACCCAAAAAACCCGCAGGGACACCCAAAATCCCCACAGGGACACCCAAAAACCCCACAGGGACCCCCTCTGAACTTCCCAGAGAATCCAACCCTGGGAAATCCCATCCCCCACGGGAATGTTGATGGACAGCAGCACAGCTCTTTGGGCCATTTTTCCCCCACATTTCCCCCAGATTTCCCAGTCAGCCCAGGAGGCTGCGCTGGAACAAACTGGGAATGAGGAATCTGTTCCCGAGGGATCCGGGACTGCGGGGAGGAGGTACAGCCCAGGCACAAACCTTCCCAAGGAACTGTCACACTATTTGCTAAAGACTGGAGACAAGAAAGCTCTTGACTAGACAGGAAGGAGAAAATGAAGACATCAAAATATATAAATATATATAAAAAAAATCAGGCTCTTCGGTGGCAGAGTGTTCTCAGCATTTACATTTCCTTGGGAAGGCAAAACAGCAACTGGCAAAGGGAATGAGGGAGAAGAGGACAGGAAAAAAGGAAAAAGCAGCAATAGTTGGAAACAATATGGAAAATATAAAATATTTTTAAAAATTATTACCTGTTTGATTTTTTGAGCTCCCCAGAGCTAGAAAAAGAAAACATGAAATGTTAAAATAACCCAGTGTAGTTTTATCCCAAACCCCAAATATTCATCTTTGAGCTGCTGTAGGCAATGAGCACAAGGATTTGGTACAAAACTGTCATTTTCTGCAGCCCTCAGGACGGATTTCAGGATCCTCTCCACACCTGAGCTCCCTCACACCTGCACGGACAGCGAGGCCGGCGAGAGACAACACTGAACTGATATGAAATGGGGAGAAAGAACAACGGGAGCCAGACCTCAGAGCTCTGCAAATCCCAAATTCTGCGCTGCACAGTGATCTCAAGGTAAATTTAGCACAGCCTCTCCCTGGATGAGCTTCCTGCGGAAATCCAGCCTCGCTGGGAACACCAGGATCCCCCAAATAAACCCTGGGTTTAGAATAAACACAATAAACAGCCATGAGCTCCCATTTCTCACAAGGGAAATGCACCCAAGAATGCTCATGGACAGGAAAAATCTCATTTCAAACTCTCCCTGTTGCCTCCTGAGAGCTTCAAAGCATCCCAGTGTGGCTCAGGGGTGGACATGGATGAGCACGGAGGAGGAAAAACCCTCAGAGAGGTGTGGGGGGAGATGAGGAGGAGACCCCAACACCCAGAGATGCTCTGGGACAGACACAACCCCAGCCTGCCCTTCCTTTCCAAGGGCAGAGCATTAATTACACCTGCATTA
Organism: Origma solitaria; assembly: GCA_013397895.1. Lineage (NCBI taxonomy): Eukaryota > Metazoa > Chordata > Aves > Passeriformes > Acanthizidae > Origma > Origma solitaria. The sequence goes on along the minus strand of VZRL01003740.1, from coordinate 217,346 downwards.
ATTACACCTAAACCCAAATTATAACCTCCAAACAGCCCAAGGATGATGTGCATCACTGTGGAGACGGATGGAACACCAGGATTCTGAAATGGCCCAGGACTCTGAAATAGCCCAGGACTCTGACACAGCCCAGGACTCTGAAATAAATGGCCCAGGACTGTGAAATAAATGGCCCAGGACTGTGAAATAAATGGCCCAGGACTCTGACACAGCCCAGGACTCTGAAATGAATGGCCCAGGACTCTGAAATGGCCCAGGACTCTGAAACGCCCCAGGACTCTGACACAGCCCAGGACTCTGAAATAGCCCAGGACTCTGACAGAGCCGAGCAGATCGTGGGTTTGCTGTCCCAAACTCGAGCTCAGCTCCTCTCTGGGTCAGCCCCGAGGCTCCGGCACCTCTGTGTGACAGCGCCGAGGTTTGTTCTCCCCTCGGAGCCGCGAACCCACCCTTTAACCTCGGTTTCCATTTCAGAAACACAGATTTGCCGCGAGCCAGGAGCCTGGCTGCTTCCCTGGCAAGGCTCCTTTGCCAATCCCTCCCCACCCTTGCGGCTCTTTTCCTTCTTTCCAATTTGTCAACATCCTCTCGAGCGGAGGCCGCCAGGAACGGGGGAATTATTCCAACAAGAGCTGTGCCGGAGCCAATCCCGGGCCAGGAGAACCTGGGGAGCTCTGCTCGCGCTGCTGATCAATCCCAGGGTGGGGATGGCTCTTTTTGGCTCACGATTAGCCCACCGAAAGCCAGCCCAGGCTCAGGGGCACCTGCAAATCAGGGGTTCGCCCTGCAGATTTCATCGTTGAAGCCTCATCCCTCAGCTGAGGTTTATTGCCATTCCCAAACAGAAATCCATTAAAAGGCTGCTGGAATGAGGTGATTGCTCTGCCATAAACTCCATGAATTGACCCATTGGTACCAACAACCCCAAACTTCACTCCCAATTCACCTCACGCTCCAGAAGGAAGCTCTGCAATGGACTCCACTGCTTGTGATGAGTTACTGAACATCCAAATCTCACATATCCATAGGTTTTTTCCTGAGGAAGAATTCTCTTCTGAAGGAAAATCATTATTCCCCCTTTTCCAGGTGGAAAACGGAGGGTGGGGGACACAAAGAGAAAATCCTTGGGGGTGGTAAAGATGAGGGGTTTCAATTTTGGGACGATTTTGGTCCCAAAATCCAAAGGGAAGGAGGCCCCATGCCCGGACAGTCACCAGGTCTGTGCCTGGCCACCAGCTCCAGCACTGCCTCGGGGTGAAGGTGCAATTCCTGCAGCTCCAGGTGAGCTCCCAGCGCATCCCAGGAGCCCCAGAGCTTCCCAGACCTCCCTTCTCCCGCATGGGAAACAGAACTGCGGGATTTTCCTCTCCAACTGCCGGCACTGACACCAGCAAAAAGGAAGAGGGATGGTTTCTGAGCCAGCATTAGGGCTTTTTTGGTCAAATTCTCTAATTTCATTAATTGATCCCAATATTTATGCCTTTCCCTGCTGCAGTGCAAATATTGTTAGAACATGCGATTTCATTACTTCTCCAAAGAGACTTCACAAGATGCACCTGATGAGTCACCTCAGGATTCTGCCAGCTCATTTTCCCTTCTTTCTCCTCTAATTCCCTCTCTGTCTGCAGCGTTTTCCAGCAGCTCCAGCCCCCTGACGAGCCCTGCCAGCCCGGGGCTGCTCTGGGAGAGCAGGCTGTGTTTTTGCGGGGATTTCATTCCCTCTCTCCGGCCATCCTGCAGGAACAGCCGCGTTTCCATCTCGCTCACGCCGGTGGGAAGCTGGGGAATGTTCTCTGGAGCACAGGGAGGCTCCAGATCGAGCTCAGTGTGAGAAAGGGGCGGTCAATAGGTAACTCAAGTTAACTACTGAGAAACAGAATATGTAAATTCTAAAACCTAGGAAAACAGGATTCCCTTAATCTTGTCAAGATAAGAGAGACAAGAATCTGTTTGAGGCCAGCACAGAAACCCTGAATCACCCACCAAGGACTGCCCATGCTCCAGAGAGAAAGGTGAGAAGTGCACTGTGATGAAGACTACAGATCTTCATCACGAGCAGACCCCAAAGACCACCAGGACACACAGCATGTGCGTGGCACACTGCTAATGATATTAATGACCTCCGAGAAATGATTTGTATAACCACTCCTATCCTGGGGAATGTGATGAATATTCATGAGTGTTACCATAATATTGTGTGTTGGCAGTGCCGGGTGTGTGTGTTTGGAGGAGTGAATCCCCACACCTGGCACGCCGAATAAAGCAAATCCCCACTGCTCTGACTGTGCCTCTGAAGGGGCTCTGGGCCTGCTCGGGGTGAATCAGTGTGTTTGAGACTTCAGCCCAGGTGTGATGGATATGATCTGCCTGCATCAGGAGGGTCTCCTGGGATGGAGGATTTCCCTTGGAGGGCTCAAAGTTTTGCCTCCATTCAATTTTGGGATGTCACCGGAGAAGCCCAGAGCACTGGGGCACCATTATCCCGATATTCCACTCTCCAAACTGCAGGAATGGACACTTTTCTCCAGCCTGTGGCCCCTGCAGCTTTCCCCTGGGTGGGATCAGGCTGTGCTCCATGCAGAGCTCCTCCATGGACGGCAGAAATCAGCTCCAGGCCGTTCACAGAGCTCTCACATTCAGCTTTTCAGGGCACTGCACTCACGGATCAGATTTCCAGTCAGCCTTCCCAGGATTCTGTTCTTTCTGCAGGTTTTCTGAGGAAGGGACAGCACTTTTCCCACCTCCTGTAGGAGACCCTGACAGCCCTGAGCTCAGGGAGGGGCTGGAACTGCTGGAGACAGGCCAGGGAGGCTCCAGGATGATCCGAGGGATGGAGAGCTCTGTTGGGAGGAGAGGCTGGGAGAGCTGGGATTGCTCACCTGGAGGGGAGAGGCTTTGGGGTGACCTCCCTGTGGCCTTGCAGGGCCTGAAGGAGCTGACAAGAAAGATGGAGAGAGATTTGGGACAAGGCGTGGAGGGCCAGGAGGCAGGGAATGGCTTCCCAGTGGGCAAGGGGAGCTTGGGCTGGGATGTTGGGAATGAGGAATTGCTGTGTGGGAGGGTGGGCAGGGGCTGGGCTGGAATTGCCAGAGCAGCTGTGGCTGTCCCTGGATCCCTGGAGTGTCCCAGGCCAGGCTGGACATTGGGGCTTGGAGCAGCCTGGGACAGTGGCAGGGGTCCCTGCCATGGCTGGGGGGACAAAATCACGATCTTTAAGATCCCTTCCAACCCAAACCATTCCAGGATTCTGTGACTTTATGAACTCAGGAGCTGAATTCAGTCACCCAGAAACATCACCTGCTCATGATATTTAAGGCAGGGATCAAAGACCACCATAATGTGAAGAGAACCAAAGCTGTGGGGAGGAGATGGAGACTGGAATAAATCTTGGGAAGAGATCTGATCTTTGCTTGTCAGGACATTCATTAGCAATCCTTATTTAGCAGCAGAATTGCAGCTTAGAGATAGTTTAAAAAAAAAAAAAAGAATTTATTTAAAGAATCCATCCAGCCCCAATCTCTTCACCAACACCTGTCACTATAAAAGCAGCACGAAGGGTTCCAGTTCTCCTTAATGGATGAGCCTCCTCCTATTAAACACAGGAACACTTCCCAGTCCTGCACTCAGAGGTGGGAATTTATTTGTCACCCCCATCATAAAAACCTTCTGCCTTATTCCTAACCCAAATCAATCCTCCTTCAGCTCAAAACCACCTGGTGCCACCATTTAGAACGGATCCTAAATCCACGGGTGCCTGCTCTGGCTATGCCACGCAGGAATAACTCTGGAGAAAAGCCCTTATTGATTAATCACTCATTAACCACTCATAATGACAAGGCATTTCTGGTTAAAGAAGGAATTAGGAGTCCCGGGGTAGATGAGCTCAGTGTGGAGGAGAAAACGCAGAGCTTTAAGTTCTGCAGAGAGCCTTCAGTGGGGTCTGCCTGGGTTAGGCTTTGCACCATCACACAACAAAATTCCCTAAGTAAGGACAAAGCTGATGAGGAAACCACTGAAGAAGGAGCATTTTTAGGCAATTTGTTTCATCTGCCCAATCAGTTCCAGCTCAGAAGCTGCTCCTCCCCTTCCTGCTCCATCAGGGACGTTCTCACCTCTCCTGGGCCCCGCCTGCTCCCAGGAAATCTGGATTTTCACGAGGTAACAGCCTGGAGTTTGCACCCCGTCAGGAATTGCCAGTGGTTTCACACCCCGGGAGCTGTGAGGTTTATTAAAGCACAGCTCGGATCATCCGTCCCACGCTGAATTCCAAATATTGGGTGGTGCAGAACATCTGATGCGGCAAAGCTCCTCCCGGGGCACACCGAGCTCCTCTCCTGCGCCTCCAAACGCACATAATCCCAATAATCCCAGTTGTTTAAATGACTTGAAACCAGAGGAGGAAAAAGAATTAGCCCAACTCCACCTGCTCATGGATATGGAATCTCCTGCCTGGCTTTCCTGATAAACCTGAAAAAGAGGAACACGATCCACTGGCTGCCCTTGCTCCTCGCAGGAAATCTCCCCACGGCAGCTTCTACAAAAGCTCCTCAAATCTTCCCATTAGGAAGGTTTTGGTTCTCCAGGACACAAAGCTCAACTGACCCCACACGTGGGATAAACCCCAAAGGGATAAACCCCAAAGGGATGAACCCCAAAGGGATCTACTCATGTCCAGCCCCTCCTGACGCTGAAAGGACTCAGCACAGAAGGCACCTGGAGCTCTCCTGGGATGCCAATGGAAAACTTTGCCACTTGAAGCATTGTTGAGTAGTTGAACAGAATCTCAGACTCATGGAATTGTTTGGGTCGGAAAAGACTTTTAAGACCATGGAGTCCAACCATTCCCAGCACTGTCCCACGGCCCCAAGTGCCACATCCGCAGGGCTCTGAAACCCCTCAGGGATGGGCACTCCAGCAGGGCTGTTCAGCCCTTGCCAGGAAGGAATGTCCCCAATGGCCACCCTGAGCCTCCCCTGGCCCAGCCTGAGGCCGTTCCCTCTCCTCCTGTCCCTGTTCCCTGCCAGCACAGCCCGACCCCCCCGGCTGTCCCCTCCTGGCAGGAGCTGTGCAGAGCCACAAGGTCCCCCTGAGCCTCCTTTGCTCCAGGCTGAGCCCTTCCCCAGCTCCCTCAGCCCTCCTGGGGCTCAGCCCCTGCCCAGCTCCGTTCCCTGCCCTGGACACCTCCAGCCCCTCGGGGTCTCTCCTGCCCCAGAGCTGCCCCACAGGGGACGGGCACTGCCCTGGCCCTGCCGACTCCCAGCCCTGGAGCTGCTGCCGGATCCCAAACCAAGTGTGGGAGGATCCAGAATCAAGTCCCCACGGATAAAATAAGGCAGCACTGAAATAACACCGTGCAGCCTCCCAGCACTCAATAAGCATTAACTAATTAATCCTCCCAGCATTCTCCTGGAAAGGCTCAGCAGGATGAGAGTCACTCACTGAAAGCCATCATTGCAGCAGGGCTGGAGAAGGACTGGGACACCATCGGATCCTGGAATGGTTTGGGTTGTATGGGACCTTTGGGGTGTCCAGGCTGTGCTCGGGAGGGAAGGCTCCCTAATCCAGCCAAGGCTGCTCCAGATCAGATTTACTTCATCTCATTTGAGCCACACCGAGCTCGCCAATCTGATCTGCTCTAATCTGGACGTGGCTCTGGATAAACTCCCTAAATCCCGAGCTGATGAGCTGGAACAGAGCCAGGCTGGGACTGAGGAGCATCGGTCGGGCATCAGGGAGCTTCCTTTGAGGTGCCTTTTGTCCCTGAAACGATGCCTCAAATCCACTCATGTTAGGGATATTACCGAGAATATTCAGCGTGCAGGGGATGGGAAATCCGAGCCCAGCCTTTGGCACTTTCCTGCCAAGAAAAGGGAGCAGCGGGACAACGATACATCCCCGTTTTATCACATCCTGCAGGAGACCAGAGGGGGAAAAAATTACAGTTTACTGCAAATGGACCTCTTCGCTCTTCATCAACACTGTTAAGAAAAGCCATTACTCCCCAAAAGGGAGGCTGTTTAGTCCCTGATGGATTCATGGTTCTCTGCTGTGTCTGGGCCAGCGTGAGCGCTCTCCCCGCTGCTAGCCTGATTGAGGCAAGAGCACCAAGAAACGCTGCCCATTAGGCTGCTGAGCCTCTTTGCACCTCAGCCATCCTAATGGGGAAGAGATGAGACAGTTTCAAAACAGCGAGTTGCCAGAGCTGCATTTGGAGAGGCTGAGGAGTGAGAAGTCACAAGTGACACAGCACGGTTCAGCTCCGCCAACGCGCAGGAAGGGCTGGCTGGAGCATAGCAAATGTCTGTCTGCGAGGGACAGCTCCAAAACTGCCTTTTGCACATCAGTCAGGCTGCGATTATTTTTAATTTGGTACTTCTTTAATTTTTTCCTCCCCCCGGTGCTGAGGGGTGAAGCTCTAGGGCGGAGCTGAGGGTGCAAAGTCATGGAGCTGGGCTGCTGCTCTCGCTCGCTCACAAATATCACATTTGCTCACAAATGTTCCTGCTTTTAGACAGGATGTTCAGGTGGACACCCAAATAAGGGCACGGGCAGGATTCCAGCACTGGAATCACAGATTTAGGGAGCTGTGCCGGACCAGGTGACCTCCTGAGGTCCCCATCAGCCTGAGCCAGACTCGATCCTACAGGGAAGAGGGAGGTGTGGATCAAAAATCCCAAAACCCGTCGCCTTGTAGCTACAAGGACTTCAGTCAACAGAGATCCACAGCCCAGGGTGTTTATTCTTGGTTTTACGATCCCTGGATTAATTTCCAGCCTCCACCTCAGGTTAATCTCACCTTCAGCAGCTCTCGGTGGTTTCTGTTACGGCACCACAGCCCCAGCACCCCTGATGTGCATCCGTCCCTCACAGCAGAGAAAAAGGGAAAATGTGGGGAGTTGAAACGCAGCATTTTGGGCAGGGGGAAGGGAGCTGCAGCTTTTATTAGGCTCAGCTCCCTGCAGCAGCCAGCTGTGGCAGCGCGGGGCGCGGCGAGGTGGGAACACATGGCGGGAGAGGGAGCGGAGCATGGCACGGTGCTCCGAGCAGCTCCGAGCAGCTCCGGCTGCCACGGCTTCACACCTCCCTGCAGAGCCCGGGCACGGAGCACACGCTGCCAGTTCACAGCTGAACTCTGCTGAACGAGGCATTCAGTGGGCAGCACCTCCGTTCTGCTCAGGACAGAGCATCTCCGGGAGCCCGAGGAGCACTTCTCATCCATTATCTGCATTTTAAAACCTCTGCCTGGCATTAAAAACTAAAACACTTGCACGATAAAATGCAGAGGCCCCCCCAGGCACTGCTGCTGTGAGTGGCTCTTTACCTCTCTCTGCTGGCAGGAGCACAGGGAGAGCTGAGGTGCCAGCCTGGCACCGGGGACAGGGACAGGAGCACGGGGAACCTTCACCTCCGGATCCCTCAGAATCCTTACATTCCTCTATCTGCTGCTTCTCTAGACACTGCATTTTCAGGGCAGAGCCTACAAATGGGGCAGATCAGGGATTTGACCCCAGTTTCCAGCAGCATTCCAGCACCCCAGGCTGCCACTCATCACTTTTGAGCCCTCTGAGCTGCTGAGCAGTGAGATTAAGGCAGGAGCTCAGCAGCTCTTCCTACCCCCATTTCTAAGGCCAAAATTCAGCCTGCAAGGGAAAGGAAATGCAGTTCAAGCACAGAATGACTGCAGGGAATTCCAGCTAGGAGAATTAAAGCATTTTAGGGGAAGAGCTGATGAACAAACCCGAAGCTCATCATGAAGCAGCCCCGGTGCTGATACCCAACTGCAATTCTCCCGAGGCAGATCTTCGGTGCTTGAGCACAGCCAAGGTTCCTCAGCCTTGGAAAGGGTTTTTTTGGAGCCCAAAGCTCCCCCAGCCAAAGCAGCTGTGCCACGAAGGAGGGATTTCAGTCCCTGTGGAGCTGGGAGCCGCCGAGTGCTGCCTCCCTCAACTTTCCCCAGTGCTGCCATGCCAGCACCAATCTGTTCCCCCAATCTGTGCCGGGCTCTCGGACAGGTTGGGAGAGGGACTCGCACCCGCACAGGGCACAGATGCGATCCCACAAATTAGCGGGAGAAGCCTGAGGATAAAGGACAAAAGCCACATCATTATGCCCTGCAGTTGGTACAGCCTTTTGGTTTGAGGCTAAACCTCAGCACCAGCGTTCCCAAAACAGGGAAAACGTCCACGTTTGAGCAAGCTGGCTCTCCATCCTTGTTTATCAGGCTGATATTTCCCAGCCCTCGCTGTCGGGGGAGAAGCTATTCCCTCAAATGAAACCTTTTCCCTCCAGCGGAGATTCCCTCCAGGAGGCAGTTTGGGGAATTGTCTGCCCTGTTTGGAATTGGATATGTTACAGTCTATACCTTCTGCTGCAAATTGGCTCCCAGAGCCCTCGTGTGTGTCATTTGCACCTTCCCACTCGCAGCAGCCACCGGGGCTCCGTGGGGACGGATCCTGCCAGCCCCGGAGCAGCCCCGGAGCCTGTGCTGGAAACGTTTAAAACTCAGGGACCTGCACGGGGACATGCACAGGGACCTGCACACAGGGACCTTCACATGGGGACCTGCACGGGGACCTTCACACAGAGGCCTTCACAGGGACCTTCGGCACATTCCCTCTGGGGAATTCTGCCTGCAAAGGCTGCTCAGGTACCATGGGACCACCTAAATGAGCAGCCTGGGCTGGTGGGAGGTGTCCCTGCCCATCTATTGGGACTGGATGGGCTTTAAGGTCTCTTCCAGCCCAAGCCAGTCTGGGATTCTGGGATTCCGTGGTTAAATGAGGAGCACGAAGAGCAAAGAATGAGGAATCTTTATAGAAAAGCAGTAACAGGGCCAGGGAGCTGCTGCAGGGCTGGAGCCGCTGTGCTCTGGAGCCAGGCTGGGAGAGCTGGGAATGTTGCCTGGAGAAGGGAAGGACCCAGGGAGAGCTGCGAGCCCCTGGCAGGGCCTGAAGGGCTCCAGGAGAGCTGCAGAGGGACTGGGGACAAGGCGTGGAGGGCCAGGAGGCAGGGAATGGCTTCCCAGTGGGCAAGGGGAGCTTGGGCTGGGATGTTGGGAATGAGGAATTGCTGTGTGGGAGGGTGGGCAGGGGCTGGGCTGGAATTGCCAGAGCAGCTGTGGCTGCCCCTGGATCCCTGCAGTGTCCCAGGCCAGGCTGGACATTGGGGCTTGGAGCAGCCTGGGA
>VZRL01003740.1:187538-205998 GCA_013397895.1 Origma solitaria | reverse complement strand
GGGGGGTCGGGCTGTGCTGGCAGGGAACAGGGACAGGAGGAGAGGGAACGGCCTCAGGCTGGGCCAGGGGAGGCTCAGGGTGGCCACTGGGGACATTCCTTCCTGGCAAGGGCTGAACAGCCCTGCTGGAGTGCCCATCCCTGAGGGGTTTCAGAGCCCTGTGGATGTGGCACTCGGGGCTGTGGGGCAGTGCTGGGAATGGTTGGACTCAGTGATCTCAGAGAGCTTTTCCAACCTCAGCAATTCCATGATTCTGCTGCCCAATTCCCCTCCTGTTCCATCGGAACCAGGCGGCCCCGGAGCACAGAGGGACAGGAGCTGCTGCTCCAGGATCCTTCCCCAGCTCCCCAGGGCAGCTCCAGCCACTCCCTGTTTGTGTCCTGCGGCAGCCTGGGCTCCCTGAGGGTCCCTGTCCCTGTCCCCTCCATCCTCACCCTCCCAGAGAGGCTGCGGATTCCTGGCAGAGCGTTCCAGTCCCACAGCCGTGCTGGGACCTGCCATGGAACCTGCAGTGGGGTGGGTGGGAAGGGATCCAAAGGTTATTGAGGGACACCTTCCCCTGTCCCAGGCTGCTCCAAGCCCATCCAGCCTGGCCTGGGATGGAGGTGCTCGCTCAGCCCTCGCTGCGGTCTGGCTTAATTAACGCAGTAATTAAACACCAGCAGCTCCTGCTGCAATCCCGCCCGGGCTCCTCCAGGAGCAGAACCCCACAGAGCCCTCTGCCATCGCCAGCACTGAGACCAAAGGGAACTGTGTCACAATTTCACCACAACCCCATGGTTTTCACACTGCTGTGAGAACATTCCCCCGGCAAAGGCCTTTTCCCATCGCCGGCTGTCCCCTCCCTCACCTGGATTGTCACCCAGGCCCTCCCACTCGCTCAGCCGCAGCCCTGCACACGCTGCCAGGGAACACGAGCCGCGCCGCCTTCGCCCGCTCTCCCCCCCGGAATTCTGAATGAACTCTGGGAATAGCCTGCCTGTGTCACTCCGCAAAATGTAGGTCAAAAGTCTGCGTGGTTTGTCACAGAGAGTGACTTGTGTGTCATCTGCCTCAGGCAGATGGAACTGAGTCACTGCTGCTGCATCACTGCTGCCTCCCTCCATCCTCCCTGCCTCCATCCCTGCCTCCATCCCTGCCTCCTTCCCTGCCTCCCTCCCCAGCCCTGGAGCCTTTCCCTCCCATCAGAGGCTGCTCTGGAGAATGCAGTGACATCAGGAGAGCAGCAGGCCAATGCCTTGTGACAATTCCCCACTTATTTTTCGTGGCAGCCGTGCCTCCTTCCCAGCACAGCACCTACCGCCCAAGCTGCTCCTTTCTCAAGTGAACATAAATTTGGATTTCCTTCATTCACCTCCTGTGTTTGTCTTTCATGAGAAGAAATTATCACTTGCGAATGCGGAAAAAACTAAAAGAATATAAATATATATTTATATTATTTTATTATTTATATATTTATATAATATAATAGAAATATATAAATAATTAAAAAATTAACCTAGAGGGTGTGGGAGAAAGCTCCCCACCACTTCCATCCCCGTTTATTTGGGAGGTGCACTGCTCCTCTGGAATTGCTGCTCCTCACATCCCTCAGGCAGGTCTGCTATCACCTCATCCTGCTCTTTACATGACAATCAATTAGTCAGTGCTAAATGACATAGAACTGATTCATTTTGTGCTGGATGCCCAAACAGGACCACAAAAAAGCCCCTAGGTCGGCGTCAGGGTCAGGAGTCTCCACATGAACAGGAAAGGAGAAGAATTTGAGGTAACACCCACAAGAAAATCAATGGTTTTTGTTTCATGGCACTGATTTGGAGGTAAAAGACTCCAAAAGCAGTCTGAGTCCCCTGAAATCCTTATCTCTGCTTCCACAAGTTCCATGTGCAGAGGAACATCAGGAAAAAATCCACAAAACAGGACTGGCGAGGTCTTGGAGAGATCACCAAACGCATCCCTCTGTCCCAAAAATGACCCTTTCTCTTCTCAGGAACCCCCAGAGCCTGCGAGGACCTTCATCCACGGGGATTCCCCAACCTCCTGCTCCCATCCAAGGGCAGGAGCACCCCACGGGTGAAGGTACAACCCCCAGCACCAGGAGGGGCTGATGGAGCCCAAACACTGTTTGTGTCTGGGCAGAAATGGAAATTATTGGAAGAGGAACAGGGCAGGGGCTGTGCCTCACAGCTGCTGCCACAAGAACCCACAGCACTGACAAAAAGGTTTCATTCAGTTAAAAACATGACTTTTTTTTTTTTGCTTTTAATTGTATGAGCATTTTGCAAGGGAAGCCAGTATAGGATTTTATCAGCAGAAACACCAAAAATGTCCTTCAGTGGAGCTGAACCCCCAGTCCTGAACCCCAGCTCACCCTCCCCACGGAACTGCAGGGATGAGAAAAAATGGAACATTTTCCCCTCTGACCTCTTTGTTGGTGACTCCTGGGGGCAGAGTGCCATGTTTGTAATCCTCCAGCAGCTGCACCGCTTCCTTCAGGCGACTCTGCAAGAAAAGCAGCAGCCGGGAATTAAAGATGTGGAATGATGGTGTCCTTTGGGAAAATCATGTCATGGAGTCCTGGAATGGTTTGGGTGGGAATGACCTTAAATCCCATCCTGTTCCAACCACTTGGATGGGCAGGGACACCTCCCACTGTCCCAGGCTGCTCCAAGCCCCAATGTCCAGCCTGGCCTGGGACACTCCAGGGATCCAGGGGCAGCCACAGCTGCTCTGGCAGTTCCAGCCCAGCCCCTGCCCACCCTCTCAGCCAGGAAATTCTTCCCAAATCCCATCCATCGCTGCCCTCTTCCACCTGAAATCCACTGTGATGGGTCCTTTTCCCCATCTGACATAAAGGGAAAAGGGAGGAGTGGACACTTGTCCTGCTGGTTTGGATTGACCCCCAGAAGCTGGAGCAAAACAGTCGCAGGTAAGGAGAGAGGAACAGAGGAGGAAATAGGAAAACCTTCCCCTGGCAATGAATCTGCAGAAGACACCATAAAAACCTGAGTCTCCACAGAATCCCAGCAGGGTGAAGAGCCTGGGGGAGCCTGTCCATGGCAAATATCACCTGTAGGAATTCAGTGTCCCCTAAAAGCCATGTCCTCTCCAAAAACACCGAGGGCAGCTGGCACTGTGATGGAGGTGACAACCTGAGCAGCACTGGGGACTCCAGCCCAGCTTTGTGTAAAGAAAGGTCTTCCTCAGAGTGCCATAAAACAGAAGAATAAATAAATATATCAATGGTCCTACAATTCTATATTGTGTGTATATATATTGTATAGTATATATATATTGTATTATACTGTATTATATTACACTGTATTATATTATACTGTATTTATTCTATTCTATTCATACTATATTCATCCTATATTATATTATATTCATCCTGTATTATCTTCATCCTGTATTATATTCATCCTATACTATATTCCTCCTATATTATATTCATCCTATATTATCTTCATCCTATATTATACTCATCCTATACTATATTCCTCCTATACTATATTCCTCCTATATTATATTCATACTATATTATATTATATTATATTATATTCATGCTACACTTCATTATATTTATACTATATTATATAGAATATTATATAGAGAATATATATAAAGAAATAGATACATGCATACCAATATATAAATATTTCTTCTTGGAAGAATATATATTTCTATAGAAAATATGTATTTACTGAAGTATAAAATCTGACCCAAGGCAGAAGCAGAGAGTCAGAAAGATTCTTCAATTTGCCCAAGCTCAAGAGGAAGAAATCAGATATGAAAAGCAACTTCCATGGGGTTAAACCTGCTTATCCAGGTCTGCAGAAAGCTCGGGATCTCTGAGCAATGGCTCCCAAACATCTGAAGGCAAACGCCACTTCCAAAAGCTTCCAGCAGGCTGTCCCTCCTTGGCTCAGTGACACCGACCTTGGAGTGACATTGCTGCTGTTGGCAGCTTTTCCACCATTACTGCTGGAGGATGCCCCAGGAATGAGGGATATTATCCCTGAGCAGCCTGGGGGGGCTGGGGGCTCCCCCCGAGCCCCTGCAGCCCTGCCGGTGCCCCCCAAGCTCCATCCCGAGCCCCCGGGGCTCACCAGGAGCTCACAAGGCACGGATCCATGGCAGGGACACTCCTTCTGTCCCTTCCAGCAAAGGGCACTTCGTGTTTCCTTGGAAGCCCAACCCGAAAGCAGCAATTGATGACTGACTGTTGTCCTGACAACATTCCACACACATGGGATAGGGGAATAGTGGGAATAGAGGGAATAGGGGGAATAGGGAGAATAGTGGGACTAGAGGGAATAATGGCCATTCCTGCACTGGGACTGGATCCATGGCCCTTCTCCAGTGGCTCAGCTCATCCTGTCAGTGCCACCTTATTCCCAGCCCCGGCGGTTCCATGTTTTCCACCTCCTGCCAGGGCTCAGCAGCTGCTCAGCGGAGCAGGGCCTACGCAGACTCAAGGTCTGACAAAAAATTCCATATTCCAGGCAAAATGTGCACTCAGGGATGGTTGGTTTGGCCAAGGTCAGTGTCACCCGGCAAAGCTCCAGCCTGTGTCACCACACTCACAGAACAGGTGACAAATTCCCAGTTCCTGCCCTGTTTCTGGGAATATTGGCCTGGAATCGTTCCCTCTTTCCCAGACCTGACTGACCCTCGGGGAAGAGCTGCCCACCGCCCTTCTCCCACTTTTCCAAGCCACTTGTTCGGGACTTAAAATCACAAACATCCTGAGATGGGAGGGCCACAAGGATCACCAAACCCAACTCCTGCACTCTCAGAGCTGCTCTGGGTTTCTCCCACCACGTGGGGCTCGGTCCCCTTGCAGGTTCCGGACCCCCCTCCACTGCTGGCACCTTCATTCCCATCCCAGAAGGGACCAGGCTGGGGAAGGATCTCCACGAACAGCATTTAAGGCCAGCATTAGACCTTATTTCAGTGCCAGGTGTGAGCAATTCCTTCTGTTCTTCTATTGCCATTGTATTGGAGCATTGGGAAATCCATAAAACCAGAGGCACCGTTTTTTACAGATGTTGGAGAGTCAAACATGGATTAATCGTGTTCAGAAATCTCCGAAGGCCAGGCAATCCCATTCCACCTAAAAAACTGTGTGGAAACACTGTGCCTTGCTCCAAAAATCAGAAAATGACTTGATATATAAAAGCTTTCATGACTGGTTCAAAAAACCCCATCCACACTTGCTGAATCTGCCTTAAAAATTAAACTTCGCTTAATAAAAAATAACATGGAAGTGGAAGAGTGAATATTTCCTGGAAGGAGCTTGCATTCTGTAAGAGCACAAACATGTCCTGGGTGCTGCCATGGATAAGGGCAGGCACTGGCAATCCTTTTCCATCCTTTTCCAACCTTTTCCAACTTTTTCCATCCTTTTCCAACCTTTTCCATCCTTTTCCAACTTTTTCCATCCTTTTCCAACCTTTTCCATCCTTTTCCAACCTTTTCCAACCTTTTCCAACTTTTTCCATCCTTTTCCAACCTTTTCCATCCTTTTCCATCCTTTCCCATCCTTTTCCATCCTTTTCCAACCTTTTCCATCCTTTTCCATCCTTTTCCATGTCTGTCCAACAGCCCTGACAGAGAAATGAGTCATTATTGCAGCCAAGTCCTCTTGCCACTGGAGAAAAAAGGAGAGTTTTGAATCAGGGTTTTTTTCTGGGGATGCAGAAACATCCCTGGGAGAGCTCCTGTTCCTCCAGAAGGGTTTACGGTCTCCCCCAGGAGCAAAGCTGACCTTGAGGAAGAGGCACAGGGAATGAAATCCAACATCATGGATACATGGCCTGACTCCTGGGAATTCCTGCAGGAGCCCCAGGGTCTGCAGCTGGAATGACCAACTCCACCAAAACCCACTCCAGGGTGTGGCTGACCACTGGGAATCGGTGAGGAGCTGCAGGGCTGAGAAACAAATCGGAATTTTGAGCTGTTCCAGGCGTTTCCAGCCTGTAAGGAGAAGCAATCCTACAAGATCGCAACTTGTGTCTCTTAGAGTTACTCCTGAGAGCCTTAGGCTTGTTCCAAAACATCCTCTGGGCTTCCCTAGCAGGACAGCAGTAAATAAGTGTACAGGAGCACAGAGAGAGAATGCCAAGGTGAGAGGAGCTGACACCTGCAGGTCCAGGGAAGCAGAGCCTCGCTGCCTCCAAAGCCAGAACCATCAGGGAGTGCCAGCAGGGCACCCTGGAGAGCCATTTGTGCCCACAGGGGACAGGTCTGGTCCCTGAATTACCCACGGAGTGCCTCGCACACGCTCCCCCGGAGCAGCGCGGAACTCTGAATGGAGCTGCCAGCGAGGCATGAATGGGGCCCCGTGCTATTTTTTCCCCCTTCTCTTGAGGAAATCTTAGTAGTTACTATAACAACCCTGGCCAGATCCCATCTTGTTTAGAATGGTAACAAACAGCAAATAAAAAGGCTCGGGATCGCTTTTAAAATCGCAGTCTCCACGAGTTCCCTCTCTCGGCTCCGGGGGACACGGGGGAGCTTTTGCAGAGAAAGGAGCCCTGCACCGGCACTGCCGTGGGTCCCCAGGGGCACAAAAGGGTGGCACAGAAAGGGCACAAAAGAGCGAAACTGAGTCCAGGAGATCCTTTCACACGGCTCTGAGGCGCTCAGGTGCTTTCAGCAAACAGCCCCTAGTCTCCACACTATGGGGAAAGACTCCATCGCCTCCTATTCCTTCTGGAAAAGTCAGGCACATTCTTCTAACGAGAACCTCCAAAAAAACAGGAGCAAACTTCACCACATGCAAGAGCTCCAAATGCCAGGCAGCTCCACTCGCCGGCTTTCAGCACGATGCAGCTCCACTTGATAGCTGATAATGTCTAAGATTACACTTCAGCTCCTTTTTAACAGCAAAAACGAGGTCTGTCTGCAAGGTTGTGCTACTGTTTCAATATTTATTGTTGCTTGGTTTCTCTGCTGCTGCCTGTGGGATGAAGTGTCACTCGAGATTTTACAGCATCGCTGATAAAAAAAGCCCCACAACCACGTTTTTTCCTGGAGCGTCTCGTTCCTTCCATACCCCTTTCCTCAGAAAAAACCTCGAGCACTTCTAGTGGTGGCTGCTGGGGTCTGAGCTCTCACAATAGGGTGCCAGACAGACCATCTGCAGGCGGGGATGTTCTGCAGAGCTCAGCCCTGGCAGCACCCACCAGCCCCAGCCAGGCTGCGTGGCGCAGCCTCACCCCAGCACCTGCAGAGGGATTGGGGGAGCACAGCTGGAAAAGTGTGCCCAGGCTGGGAATTACACTCGCTGGGGAGCAGGGATGGGCCATGGCTGCTCCCTCAGCAGGGGCTGGGGGCTGCGGATGTGCCACAGACGGGGGGAGATGGGATCACCCTCCACCCATGGGATCGCGGGCAGGATTGGAATAGAACCCTCCAGGGTCTGCCAAGGGCTCCTGGCACAGACTGGAGTCACCAGGGCTGGGACAGACCCGCAGGGATCTTCTGGAGAGGAAGGGCACGGAGCAAACGCCACCAGCTGCTGCAGCTGAACCCAGCCCCGATGGGCTGAGGGACAGAACCACACAGCCCCAGAATGGCTGAGGCTGGAAAAGCTCTCTGAGACCATTCCAACCATGCCCAGCACTGCCAGGGCCACCACTGCCCCACAGCCCCGAGTGCCACACCCGCAGGGCTCTGAAACCCCTCAGGGATGGGCACTCCACCAGGGCTGCTCAGCCCTTGCCAGGAAGGAATGTCCCCAATGGCCACCCTGAGCCTCCCCTGGCCCAGCCTGAGGCCGTTCCCTCTCCTCCTGTCCCTGTTCCCTGCCAGCACAGCCCGACCCCCCCGGCTGTCCCCTCCTGGCAGGAGCTGTGCAGAGCCACAAGGTCCCCCTGAGCCTCCTTTGCTCCAGGCTGAGCCCTTCCCCAGCTCCCTCAGCCCTCCTGGGGCTCAGCTCCTTCCCTGGACACACTCCAGCCCCCCAGGCTGCTTCCAGGCGGAGAAGGAACAGCCCCACAGGAGATCAGCCCCACGCCAGGAGCTGCTGGCCACCACTCCAGCCCCCTGGCAGGACAGGGGACAGCCGAGCTGGGTCCCACGGAGCACACCTGTACCTGTGCCAGAGCCCTCCACGCAGCCCTGGAGCTGTTCCCCTGCGCTGTCACCTTGTCCCCCTCGCTGCAGGGCTGTTTCTGCCGGCAAGATCTGTGCCTTGTCTCCTCTTGGATCCCAACGGGAGCCTGCACATGGCTCGGAGCAGCCTCCAGAACCCCATATGTGCACATACAGACCGTAACAAAGTCATTATGCCAGGAGCACGACAACACTCCTGCCACAGAACCAACACACAGCCAGCAAGGGCTGAATTTGGGCTCTGGGGGACACCCACGGCCGGGCTGGACACAGGGACACTCTGTGCCTCGCTCTGCTCCCGTGGGCTCACAGCGGGACTGTGGGGCCATGGTGTCTCGTGTGCCCTGAGCTTCCCGCTCAGCCCGGCCGTCACTCGGTGCCACATGCCCCACCACGGCTCTGGTGGCCACCAGCACCATCAGCTCGCCACATCCAGCTGTGCCCTGGCAGCGGCCACGCCGCGCTCGGGGCTGCGTCTCCGGGGATGGCACGCACGGCAGACTTGACTCCAGCTGGCCCCATTGTATTGGATCCACAGTGACAGACAACAGGAGCCAGAAACTTTTTGTTCGAGTGGAGCCAGCAGATGTGACACTGAATAAACACAGACAGTCAATCTGCTGAGTAAGAAGGTATCGTTCATATAAATAACATACATCTAATCCTGCTTCCATTTTAAACCCAAATATGGGAATGCAAGATGCTCTGCAGATCCAGCCTTCGAACAATGAGATAAAGCGAAGGCAGATAGCACACAGCCCCTCTGAGCTCTGTAATTCTGATTTCACTCTGCTCGGGATTGTTATCAGAGCTTCCTCCAGGAAGAGCTTCCCACAGGGTGTGAACAGTGTGTCCAGGCTAAGGCAGATGGGATAAGTTCACCTCATCAAAATATCTGCTGCTCCCGATGGACCTTAATTACCAGCAATTAAAACTATGATTCCAATCATTTTGACCTCACACATCTCCAACCAGGCCCTGCTCCCACCCAGGGATCTCTGGTGGTCTTGGGGACAGCACTTGATGACCCCTGAAACGACACAGTTCCCACCTATGGGAAAATTTGGAAATGTGCAGCTGCCAAAAGATGATTTCATTAGTGTGGCAGTAACGAGGGGAATTAGCGCCCAAGGAAAGCTAATCAGAGGTGCTGCAATACAGACTGGGCTGGGGCTCTGCTCCAATCCATCTGCACTCAGGGGCAGCACAGCCTGGTGGGACTTGGGGGTGTGGAGGATTCCCCCAGGAGATAAAAGCCCAGGTACAACAGAACCCAGTGCTCTGCGGCATCCCCCGAGGATCTCCTCCTTAAGAACCTCTGAAGCACAAGGAAGTTTCAAATTGTGCTGAGAATCTGCTGTATTGAAAAAGAAATGAGTAAGGGAAGAGTGTCACTGAGACTAATTATCCTCAGCATCACTCGATTCCCCCTCGGAGAGATCCCTCCATCCTCCCTCAGCACACAGCCACCACAAAAGGATGGAGAAAAATTAAATATTATCACATTTCCCAGCATCTTCCATGGGATTAACTTCCATTCCCATTAGACACTCATTTATCTACTCTTTTTTCCTGTTTGCCAACGAGCTCCTCCAAGACAAACAGGGATTTGTTTGTTCCCTGGGAGCCCCAGGCCCGGGAGGTGCAGCCATCTGTCGGGGGGAAGGAGCTCCCTGCACATGGCTGGGGCTCAGCAAACCCTTCCCAGGTTTTGTTTGCCCCCCGATTATCGAAGGGAAGCGAAGAGCTCCGAGTTCCACGTCTGCACACACTCACTGCTGCAGAGCAGAGATAGATACCCAGAGCACAGAGAGCACGACAGGCAAAAAGCAGAATTTGTGCCCTAAGAAGTGACCCAGGCTTTGCTAAGAGACTTCTCCATGGAAAGGGAACTCACAGGGACATCACAAAAGCTGCTGCAGGTCTCCTGAGGCATCCCTGTCCTGGAACTCCGACTCCCAGAGGGAATACCGAGGGCATTTCCCTCCTTGGAAAGCCCCCAAGCCATTCCTGAGGATGGGGAATTCAGCCCTGTTCTGCCCAGCCCCCAGAGATGAACACAGAACCTCCCTGCTTTGCTGAGGTTCCCTTTGGAACCCAAAACTGCTCGATTTTGACCCAGGATAAAACTGGGCCACTCAGACTTGGCTCTTTTTTAAACTCTGTTTCACCTTCTTAAAACAACCTCATCAAAAGCTGCCTGGAAAAATGAAGTTACACCAAGTGACCCCTCTGAATCCTCACCCTCACCAACCCCCCAAAAACCTAGAAAGCTTTGAAAAGGTGACCATGGGAAGGTGGAAAAATGTATGGTTGAGCCAGAGGTCACGCCATGGGGGTTCAGAGCAGGAACTGAGCTCAGAGCTCACCCAGGAGCTCAGATCCCTCTGCATTCCATGGGGAGCAATGAGAATTCCCTGCAGGAGCAGAGATTCAGCCCTTGCAAAGTGCTGGGCAGGGGCTGAGCCCCAGGAGGGCTGAGGGAGCTGGGGAAGGGCTCAGCCTGGAGCAAAGGAGGCTCAGGGGGCCCTTGTGGCTCTGCACAGCTCCTGCCAGGAGGGGACAGCCGGGGGGGTCGGGCTGTGCTGGCAGGGAACAGCGACAGGAGGAGAGGGAACGGCCTCAGGCTGGGCCAGGGGAGGCTCAGGGTGGCCATTGGGGAAAAGATAAATTAAAAAAAAATATAAAGGAAGAAGCAGCTGCCCGTCACTGAGAATCCAAAGTTCTCTGGCCAACACAGAATTCCAGATCAGGAGCTGAACTATTCCTCCCCAAGCATTCCCCAGCACCCTCAGGCATTATGTGATGGAAGCAAAGAGCTGCAGTCAGGCTGGACAGCACTGAATGGGAATAAAGGAGCAGGAACCCCAAATCCTGTTACAAACAGGGCAACAACCAAGGAAAAACAATAGAAGAGATCTGCTTGAGCACAGCCACTGCAGAACCACCCCACAAACCCACCCAGCTCACTCCTCCATGGAATTCCTATCTGCTCTCTCATCTCCTCACCTCCACTTTTCTTCCGTGAAAACCTGTAGGAATTTTCCATCTGAGAAGACCAAATCACTGTCAGTTGTGCCTAAAACCATTTGAGGAAACTGTGCCTAAAGCCAGTCCAGGAAACTGTGCCTAAAACCATTCGAGGAAACTGTGTCTAAAGCCAGTCCAGGGCCTCCCCAGCGAGCAGGAGCTGGAGTGTGGATTCACTGGTGCCCGATGCAGAGCGAGTTTCTGTTCCAGACTGAGCAGCACTCGTTCGGGCAATCGATCACCTGTGAGACACAAAGCCCCTGGAAACCTGCTCTCCTTACTGCTGCTGCTCACAGGAGCAGTGGTTTTCCATCTCCGGCTAATGAACAGTCCTTCCCAAAACAGAGTGTGCACACATTACCTCAGTCACAAAGAGGGTGCGTGGGTCGATGATGTCCAAGAAGTGCCTGAATCTGCCATAAAATGAAGTCTGGAAAACAGGAGACAAAAAAAAAAAAAACAACAAAAACCCATGGTCAGTGAGAAATTGCTTTTCAGGGTTTATTTCCTTTGCAGAATGAGGTATCAACTGAAAATAAATAAGGTAGGAGGTCTTCACTGGTGATTTGGGATAGGTGAGGACCTGGACCCTGCCAACACTGATCAGATGCTTTAACAAAGAGAGGCTACCAAGCTGCTAAAATACTCTTTGGGGGAAAAGTAGAGGATCAAACATTGCCTGTGGACTCCAGGGAGATGCCTGAGGCCACAAAACCCCAAAGTGCAGCTCCAGAGCTCCCACAGGGGGCTGGAATTCCCACCCTGCAGTGCCTCTGCCACGACCCCTGTGCTGTTCAGCCTCACTCCTGCCAGCTCTGAGCACCAGGACAGCCCCAGGGCACAGATTTTGGGGATGGATCAGGACTGAAGGGAGAGCCTGTGGCTGCCCCTGGATCCCTGGCAGTGTCCCAAGCCAGGCTGGACAGGGCTTGGAGCAGCCTGGGACAGTGGGAGGTGTCCCTGCCATGGATGGGATGCACCAGGATGGGTTTCAATATCTCTGGAGCCCAAACCATTCCAGGATTTCTCTGGACCCCTCTTTTTGCTCCTCAGCAGCTTTCACACGGTGTGATCCCCACACAAACACACCCAGCTTGGATCTTCCCAAATCTTTTCCCCTAAGAACAAGCCTGAGCAGAGCAGGCTGCTCAGGGCTCCGGCCAAGCTGGCCTTGGACACCTCCAGAACCTGGAGAAGAGCCTGACAGCAGGGGAGGGATCTGAGACACCGTGGGAGCATCATGGGCAGCCCCAGAGGAAAGTGATGCCAGTGATTTTTGTATTTTTCTTTTTATACACTTTTTATATATTTTTGTACCCTTTCCCTTCCCTGTTACCCTCTATACACACTCCTTGTACCCTGCACAAACACTTCTTGTACTTTAGCCCTGCATGTTTACAACCCTCGTGTCTGATATTTAGCTCGGTTTGGGGTCCTGCAAAGTGAGGAAGACCAAACATTCATATTATCTCAGAACTAGAGGCTCCAACCTGCTCTCTCTTGGAACATGTTTTTGTAAACTAGGCTGTAGTCTCATTTGGGGGGTGTCATTAGAATAGGGGGCAATTATTCATTTATTAAGTTTCTTAGTGGGGGATTTTAGGTAGATATGCTAATTTTGTGAAGTCCATAAAAATCCGGTACGCGTTGTACGGGGGGTCCCGGCTCGTTGTTCGCTCCATGGTGTGTTTTCCACCTTTGATGAGTCTGGGCACCTCGGATCCTATTAAACCGAGGTAAATTCCCTTTTCCCACTACTCCTGTGTCTGCTTCGTATTTTTACCAGCCTGTTTAAGGCATCAAAAGGAAGGGATCTGAGAGCATCATGGGCAGCCCCAGAGGAGGGGAAGGGATCTCAGACACCATGGGAGGGTCATGGGCAGATCCAGAGGAAAGGAGAAAAGGAGACTCGGCATTTAACGATGAGAATAAAACCATCCACGGAATCTGTGCCACCTCCAAGCACCGGCCCGTGGAATATCGATGGATTAGGGGCATTGGGATACACGAACATCATCACCCCACCATCAGCCTGGATCCTGTGATCCTGAGGGAGGGCAGGGCCAGACCCTCAGGCCAAGTGGGCACAGCCCAGCCCAGCTCTGCAGAGCCCAGGGGGATGTGGAGCATGGCCACGGAGATCCTGGAGCTCTCCACGCACACGTGGCCCATCTCCTGCTGGGCCGTGCTGCAGGAATGGGCTATAAATAAAGGATTGAGTGTGGATGGAGCAGCGGGAATGGCGTTTAATCACTGCTGGCAGCGCTCCCCGGAACGTGCTGCTGCCTCCCTGCTCCTCCAGGAATTCTGCCCCCTCGTTCCAGCAGAAATGCCTCTCCACGGCCCTGTCCAGGACACTGCTGACCACCCCACCGAACAGCAGCCATCCTCACAAAACTCCGTTATTTTCCACATTCCGCACTGAAAAAAAAACAAAATAGCTCCACGCAACTCCAGGAAAAAAGCACAGCGGTTTTTAATTAGCATGGATTTAATTAACACTAATTCTGGTACTTTCGAGCATTTTTGAGCTTGACATTTTCTGCCTCCCTTTTATTTTGGGTTTGAGCATCCCTGCAGATGCCACCAGCCCCCAGCACCGCTGTCCAACCGTGCCAGGGGTGCAGGGGGCCGTGAGCAATCCCTGACTCAGCCCACCCACCCCTCAGCGATCCCACGGGCCGTCAGCCCCATCCCACCGAGCATCCCACAGAGCATCCCACTGAGCATCCCACAGAGCATCCCACAGCACCAGCAGCGGGAACTGCCTGCCTGCAGCAGCAGCAGGACAGGGGGATCCGAAATCTGAGTGCTCTCCACTGCCCCACCACCTTTAGCACTGTGACACAGTGGGGAGAGCAACATTACATAGAATTAAATGGAATTAAATGGAATTAAATGGAATTAAATGGAACATCACTGTTTTACACCTACTTGACCAAGGAGTAAACGACAAGGGAGGGGAAGGACACCTCAGGGTGAAAGGGGCAGGAGGTAAATGCCATTCAGAAGCACAAATTCCCAATTTCCAGACTGCCCAGACTCTCAGGAAGCCGGTGCCACACCCCAGGGCTGGGGTTTGGCTGGCACCAAGCTCCTGCCCTGGTCCTGCCTGGCCAAGCTCAGCAGCAGCAGCTCAGAACAGGTCTGAGCAGCTCAGATCCCTCTGATGTTATCCCATCCCCACATTCCCTGCTCCTCTCCTCTCCTCTCACTCACACCTGGTGCTCAGCTGGGGAGCCGAGAGTGCCCCAAACCCTTACACCAGGGATTCATGGATTGTTTGGGGTGGAAGGGACCTTAAAGCCCACCCAGGGACACCTGCCACTGTCCCAGGCTGCTCCAAGCCCCAGTGTCCAGCCTGGCCTGAGACACTGCCAGGGATCCAGGGGCAGCCACAGCTGCTCTGGGCCAGGGCAGGAAGGAAGGAGGGATTTGTTCCGAGCTGCTGCTGCCTGAGCTTGTCCACTCTGTGGTCAGGGAACAGCAAAACCAGCGAGGGGTCTGAGTCTGAACAGGTTTTTGTTTGTTGTGCTCAGCTCTGCTGAGCAGGAGCCTCATCCGACAGAGCCAGAGGGCTCCTGGGGCTGTCCCTCCGCTCCCTCCTCCCAGCCAGCTCCCGAACAGAGCACATCCTCCATTTCCCTGCAGCCCAGCCATGGAACTCTGATTTTCCCTTCCAGGTGCTGTGGAATTCTCACTTCACACATTCTCACTGCTGCACTGCTTGGCTCCCCACCTTCCAGGCCATTCCCTGCTCCCCAGCTTTGCCCTCCTCACTAGAAGCCAAACGGATTTTTTCTGTTCACGATTGGTTTTCAAAGAGCTCCATGCAAAACACAAGGTGAAAAAAATTCCCCAGCAATTCCTAATAATTCAGAAATTTGGGGGAATTCCTCCCAGTGAGGGTGGGCAGGGGCTGGGCTGGAATTGCCAGAGCAGCTGTGGCTGCCCCTGGATCCCTGGCAGTGTCCCAGGCCAGGCTGGACATTGGGATTTACAGTCCCTCCCACCCCAAAATCTGGGATTCCATGCCGAGCAAACCAGAGGCTGTCAGGGAAGGAAATGGGATGAGGATCCAGAAACAGCTCCCTGCCCTCACTGCCAGCCCAGCCCTGATTTCCATGAGAACTGGGGATGGTTCCCTTTTCCCAGGCTCATTTCCAGCCCTGCTCTCATCCTCATGCCGGGCATGGAACTTGGGAAATGCCCAAAAGTTTGACCTTCAGCTCCCAAATATCCATCCCTGGGCTTTTTCCCCCTTCAATTCCTGGAACAGCTGCTGTAGTAAACTGGGAGCAAACGGAATAACACAAATTTTCTGTGATTAATCGGGGCTATTTTGGGACCACTTCTCACCAGGCTGCGAGCAAGACGAAATGGTTGGGAATATTAATTCCCTTCCAGGGCACAGCAGCTCGGGAGTGTCATGGATCTGGGACCTGGGCCATGAAGGTCCAGCTGAGTCCAAGAACCAGAAGGAATCGACTCCTTGTAGGCTCCAGGGATCTGGGAGAAGGTAAGAGGCCATTAGCGAGGTGTTAATCACCTTCCAGAGGGAAAGGGCTCCAAGGAGCCTGCGCTGGGCAGCCCAGGGAAGAGCAGGAGGTGCAGGCAACCTCACCACTGTAACTACAGCCCGATTTTCAAAACGAGTTAATTAATCCAGAGCAAAAGGCACACAGATGCAGGGCGGGGCCGAGCTCGGAACCAGGCTTGTGTCAGCTTTAGATGGATCAGGAGAGACTCAAGTGAAACCAAAGCACACGAGGCCAATGGAAGGCACTGAGGAGCAGGGCTGAGGCACAGCCACATTTGTGCAGCTGCACACACTGCTTGTCCAGCCCGGGGAAATTCAGGCTAAAGCCCTGGATTCAGTCTGATGGATTCCCAGGTCCTTTCCAACCCAAAGCATTCTGTGATTCCATGATCCTTCTGCGCCCTTTCAAGAAATTCCCTTCTCCACAATGACATTCCCTGAGGAGAGAGGAGTTCCATTCCATGGACTAAAGTGAGCAATAACAGAGCAGCAGCTGAGGCATCACCTCATCTCCTGCATCCTTATCTCACCGCAACGTGATCCTGGGCAAGGAATCCTGGAATGGTTGGGGTTGGAAGGACCTTCGAGCCCACCCAGTGCCAGCCCTGCCACGGGCAGGGACACCTCCCGCTGGATTTTGCCAGGATAAATGCCTGGGCTGTGACCCCAGAGCACTGGGAACACACAGAGGATTTGGGAGAGGGAGCACTCAGCCGATCCGAAAAGGAAAAGGAATAAAATAAGGAAATAAAGAAGGAAAAAAAAAAAAAGGAGCACTTCTAACAAATTAGCCCTACTTGTCGGAAAATGAAGTCCTTATCACACGTTCTCAAGCCCAACGTCCTCATTTCTTCTTTCACCTAAAAATAGCCCCGTTTCCAGCGGGAGACGGAGCCGCTTTCCGCAGGGAGCTGGAAAAAGGTGACTCGACAGAAGATGTCCCGGAGATGAGGCAAGGCAAGGGAGCTGCAGAGGCGGCAGGGAAAGGGAATTTCAGCAGCCCAGAGGTGCAGCAGGGCTGGAGCTGTGCCCCGGCTGCCCCAATTCCTCCCGGTGCTTCCCCGGAGCTCCGGGGCACAGCGGGAAGGGAACTCTGCTCTGAACCCAATCCCGGGGCCAGCTCTGCTCCGAGGCTTTTGTTCCCAGCACAGAACTTCTCCTTGTTCTCCCCTCGGGGAGAAGGGTGCCCTGTGTGTGTCCCAGCCCCAGTTCCAGGCCAGTGTCCCTTGCACAGCTCCCAGGGAAAAGAAGTGCTGGCATCCCACGGGGTACGTCTGGAATTTCAACAAGCACCCCGGGCTGCTAACCCTGCCCCAAACAATGAGGCATCTCTGTCAGCTAAAGCTGAGACCTTGCAAACAGATAAAAACCTGCAAAGGGCCCGGGAAGGACCGGCAGAGGCAGGGAGGGGTGGGGAAAGCAGGAGCAGCCCGTGGGGAAGGTTTGGGACCTGCTGATCCCTTGGGAATGCCCTGGGGTTCCTCTCCAGCACCGAAGTTTGGGAGGAGACCCCAAGGTCGAGATGGCAATAAAGAACTGGAAGGGTCTGTGCCAAGCTGGAGGAGCTGAGCTCTGCCAGGCCCTGGCGGGAGCAGGACTGGGGCGGTGCTGCATCCCGAACGGAGCAGAGCCAGCACAGGAGCCACAAACCCCAAACACTCCAGCCCCCCGTGCTCTGTGACCCCACAGCACTGCGGGCTGCCGGACTGGGATGTCCAACCTCGGGCAGAGGCAGCAGGAGAAACAGAATGAGGGATGAAGCCAACAGGACACAGCACCACAACCCCTCCCGCAGCTCCCAGAGCTGCAAATTCACGGGAAAGGGATAAAGCCACTGAGAAAAAGAAGAGGGATCATTCGGGATGCTCGGGGTGGCCCCTGGCAAGGCATTCCCAAAGAATCCAATCCCAAGGGCACTGTGGCCAAGGGGTGACCCTTGCTCCGGGCCCAGCCCCTCCGCCAGGAGCAGCTCCCACTCCCCCCAGGCAGGAACATCCTGCCACAGCCCCGAAACGTTTTCTCAATGCTGCCACAAGTGACAGTCGCTCCTTAATGAACAGAACGCACCGATTCCGTGCCTGACTCGCTGCCAAGTGTGCCTGGAATCATCTGTGGTGTCTAGAAGGGAGAAGCGTCTCCTCCTCCTCCTCCTCTCCTGATTGAAACGCTCCCTCTCTCCCCAGCCGGAGCGCCCCTCACGTTCCTGAGGGAGTCAGCCCCTCCCTGGCACTCCCAGGATGTGCCCAGCGCCGCCCTGGGTGGGAAGGGATCCCAAAGCCCGTCGTGTTCCCATGGGCAGGCACAGCTCCCCTATCCCCAGCTGCTCCAAGCCCCGCAGGGATGTGGGGTTGGGAAGGGGCAGCAGATCCACCATGGGAATGGCTCCCATGGGAAACCCACGGCTCATCCCAAAGGGGTGGCTGGGGCAAGCCAAGCACGGTTCAGTCAGGATCCTGGATTTTTGGGGATCGTGGGAATGGTCCTCTCGGGATTTGTCCCAAAGGGGCGGCTGGGGCAAGACAAGCATGGTTCAATCAGGATCCCGGATTCTTGGGGATCGTGGGAATGGTCTCCTTGGGATTTGTCCCGATGGTGGGACAAATCAAACAAACTCACAGGCCCAGGTTAAGGAGCAGATTATCCAGGGAGTCCTGGCTAGATCCAGAGGGACTCAAAGAGATTTTTATGACCTTTTTGAGTGGTTCCACACGCACAGGTGGTCTGTGGTCACGCACACTGGGTGGAGGCAGCACAGCTCTGCTCACCTGG
>VZRL01003740.1:161000-186963 GCA_013397895.1 Origma solitaria | reverse complement strand
CCCGGCCGGCCCCGCGCTGATTGGCTGCGGCCAACCGCAGCTGCCGCGGGGCACGCCGGGATATGCAGTCCGCCTGCCGCGGCCGGGGGCGGGGCCGCGCCGTCCCGCCAGCCAATGGGGAGGGCGGGGCCGCGCGGGGCACCATGGGAAATGTAGTCCCGAGGGGGGCGTGGGAACCTGCAGGGGGAGCAGGGAAAGAGGGGAATTCACACAGTGAGAGTGGTCAGTTGTGGATGTCACATGAAAAGGAGACTTTTGCCTTAATTGTGCCATGGATTGAGCAAATAAGAGGACATGGAAAGATGAAAGCCCAAAAACTTCTGAAAAAACTACCCCAAATCTCATTAAATTTTCATCGCTATGAGGTCTATGACAAGAAGGACATGGAAGGGCTGGAGGTGTCCAGGGCAGGGAACGGAGCTGGGCAGGGGCTGAGCCCCAGGAGGGCTGAGGGAGCTGGGGAAGGGCTCAGCCTGGAGCAAAGGAGGCTCAGGGGGACCTTGTGGCTCTGCACAGCTCCTGCCAGGAGGGGACAGCCGGGGGGGTCGGGCTGTGCTGGCAGGGAACAGGGACAGGAGGAGAGGGAACGGCCTCAGGCTGGGCCAGGGGAGGCTCAGGGTGGCCATTGGGGACATTCCTTCCTGGCAAGGGCTGAACAGCCCTGCTGGAGTGCCCATCCCTGGGGGGTTTCAGAGCCCTGCGGGTGTGGCACTCGGGGCTGTGGGGCAGTGGTGGCCTGGGCAGTGCTGGGAATGCTTGGACTCAATGATCTTGGAGTTCTTTCCCAACCCAAACAACTCCAGGATTGTTTCCCTGTGCAAATGCAGATTCCTCCCTCGGTGGGAGCCCCACAGTCACCGCTGACCTTTGCAGCAGCTGATGACAAACCCAGAACAGGGACCCGGCGGTGATAACGATTTGTGCAGATAAAGCCAAGGTCGTGCAGGGCTGGGGCCAAGCGGAGCCATCTCCGGAATTCTCTTCCCCAGATTAGTGGGATAAGAAGTGTCTGGACCTTCAAATGCTGGCGAAATTGTTTGGAGGATTAGGATCAATGCTCGGAGGAAGAGCACAGGGACAGCAAATAGATGGAGCTGTGTGTGGAGCAGGGAGGGAACCTGGGGAAGGGCTGGTGCAAAGGCAGCAGTGACAGAGCAGCTCAGAACAGGATTTCCATCTAAGGAAGAGCTAAAAAATACACCTGAAATAAAAATCCCTTATTTTTGCTACCCAGGGAAGACTATGAACATCCCTTTTTGTTGTGGGAATGCTGCTTGTGGATTCAGAGCTGATCATTCCCTGTTTTCTTTCCACCTGCAAAAGCAATTTCTGTTTTTAGGCTAATTCAGCACTGGTCCCTTTCACTGAATCCCAAATTTCCTGCAGCTCCGGGAGGAAAAGGGATGGAAAAGGGATAGAAAAGGGGTGGAAAACGGGCCCTGCAGAAACGCCTTTCCTGCAATCTTGGACCTTTATCCAAACCCAGCCTTCCCTCAGGGTTCTTTTCTTCTCCCCAACTCCGTCTTCAAAGGGAAAATAAAATCATGAAAACAAAATTATCGTTGACAAAAGCTTTCCGAGGCAGCTCCCCCTTCCCTGAAGGTTCCACCCGAGCTTCCCGAGGCTGCAGATCTCTCCATGCTCCCCAAATCCGTGTCTCTCCAGGAACCCCTCCCTCCCCACAGCCCGAGCCAGATAATTGATACAGTCCCTAATGTTGACACGCGAAATGTTTTGTAACAACAGAGGGGAGAGAATCTGTTTATCTCAAACCACATTTGGAGTGACATAAGACTATCACTTTTTTGGTTAAATACCAGAAAGAATATCAATTCTTTGGCTGATATCAATCCCACCAGATCCATCCCGACTGACAACTTGTGTTTCCCCGGTTTGGGGAAGGAGGGGGGTGTGCTGCTTCCCCAGTCAAGAATTATGTTTCTTCCCAATTTGGAATTTTTTTTGGGGGGGGGACAAAGCCCCCAGACATTGTGTGAGCTGATCCAGAGGCTGGGGTTGGGTGGGCAGGTCCGGAGGGGCTCCAGGGGAGGCTCCTGTGAGGAGCAGGGTCCTGGCAGGACTCGTGACCCTGGGGGGACCCAAACTGGAGCAGGGTCCTGGCAGGGCTGGTGACCCTGGGGGGACCCAAACTGGAGCAGGGTCCTGGCAGGGCTGGTGACTCTGGGGTGACCCAAACTGGAGCAGGGTCCTGGCAGGGCTGGTGACTCTGGGGTGACCCAAACTGGAGCAGCTCCTGCAGAACTGCAGCCCAGGGGAAGGACTCGCAGTTCCTGAAGGATTTGTGTCCCGGGGAAGCCCACGCTGGAGCAGGGGCACAGTGTGAGGAGGAGGGAGCAGCAGAGGCCATGTGGGATGGGCTGACCACAGCCCCATGCCCTGGGAGAGAATTCAGGAGCCTGGGAAGTCGAGCCTGGGAAGAAGGGAGGAGTGAGGGAAGGTGATTTAAGGTTTGGGTTTATTTCTCATTGCCCTGTTCTGGTTCGATTAGTAATGAATTAAACTGATTTCCCCCAATCGAGTCTGTTCTGCCCGTGACAGTCCCTAGTGAGTTCTGAGGGAGCTCTCCCTGCCCTTATCTCAAAATGAGCTTTTTGTTGTATTTTCTCTCCCTGCCCAGCTGAGGAGGGGAGGGACAGTGGCTTTGGGGGCACCCGGTGCCCATTCAGGGTCCCCCCCCCTCACTGAGGGAGTTTTGGGGTCCCGGACCCCTCCCCAGTGGGGACAGCTGGCTGTGGGGCCGGGCTGGCTCCAGGACAAAGTCACAGGAACGTTCCTTGTCAGCTCCCATCTGCAAAGCCAGATTTGGAGCAAACTTGCATTGGGCAGCAGAACTCCAGCTTGGAACAGCAATCCCAGGCGGTTCCTCCTGCAGGGATGGGAATTATTGCTGTCAGTCAGTCCCGAGCCTGTGCTGAAGGCAGGCACAGACCCCACGGAGTCAGGCACAGGGCATTCAACAGGAATAAGGGCTTTAAATCCTGCTTTTCCAACTTCCAGATCCCAGTTCTCCCCGTGCCTGCCCCAGTTAGGCCAGGCTGCCTTTCCTGGGGATGGATCACCTTTCGGAGGGGCACAGCTCAGCACCCCGAGCCCACAGCGTGCCCAACATTTCCCTCCCGAGCCTCCCAGGGTTAACAGCATCCCCCCAGACAGGTGCCAGCTCCAGCAGGGCTCCATCCAGCTGGAGGAAAAATAAACTGGGATTAGAGCTAAGGAAGCTCTTCTGTGGCAGCAGCAGAGGCATTTACAGGAGCTTAGGGGGAGCTCATTTTCTTGCAGGAAAAGGCTTGGATGGAGAGAGGAGAGGTGCTGAGAAGGAAAAGGCTGAGTGGGGAAAGGTGGGAGGGACAGGGGAGAGGAGCAGCAGGAGGAGCTCTGGATAGGGATCAGGGCAGAGAGGAACTTCACAGAGTTCCCGGGAGGAGCGATGGAGCCAAGGGCCCCTTCCTTCCTTCCTTCCTTCCGCACCATTCCTTCCTTCCCTCTCTCCATCAGGAGCTCTCCTCCCTTCCCTCCCTCCCTGAGCAGAGCTGTCCCTGTCCCTGTCCCTGTCACTGTCCCTGTCCCTCGGCGCTGCCCTGGGGTCTCTCCCCTGCTCATCTCATTTTCCACAAATCCTCAGGAATGCAACCCCGACCCTCCTGCAGCGCAGGGTGAGCAGCAGGAGAGCTGCGTGCTGAGAGAATCATGGAATTGAGATTGGAAAAGCCTTCTGAGCCCAGCTAATCCAACCATTCCCAGCACTGCCCCACGGCCCCGAGTGCCACATCCACACGGCTTTGAATCCCCCCAGGGATGGGCACTCCAGCAGGGCTGTTCAGCCCTTGCCAGGAAGGAATTTCCCAATATCCACCCTGAGCCTCCCCTGGCCCAGCCTGAGGCTGTTTCTCCCTGTCCTGTGGGACTGCCAGGGAAGGTGGACAAGCTGCTGGAGGCGTTGGACACCTCCTCCTCAGCAGCAAACAAAGAGAAATGTCACTCGGTGTCCAGGCGCCGTCAGCACAGACGCTGTTGTCAATGAATCAGAAGTGTCTAGGAACAGCTTGAACAACTTTTATTTTTTTTTAAAGTGCTTCAAACGTAAATAACAAGCTCTTTATAAACATTAGTTGCAACTATTAAAACATGAGACACACAGAACCCACTTCCTGCGGATGTGAGGAACAGGGAAACCAACAACTCCAAAAACCCCAACACTTCTCCCACTTTGGAATGGTTTTCCATGTTTTTAACCCCAAACACGGTGGTTCCTTCCCAGACAAGGCTGAGTCTCCGTCACACTGGAGAATCCACATCCCTTCAGGTTTGTTCCAGTTTAAGGATAAACCTTGGTGGTTCTTCTGGCCCACACGTGGCCTGAAGGACCAGGCAAGGGGAAAAGAAATCGTTGGCCAAAGTTCTTGAGAAGCAAGAAACCCAAGTGTGGGCTGACAACAAAGGCAGAGCACAGTGCCGTGCTGCAACCTCGGGGAACAGCTCGAGCGTGGCAAAACAAACCCAGAGAAAGGCAAAACCACAGGGAAGTGTTATGGCTGTGTTTAAAACAGGACAGGGAGAAGCTGCTGCTGGCCCAGAAAACCTTTAGGGTCTGTTGGGCTCAGCAGAGAGGGACAGAGGTCAGAGCATGGCCAGGAACACAGAGCAGGAATGCTGCTCCTGCCCCTGGGTCCCAAATAAATCACTGAATAGGGAGATTCAGTCATAAACACAGAGATAAATTCCAGATGGAGCATGGACAACTTGAGAATATCCCCTCACTTCTCTTCCTCATCCCCTCCCTCTCTGAGAAAGCATTTAGGTCCTCAA
Source organism: Origma solitaria (assembly GCA_013397895.1). Taxonomy (NCBI): domain Eukaryota; kingdom Metazoa; phylum Chordata; class Aves; order Passeriformes; family Acanthizidae; genus Origma; species Origma solitaria. The sequence goes on along the minus strand of VZRL01003740.1, from coordinate 182,136 downwards.
AACTCTTGGGAATGTGGAAGTTTAACACCAGAATTACAGATTCACCTCAGTGCTGCTGTGTAGCCAAGCTGCTGCTGTTATGCAGAGAATAAAAACTGCGTGGTGGGAGGGAAACCCCAGATTTTCAGAACAGCAGGGTGGGGAAACAGAGAACAGAGACAGGAGCATCTTTGACACACCTCTTCCTAAACACAGGAGGTACCTCCGGACTGCTGGACACTCGAGGACAGACACGGAACATCCATCGCTGCTCGATTCTGCAGCCCTGACTCACCTCCAGGGCCAAGGGACCTTGGAGATGGGAGGGGCAGAGACTGCTGGGAATGGGAGATGGGTACAGAACAGAACAGGTATTGCTGGGGATGGGAAATGGGGCTGCAAAGGCAGGAGACATGAACAGGTGGAAACGGATGTGGAAGCACCTATTGCTGGAAAGGCAAATGAGGGGACAGAATAGGTATTGCTGAAAAGGCAGAAGACATGGAAGCACCTATTGCTGCAAAGGCAGAGATATGGAACAGGTATTGCTGAAAAGGCAGGAGATGTGGAAGCACCTGTTGCGGGCAAGGCAGGAGATATGAACAAGTATTGCTGGCTCTGAGAGTAACTTTTTATATTCAAGTGCAAAACATTCAGGCTTTGGAGCGAGAAAAGGCAGAGCTGACTAAGGCAGAGAGGGTGAGGAGGCAGTGAGACACGATGGAGGAGGAGGGAGAGGTGGGAAGGAGGTGCCGTGGGATCCATACAAACATCGGCACTTGTGTGGGGAGCAGCACCAACCCCCTCCGTCCCTGCTGGGGCACAGGGCCAAGGAACGGGATGTTTTGATGGACTGGAGGTGGTCATGCCCACCTGAGGAACTCCTTTTCCAGCCCCATTCCCGGGCCGTGCTGCATTCCCACTGCTGCATTTCCCAATGCTCCATTCCCAGCGCTGCATTCCCACTGCTGCATTCCCAATGTTGCATTCCCACTGCTGCATTCCCACTGCTGCATTCCCAACGCTGCTTTCCCAGCGCTGCTTTCCCACTGCCCACGGCTCCTCCCTGACTGCCTGCAGCTCCCAGGGACAGGGCTGGGCACCCAGAGAGGGACTCTGACCCTACAGGCAGAGAGAGGTCCCTGGAGAAACACCTTCCCCTGGACGCTCCCATGCCACCCCAGGAACACAGAGGGAGGAGGACCAGAAGCACAGGAGGAGCGGCAGAGCAAACCCGCAGGTATTTCCCACGAGGGAGAGGCAGGTAGGGAGTGGGAGTTCATGGCTGGTGCTCTCCCAGGGAACAAATCCTCCTCATTCAGGGTCCGCAGGCAAGACAGGACCAAAGCTCCCTTTCTCCTGACCCACAGTGTGTGTATCCAGCTGGGTTTTGTCTCGGAAGGCCCAGCCTGCCCTTCCCTGCCCTGGCAGCTCCTGATCTCTGCCTCCCCCTCCCCTGAGCTGCTGTGCAGAGCTCCTGCAGGGACCCAAGGCACCTGCACAGGTGGTGGGGAGGCTCTGCTGTCTGCGGGTGAGAATTAACTCACTTTTTGGATGAGAAGGAAAACAGAGGAGAAACCTGCCCCAGACAGGTTGTGTGAGTGAGAATTGGACTTCAGAGCCTTTTTGGGGTAGGGAACTGCTACTGGCCTATGGCAAAAGGCACAATTCTTCAAAGCCGTGGTCTGTATTGAAGCAAGTACAGAGGAGAGCAGGGAGGATTTAAAAGAATTCCGTGACTTTGGGAGATAGAGAACAGGGAGATGCCTTTCACGTTGAAATCCCACACCAGCTGCCCCTCTGCCTGCACAGGCATCTTCTCCTGCCAGGATGAGAGAGGGAACAACATCCTTCCTATCCCCTGCAGATCAGCTGTTCAGCCAGGTAAATCAGAGCCCTTGGGTGCTCACTCAGCGCCAGCAGTGGACAGCACTGCCCCAGGCCCCCCAGGCCGGGCCCAAGCCCTCCAGAGCCGATGGTGGCTGCGGATGCGATCCACAGGGGCCGCAGGATTCCGGAATTGTGTCTGTGCCAGGAGGGTTTGGGGTGCCTGACCCCGCAGGCGCCCTGCAGAGGGGTCAGACCCCCCAGCCTCGCTCCTGGGGCGTTTTCCTGCTGTGCTGGCAAAGACGAGGCAGAGCCGGGGAGCAGCTGCGGGAAGCCATTCCCAGGGAACACCGAGTGGGACATTCAGTGTGGATTCTGCACTCCACGGTCCCTCCGGGGCACGCCAGTCTGGATGCAGATGATCTCCTGCAGCACTCCTGGGGCTCCATCCCACATTCCCCTTCCCACATTCCCAGCCCAGCCGTGAGGGACGAGGCAGTGTCACCCCTGGCCCAGGCACCGAGACAGAGCCAGCAGGGCCCAGCCGGGCTCTGACAGCACTCCAGGAGTCGGAGCTGTCCCTGTGGGGAGCAGCTCGCTGTGGTCAGGATGTGGCACGAACTGCAGGCGGCTCCTCAGGCACAGACCTTCACTGGGGTGATGGGGCAGGAGGGGGAAGAGGCATCCCACAGGCTCTGGTGGAACCTCACTGGGTCTGAGTGTCCCCAGCGTCACCCACCAGTCCAAGAGCACCCTCCGGTCAGGGGACAGCACCTCCGCCACAGCAGAGCAGAGAAGAGGGTGGGCAGAGCAGCAGCAGCAGGATGGTCACGGGGAGATGGTTTCCAGCTCTCAGAGGTCCATGGGTCACTTAAAGCTCTGGCAGGAGTGCCTGGGAGATGGCACTCGGTCACAGCGACAGGAACCTAAGGAGGCGTCAGCCTCGTGTGCAGGGCTCTGCTCCTCCCCGTAGGGTGCTGAGAGCCCACCACCCTACAGCTCCCTGGAGCCGAGCTGGGCTAAGCTTGGGCTGGGCAGGAGCAGATCTCCCTTCCTGCTAAACTCTGGGAACAGAAGCCTCTGGAGCTGTCTGGTGCGAGGAGGGGAGTGCAGGGGTGTGTGCAGCGTGGTGACTGGAGCAGGGCTCTGGCTGGGGGCTCCGGGGCCAGGCTCATTGGCCCTGGCCCTGGCCCAGCGGGATCTGCAGCAGCGTGGGGGACTGCTCCATGATGCGCACCAGCAGCTGGTCGATGTAGTTCTCCAGTTCGTGGATGTGCTCCTCCTTCTTGCTCAGCTCCACCTCCTTCTGCAGCAGGAGCTGGATCAGCTCGTCGTGGGTCAGATGGTAATACTTGGCTGACTGGTCCAGCAGAGCGGGGTCCTGGGGGGAACCAAGAGGGTCATTCAGGGGTGGGACTGAAACCTCTGCTCCTGGGAAGGTTTGCGGGATGTGCTCCTACTCTGTGTGCCTGCCTTCCCAGACTGCAAAGGCAGGAGCAGCACGGGGGACCCACACAGGCCCCGTGTGCTCATAAAGCACCAGGGGAACTCCTGCAGCCCCCCCGGGCCTTCCTGGGAGCAGCAGGGCTGTGCTCATCCTCCACTCAGGTGAACCCCAGCAGCATTTTCCGTGTGAAGTTGGGGAGGCAAACGGAGTGGCAGTGCATAAAGGGATGGAGGAGTCACCCTGGGAACATCCTGTGTGTCTTCAGAGGTATCCCAGGTGCTTTGCTGACCTCAGCATGTCAGTGTTTGGGGTACATCCAGGTCAGCAAAGCTCTGGGAAGGAGCTTCCCTCTGCCAGGACTGGGAACCCTTCAGACTATCCATCAGGCAGCTCCACCCTCCACCTTCCACATCTTGTGGAAACCAGGTTGGACATTAGGGCTTGGAGCAGCCTGGGACAGTGGGAGGTGTCCCTGCCCATGGCAGGGGTGGGATAGGATGGGCTTTGGGGTCCCTTCCCACCCAAGCCATCGCATGATTTTATAATCAGGGATTCACTGCCACGCTGCACAATCAAAGCCCAAAGCAAGGAGGCAGTGGGGGAACCATGGGGTGAGGAGGTGCAGAGCCATGGACCCATGGGTGAGGAGGAGGTGCAGAGCCATGGACCCATGGCAGAGGGAGGCAGAGCAGCAGGATCCCAGATCCGCACACAGCCCATGGCACAACCCTGCCGTGCCTCCCCAGAGCAGCCACCAGCACAGCTGCAGCAGCCTGGGCACAGCCTCGGGCACGTTCCTACCTTCAGCTTGGCGTCGCTTTTGTCCGGCTGGGAGGCCGGGGCCACGGGCTGGACGCTGCTCGTGGTCACTGTCTTCAGCCTCTCCAGGCCATTGCTGAGTGCCGAGCTCAGGCTGCTCCGGTGCTGCCTCCTGTCGCTGGAGCCCTCCTGCACAGCGCTGAGGGGCTTCACGGGGTGGGGGCTGCGGAGAGCAAGGGTGGCACGGTCAGCACCCCCAGCTGCTGCCGCTCCCTGGGCATGGCCAGGGATGGCACCACCGAGAGATTGGGCCCAGCCAAAGCCCGGAGAGAGCCAGCGGGGCAGGGCAGGGACCTCGGGGCTGTTCCCACCCCACAGGCGATAAGGAGCTCCAGGACACGTGCTGGGCCAAGATACTGCCCACGGCCCTGCCCAGTCCGCACTGGGAACGCTGGGCGTCACAACTCCTGACTGCCAGGCGCTGCAGCAGCTGCCAAGCTCAAATCCAGCTCCAGTGTGGTCAGACGCTGCTGCGCCCACTGCCCAGAGCAGCTCTTTGCTGCCCAGGGACCCCCAGCTCAGTTGGGGTCACCCCTGATGCTCCAGCCCAAGAGCTGAATGTCATCTGCCTGGAAGCCACCACAGAATTTGTCCCTCTCCATGAGGCCAAAAAGAAGGGTGAGGAGTCAGCTAAGGGGGAATTACATTTTCATTTACTTTTGCCTCACTCTTCACCCAAAAGGTTTCTTTCTGGGCTCAAACAAAGCCCAGTTCCTTCTCAGCAGGATGGAAAGAGAAGTGACCTGATGCTCTCCCCTGCAAGGAGCAGGCACAGCTGTGCACCATCCTCGGGATGGGAAGACCCCAACATCCATCCATCGGCATGGAAAGATCCACACATCCACCTGGGAGCCCTGCAAAGCCTCTGCTGCACTCACGGGCTGCAGCAACCACCCTGCCAAGGCGCCAGCCCCATCTGCTGTGTGTCCCAGCGGCGCTGTGTCCTCCTGCCTCGTCCGTGGTGATGGCATCGGGACACACCAAGGATGTGGAAATCCTCTCCAGGCATGACGGTGCCTGCTGCTGTCCGTGTGCTGGGAGGGGACAGCGCTGGCAGCCCCCAGCCAGCTCCAACGAGCCATCAGCTCCGCCCAAGGGGCACCACAGGGGCAGCTCTGACCTCTTCCCTTGGTGACCCAGGGATGGCTGGAGCTGGGCCAGGGCAGGTCAGGCTGGAGAGCAGGGAAAAGTTCTTCCCCAGAGGGTGCTGGCACTGCCCAGGCTCCCCAGGGAATGGGCACAGCCCCGAGGCTGCCACAGCTCCAGGGATGCCCAGGGTGGGATGGTTGGGGGTCTGTGCAGGGCAGGGGTGGGACTGATGATCCTGTGGGTCCCTCCAGCCCAGGATACTCTGTGATTCTCCGAGGCCTTGCCAGAGCTGTCCAAGCACATGGACAGAGCCCAGCATTGCTGAGAAGCCTGAAAGGCAGGAGAGGGATCACACAGACCTAAGGTGGAACCCCTGACAGTGCCAGGGGTTGGAGGAGCTGCTGTTTGGCACATGAGGCTCCAGCACTCCCCTCTGGGCACTAAACCCTGGCCAGGAACTTCAGCCACCAGGACACACGGGACAGGGGCTGGGGAAGCCACCAGGACTGCTCATCACAGCCAGGCCTGCGCCCCAAATGTCACCATCACCTCACGCATCCCCCAGCCAGGACAGAGACTGTGACCAGAGCATGGCTGGGAACCTCCCTGGGCCCAGACTGACCTGGGCAGCCACAGGGAATGCTTGGGTGTGTTTTGAATGCAGGGGGCTATTTCCCACCCAGATGTGGGCACAGGCAGCTGCCAGCCCCGTGGCCAGTGGAACAGTCACTCCTGCAGAGCTGGAAAGGGTATTTTTAAAAACAAATCATTATCCCACTGCTTCCCACTGAGGGTGGTGTGTGCAGGGCTCGGCTGAGCTGAGCAGGGCTCTGCCACCTCCATTTGTCACTCTGGGAGGATCCAAAACCTGCAGACATTCCTCCAGCTGTGTCTGTCCCGGGATGGTGGCTCCAGGTCCCTCCAGGGGAGCTTCACACCTCGCAGCCAGGCCTGAAGTCCCGAGGGATGTGCCAAGAAGCTGTGCCAGATTCTGCTCCTGGCGCACGGACGTGAACTCGAGTGTGGCATCAGCTCCTAAGCTCCTAATCCACACTGCACCCCAAGAGGATCTGAGTCTATGGCGGAGATGAAGGCCAAGGTGGAACAGCCCAGGGTGACACTGTCCCGGCTCTCCCTGGTGCTCCTGGTCCCTGTGAGGACAGGGACAAAGGGGTGCGTTTCCCTGCAGCAGCTCCCACACGAAGCCTTGTCACCCATTCCAATGCTCCTCACGGAGAACGAGACACCAAGGGACAAATCCAAGGGAACCACTCTCTCGTGGCCAAGCTGCTGTGCCTGGAGCACCACGCAGCACCAGGGGCAGCTCCCCATGGAGAAAGGGTCTGTGGGGGAACGGCAGTGCCTGAGCTCGGGAACACATCTCCCACTCAGTCCATGGCAGTGCCAAGCCACTCCCCGAGCTCCAGGGCTGCACGAGGGTCACCACGGTGAGGTGATCTAAGCTGACACCTCCGTTTCAGAACACGAGGATTCTCTGCACTGCTGCCACGAGGGAGGCACGGAGCAGCCTGTGCCACACCTGGGTACCTGTGACATCCCCGATCCTGTCACCTCCAAGTGCCACGACGTGCTGGGACAGTCCCACACGCAGGAGTGCACAGCTGCCAGGCTGCCCAGGGCATGTCCCAGGCCGTCCCTGGGGATGTGACACCTTCCCGCAGTGAAGGCACCATCCCGCCCTGTCCCCAAGAGCAGCAAAGGACCCTCCGCACCCCTGAGAGCTGCGGCTGATCCTCCCTTGCCCCAGCAGCCACACCAGGTGACCAAAGAGCCCTGTGGCCACTTGGGAAGGGGCCATGGGACCCCAGACCCCGATTCCAGCTCTCCTGAGGAGGCACTGAACCCCTCACACCGAACTCTCTCCACCCCACACCAGGCACTGGCTCCCCTTCCCCTACAGACACCTCTGTCCCAGCCAGGTCTTAATGCCCATTCCGAGTGTGAACTCTTTCCTTTTTCCTTCCATCTCATCTCTGTCTAAGTGCACTGGCAACCCAACAGGAGATGATCCTGGAGAGGGAACCATTGCCATGGGCACTGGGAAAAGGTCCCTTCCAGCTTTCCTCCCTCTCTCCGTGACAGTCATCACATCTTCCCAATCCTATAAAGCAGTTCAGAGCCTCAGAGCCTTCCCCGGAGGCCTCCGTAGCTCTTCAGAGGTTCTTCAGTCCCAGCAAGGATCCAAAACGTGCTGGAGCGACCGGAGCAGGGAGGTTCTGGGAGTTCCTGGCTGTGTACCACGACAGAAGCCAGCACTGGGATCACAGGCAGCTCTTGGATCGGAGCCCATTCCCACCCCAGCAGCCAGCCAGGCCTGGATGGGTGCACAGGCAGGCGCCAGGATGACCATGAGCAGGTCCTACTGACCGGGAGAGTGCTGTACTTCCCTCACTGCCCCAGCTATCCCTTTGGGATCACGGGACACTTCTCTTTCCATGAACCGTAATAAAATTCAGGTTTCTGTGCAGCATCTCTGCAAATTTTGAACAAGGTTATCTGCTGGAGGACGAATAAACCAATTAAAAATGATTGGAAGATCTGGCTTAAATAAGAAGAAACAACAGCATCTGCCAGCCCCAGCCAGATGCTGGTCTGTGCTCCCAAGATCATTTTGCACCTCCCACTGGAGCCAAGGAGCGATCTGCTTGTGGAAGGGCTGGAGCTCACCCAGTTCTGCTGGCCTCATCCTCCCTTCCTTCCTGGCCCCAGGGCCACAACCACTGTTCTTGGGCCAGGCAGGATTTTGCCATTCCAGTGCCCCCAGGAAGCTCCATCTGCTTCATGATCAGTGAGGCTGATCAATAAATCCCCGACAGAGCCTGGCACATCCCTGGAAGAGCTTGGTCCTTGGGCAGGCAGAGCCCAGGACACACCAGTGGAAGGAGTGCCCGGAAAATGAGATGAACTGAAGGACACAGGGCAGGACTCCATGCCCCGAACTCACCAGCTTTGCTTCACGGCATTTCTACAGACCTACAACTGGCCTAGGAGGAGGAACAGCCCCTTCTTTCCACCCTTCCCATTCCCATCATCCTCAAGGCCAAATCCCACTTGCTTTGTCACCAATGGGCATCTTGGCAGGAGGGAGGGGAGAAGGGCCTTTTGCCCCGGTGAAAAACTCTTTTTCTGGCTCTGGAGAGGAGGTTTTTAGCACCTGATGGGCACTTGGAAGGAAAGCAGCCAAAGCTGAATGAATGGAGAGGGCAGGGGCAGCAGCTGTGCACATGCCATGAGGGACTCAGGAGAGCACCAGGAGCCAGCAGCTCTCCGGGCAGATACGGAAAGGCTTTTACTCTGCAAGCACGGGAAGGTGATGGAGCCAAACCAGCACTGAGTGAAGTGTGGGTGCAGTTCTGCCGTGGCTGAGTATTCAGCCAGGGCAGGTCGGGGGTGCACGGAACCCTTTTCCCTGGTCAGGGCAAATGCAGGCCACCAGTGCCGTTCCCCACTGTGACCCCAGAGAGCCGAGGCTCCCAGCAGCCCAGGCCAGGCTCTCGGGGACCACGGCAAGGTGAGGGAGGAGGAGCTGCAGCCTCCTTGCAGTGAGCCCAGCCGGGAGGAGCCCTCTCCCCCTGCCCTGCCGAGAGCAGAGGGGCACAGGGCTCAGCTCCCCCCAGCACACACCCTTCGCCTCCCCACAGTGCTCACCTGGTTCTCTGCTGGCCAAAGGGCTTCTCAGCCGGCTGTGTCTCCCTGGGCAAAACCAGGAGCGCTGAAGCTTGTGCGTCCCTGGGCTGCGGGCACGGGCAGGGCTGGGCGGCGGCGCGGCGGCTGGCGGGGANTCGGGGTTAGTGGCAGCCACGAGGAAGGGGGTGGAGAAGGCCAGGGGCTGGCTGGCATGCAGGGGATGAGGCTGGGGCGCGTGCCCGGGAGCGTTAGAGGGCTGCAAGCTGTGCCCCGGCGCCTCGTCCCGCGGCGTGGAGAAGCCGAAGGCGCCCTGCTCAAGCTTTTCGGGCAGCACAGCTTGGACAGGCAGCGGGGCCGGGCACTTCTCCACGAAGGGATTGCTCGGGGAATTGGGGCTCAGCGCCAGGGTAAAGGGGTTCCTCGGGGCTGATGTTCCCTGAGTGTGTCTCTCCTCTGCCCTGTCTGGCTTCCAAAAATCAGCTTTCTTGAAGTCTATCCTGCTCTTTGCCGAGTGCCCCCTGGGCTCACTGGCGGGGGCCCTGCTCCGCTCTGCCTCCTCAGGAGGGGCGCAAGGCTCGGGCTGCTCTCCTGCTCGCCCCTCACCATCACCCCATGCCAGCTCCAGCTGGGATGGACTCTCCCCACGCTCTAACCTTTGGCCTTGTGGGTTGGGATGCCCAGCTGCCTCCTGCTCTTCCAGAGCCGTCCAGAATATTTCTGGCTGGCCCAGGTCTAGCTTGGAAGGTGGGTTTAGTCCAGAAATACTGAGCTCCTTGGGGAACGGCTCCCGTCGGGAGGCTGGCTCCCACTCGGCACTGTCTGTGGCCCCCGTCTGAGGGGACACGCGGGGCTGGCTCCAGCTCTCCTCAGCACCCGACTGCTCCAGTCCATCCAGGGTCAGCTTGGATATGCAAGTGTCGAACTGCTCAGCCACGTCTGTCTCGTTCATCTCCAGCAGGCGTTCCCGCACACAGGTGTCCCCTTTCCCCAGCTCACTGTCTCCTGTCCCCACGTCAGCTGCTGAGTCTGCAGCGGCAGCTCCGGCAGCCTCGGGCGCTGAGAACTCGCTCCCGGCTTCAGCGGAGTCTGCTCCCAGCGTGGGCAGGCTGCAAGGAGCTGGCACGGGGGGCTCGCTGCTCCCGTGGCTCCTTGGCAGTTCCATGTCTACTCTCGGGCTCTCTGACTCTTCCCATGGCTCCTCTCTGCCTCGCTGGGGGTCACCGGGCTCCCCCTCCTCGCTGTCCCCCCCAGCGCCGACAGCCGCGAACCACCTGGGGGGTTTGGGGGGCGGCACTGCAGGGCCGGGCCCCAGCTCCTCCCGGCCCTGAGGCGCGGTCCACGGGGACAGCACCGCGTGCCTCTCGCGGATGTCAGCGCCGAGCTTCAGGAGGCTGTCGCTGGCCTCGAGCCGCATGCTGGCCTGCAGCCGGAACACCGAGCTCCGGATGTTGAAGGCGCCCTCCTGGCCGCCCCCGGGCTCGGCGCCCGCTTCAGTGAACCTCGGTGCCGCCACGTCCCCCAGCACCCGCGGGGGCATGGCCACCACGGGGCCGCCGGGCAGGGCTTCGGGGGCCAGCTCGGGGGGGAAGGAGCTCCTGGGTAACACACAGGCAGCGGCGCGGGACGAGCTCTGGCCTTCAAAGGTGCCTTCGCCCAGGAAGGGCGGCCGCGGGCCGAAGGCACCCTCGGGAGCCGCGCGCTCCTCAGCTGCGCCCGGGGTGCTCTCGGAGGGGTCGGGAGTGGATTCCGTGGCTATGGTCATCCAGCCGTTTGTCCCTGCACCAGAGGATTCCTCCTCACCACTGTCCCCTTCCTCCCTAGCGCTATTTCCAGTGTTTAGTGCTGCTGAAGCCTCTGTCTCCCCGGGGTTTGCCGAGGTGAACGCGGCCGTCCAGACCATGGGCGTGCTGCTCTTCCTCCTCCTCGCCATGGAGCCCAGGGACATGGGGCTCAGCACATCCTCAATCACCGTGGCCTCCTGGGTGGTGCTCACCAGGTTGGCCCCCACGTCTAAACTGGAGAAATTAGTCCAGGAGCGGAGAGCTGCAGGGATTTCAGCGCCCATGGGTGACTCGGCCCTGTCAAACGCTTTGCTGCCCTTCTGGCAGGGTGGCTCAGCTGACGTCTCTGCCGGGCTGGCTGTGTCGGGGTCGTCGATGAAAGCCACGCCCTCAGCTGCCACCGAGGCAAAGAAGTTGTCCTTGTTCCTCTCTGGTTTGAGCCTGCTGGTGGCAAATGCATCGAAGGTATCGTCCCACTCCGAGGGCAGTGGGGGGACGGCGGGGTCAGTGTCGGCAGGAGGGAGCTCTCCCGGTGACGGGGGAGTGGTTTCTGGCACGGGGACACCAACGCTGGGGGCTGGAGGCTCCCTCTCGGGCTCTGTCTGCCTTGGGGAGGCAGAGGGACTGCCATCCTCAGAGGAATAAAAGCTCCCAGCGACCTCTGCTGCAGCATGCGGCCCAGGCGGCAAACTAGAGAGAAAGTGAGTAGGTGAAGGAGAATTTAGTACCTGGTCAGCGAGGAGCTCCTCAAAGAAGGGATTGCTCTGCAGGGAGTTGAGGAATGGGTTGGTGGGGGACAAGCATCCGGCCTGGCTGTCTCCAGGAGCGGCAGGGAGGTTAGAGCTCGGCATGCTAGCGGGAAGGGCAGCGGGACACGGGGCAGGGGAGCGGGCAGCAAAATGAGAAGGAGCGTCTGAGCTGGTTTCTACCTGAGGAGACACTTCCAGGCTGTGGAGGGAAGACAGAACAGTCCTCCTGGTTAATGCTGTGACAGAGCTGTAAGCACACACCACACACACCACAAACGCTCCGCTCCAAGCAGGGCGATGACCAAATCCATGCCTGGCTCTTGTTAGGCAGAGCGATGATTATGGAGTCAAGGCGTGGAAAGGGCATGCACGACACACAGCAAAGGGCAGCCCTTCTCCCAGGACAGCTCTCCACGGTCCCCTCTCTGCCTCAGGAAGCCCAGGAGCCACAGAGGTTTCCCCACCTCCTGCAGCCCAAGGCCTCGCTCAGTGCCTTTGTCCCACTGCTGGTGGTACCCAGGGCAGGGGAGCACGAGGAGCCGGCGGGGCTCTTGGATCAGAACTGCTTGAACCACTCGAGGCACACGGGATGAGCCTTTCCCAGTTTACCCAGTGCCTCCTCACTGCTTTGCCAGCATTCCCAGGATGGGTGCACACACAGAGCTCCCGCCTGCACAGGAGGGACGGACACGGCTGAGGGAGGCCGAGGAACAGGAGCCCAGCAGAAAGGAGCAGGCGGCCAGGACAGGGCCCTGTCCCCACTCCGGACTCTGCCCCACCTCCCACATGCCCCTGGTCACACCACTTGTGCCCAAGATCCCGAGATGCCTGAAACCCTCCAGGGGACCCCCAGGCAGAAGGAGTTCAGCACATCCGGAGCTCAGAATCTCAGCCCGAGTGAGGCTGACAGCTCCTGGCTGCCTGTTCAAGGGGACTGAGGGACCTTTCTTTGGGATCTCACTGCTCTTCCTTTGGGAACAACTCCAGCAGTGTGCAGTCACCACCCCGAGGAGGCTCGCCAGGCTCGGAGGTTTTCTCATCACAAAGGGGGTGTGATGTGAACACCCCGTCCCCATCTGGTGCTCCCTCCCCCGTGGCCCCCATCCCCTCGACTCCCCTTGGGAGGAGCAATCCCATCCCCAGGATAGGGGCACCTGGTCCTGCCCCACAATGGATCCTGTGGGATTGCTGCATCCCCTCCTGCATCGGCCACCCTGCCGAGCTCCAGGGAGCTCCCTCTTGGCTGGGGAGAAATGTGGGCATGGACCAGCTGACTCTGGGCACACCGAGGTTTAAGAGGAAGGAATAAAGTAATTGCTTTGCCAACGTGCCCCGGGTAGGTCCAGCCCTGGGGCTACACCCTCAGATTTCCCTCCCAGCTGCTGGGAGGGATCGCTGGCGGCACTGCAAGATCACGAAGTTGCTTGGACAACTATTTCCATGTCATTGTGGATACACCAAACGCCTCAGACACGTTTTAAAGCACAAAAATGCCATCTTGAGGCAAAAGCTGACGCTGGTGATGGTGCAGTTGGCTGGTCCCAAAGCAGGGAAGGCACTGGGCTGGCAGCACCTTGGCCATGAGTGAGGCACCCACCCTGGGGACCCCCTGCCCCCACTGCTGGCAGCTCCACAGCCCCTCCCGGCATCCTCTTCTGAGCAGCTCCCTGCAAGGTTGCCTGTTGGTGGCATCGATGCCACCCCAGTGCCCAGTCCCGGTTTGGAGGCAGGGAATGCTCCCACAGTGAGCAGCCAAACCTGACCAGCTCCGCTCCAGCACCCATGGGACACCACCCAGGCACCACTGAGGGGAACTGGCATTGCAGGGACAAGGAAAAGCCTCAAGCCCTTCATCTGCACCCAAAGCCGCAGCTCCCTCCGGGGCACAGACAGCTCATGGGTGCCCTCTCCTGCTGTCACAGAGCAGCAGTGGTGGCCATGCCCAGCCGGGGCCTGCTCCGTGCCCTCTCCTGCTTGGACCAGGGAGGAGCAGCCAGGAATGCATCCTGCAGGTGACAGCTCTGAGCAGCCCAGCTCCTCACAGGAATCTCCAGCAGTTATGGGAGAAGCTGATGCACCCACAGGCACAGAGCACTCCAGACTGGCAGCCACTCCCTACCCAGAAGAAAACTTCTCTCGGCATTCCCAGCCTGGAGATCAGCACAGGTTGGACCTTTTTCCCTAACTGCCCTCGAACTGAAGCTCCCCAGAAGAGGAGAGCAGCTGCTCAGTACAGGACCACTCAGCTGGGTGAGTCCACAACATCCTCAAGGAGATTTTAACAGGGCAAAATGGGGCACACATTCCTTTCCAGCTGGAAAGGGAAGGTGGCAGGGGAAGGTGGCAAGGGCCAAGCCCCACGATCCCAGGGTAGCTGCAAGGGGCACCTGCGCCAGCCCCCCCTCGGCTCATCCTGCTCCTTGTTGGCACTGCTCCCATGTTTTGTGCAGACTGAGCTCCATCCTCTGTGCTGAGAAAGAGCATCCAGGGCCTGATCCAGCTCTGCTGGGCTCCAGCTCTAAATGGCTGCAGGGCATTAATCAGCTGCAGGCTCCTAACGAGCTCTGGCTGCTAATGACCATCCCAGCTGCCAGGAGCTGAGTGGGTGAAGTCCCCTCCTCAAGGGGGGCTGATGCCAGAGCAGCCCTTGTCCAGGCACCTGGAATTGCACCAATGCCCATCTGCACAGCTTCAAAGCTTCCTCAAACCCCCAAGATGATCCTGTCTTTGTTCCCCAAGTCATCACAGAATGGTTTGGGTTGGAGGGACCTTAAATCCCATCCAGTGCCACCCCAGCCATGGCAGGGACACCTCCGATTGTCCCAGGCTGCTCCAAGCCCCAGTGTCCAGCCTGACCTGGGACACTCCAGGGATCCAGGGGCAGCCACAGCTGCTCTGGCAATTCCAGACCAGCCCCTGCCCACCCTCCCACACAGCAATTCCTCATTCCCAACATCCCAGCCCAAGCTCCCCTTGCCCACTGGGAAGCCATTCCCTGCCTCCTGGCCCTCCAGGCCCTTGTGAAGTCACCATGGCACTCATGGGCTGCTGGGCCTGCTAATATTGGCTAAAGATACACAGACAGAACTTGAATCCATGGGTTTTTGTCAGATTCTGCTTCTCCTCTTTAAACTCCACTGTGGAAATTTCCTTTCCACTTCTCAGCCCCATTCCTGCTGGACCCACTGGGGTTTGCTTAGGGGCTGAACAAACTGCTCTTAGCTGCAAACTCCAGGCAGAAGAACCATGGAATTGTTTAGGTTGGAAAAGCCCTCTAAGATCCTGGAGTCCAACCATCCCCAGCACTGCCAGGGCCACACTGCCCCACAGCCCCAAGTGCCACATCCACAGGGCTTTAAATCCCTCCAGGGATGGGGACTCCACCCCTGCCCTGGGCAGCTGTGCCAGGGCTGCACAGCCTTTTCCAGGAAGAAATTTTCCCAATATCCAATCTAAACGTCCCCTGGGCACAGCTTGAGGCCATTTGAGAATCTGTGACTTTCCACTGGGATTTCAAATTGCACTGTCACCGTTCAAGCCCTTTCCTTGGGATAAACATCCCTGCTTTGGCCAGCAGCCTGGTGCTGGCAGGAGACTTCTCTCCCCCAGAAAGGCCCATTTCCCACCCTCCCTGGGGATGGATATTCTCCCCGTGAAGGCTGCTGGAAGGGCTCAGTGGAAGCAGGAGCGGAGCTCGGCGGATTCCTCTAGAGGGAAACCTCCGCTTGCAGCAGCCTGATGGAAGCAGCTCTTTGCAGCACTGAAACGCTGACTCACCCTCCTCCTCCTCCTCCTCCTCCTCTTCCCTCTCCTCCTTCCCCTCCCATTCCCAGCACACGGCTCCGCCAGCCAAAATAAATCGCGGGTACCTTCCTGCCCTCATTTATTTGTTTGGCAGCACTTCACAGACGCCTTTGAGCCTCGCAGCAATAATTAAAAAAAAAAAAAAAAAAAAAAGGAAATAAAATATTGCTGAGCAACCCCCTGATGGAAAAAGTCTATTAGAAACACCTTGTTCAATGCAGGGAGATTTTTCCCTACGGATCCCAGCCTGCATTTCAGGCTGAGGGCAGAGCTCTGCAGTTCCCAGCCCAGCTTAGGAGGGTGGGGGACTCTGCACCACCAAGAGAAAACAGCACATGCGCTGGAAAAGCGGGAATTTGGGAAGGGCAGGGATGAATCCAGCCAGGATGTGCTGAGGGGAAGAGCTGTGCTGAAACTCAAGTAGAAAATCCCTCCTAGGAGGGCTGGATCCAGGGATGTGCTGTGCCCTGCCACTCCCAACCTGCTTTTTGCCCCATTTTCCCACAGACAAGGCTCACTTGGTGGAAAACCAGCAGGATCGAGGTGCTGGAGCACCCTGCAGCAGCTTCAAACCTGGTAGGGATCAGGAATTTCCTCCCTCCGGCATCGGCAGGGCTGGCACAGCAGGAATTGTGCAGGCAGAGATGGGAACGGCAGCCCGCGACATTTTTGTACAGGGTGGGAGCACCAGAGGGAAGGAGTCAGGGAATGTATTTTAAATTGGAATTCCAGAGGTGGAAGGACTGGATTTCTCTATAATAAATCACTTATAATAATCTATAAATTATCCACAATAATTATCCGTGCGATAACCACTTTGCTCTTCCCTTGGGCCTCACCTGTCCATCATCCCCATTAAAATGGACAAATCCTCCTTTATAGACATTTGCCCTCAAGACCATGGGAATTAATAAAAACAGCAGAAGTGTGGGCAGTAGGAACCCAGGGAGATGCAAACTTCAAAGCCCAGTTCCCACTTTCAGGAGTGGGCGTGGGGCTGTGCTTTACCTGGACAGCCACAAAGCACATTGTGGCTCCTCAGGGCTGAGCTGGTGCCAGCTCTGGATCCGACTCCCCATCCTGCCCGTGTCCATCCCTGGGAAATGCTCAGCAGGACCAGGAGCCATGGCCCAACCTTGCAGGCTCCTCACACCGATCCTGCTCCATGCCTGGGGCTGATCCTAGGCAGGAGGGTGGTGTTGCACTCTCCTGGACACCGTCCCTGTGCCAGAGGTGTGATCCTGCCAATGGATTCATCCACGGCATCATTATCCACAACGCCCTGCTCTCACACCACGGCCTTCATCTCCCTCCTCCTGAAACCCAGAGCTTCCCAGGCTCTGCTCTGAAGTCCTGCCAGCTTTGGAGGGGCTGTCACAGCATCCATGCTCACTGCCACCCTGCCAGCCTGGCCAGGGGCTGAGCTCCAGCCATTCCAACCCTTCCTCCCACTCCCAGCATTTAGGAAATGCACTCTTTGGGAGCACGAGGAACAGGGAGGAACTGAGTCAATATTTGGCCTCGCTGCTGGACACAAGGCTATGGACTCTGGGGAGGAGCTTGAACCTGAAAATGGAACTAATGCCACTGTTTTGATAGGACAGAGCACAGTTTCCCTTCTCTCCTGCTGCCAGCCCTAAGATGCAGCCCCGTTTCATCATCAGGATCCTACAGGAAGCAGGAGCTGCAGAGCTGTGATAACATTGGAGGAAACCCTGGAAACAGTTAAAGGATTGTTTTAGCCCCAGGCTTTGCCTCAAATAAACCTGCTGAGCGTCTTCCTCACACACAACCCTTAACCAGCAACCTTCAAAACAACAACCCCCAGCCAGGCTTTTATTCAGCCTCCAAAGGGCAAACACCACCTTCCTACTGCTCCCATCCCAGCCAGAATCAAAGCCTGCAGCTCACGGGAATCAGCAAAGGCAGGGATGAAAAGCAGAGCCTTTGGGATCTGCTCCCCTGACAGAAATCAGGGAAAGCCTCAGGGCTGGAGGCAGAAATGCCCAGTTCTCCCCAGGGAGGGCACGGACAGGTTTGCAGCACCAGCTCCCACACCGATGGATCAGCAAAACCCAGCCAGAACAGAACAAAACCCCTTTTTGTACAGCTCCAGTCTAACCCAGCCCAGAGGCAGCAGCTCCTTATTCTGGAAAGGGAGTGTTTTGTGGAGCAAGTGGGTAAAGATGTGCCGTGCCAGGCTGGTCTTTGCTGCAGGCAAACTCAAACCATCCTTCTAATTACAGACCTTTTAACTAATTACAGGCTGAGTTTTTTGGTCTTGCAAAGTGACTGATGCTGATGCCTCCTCACCAAGTTCAGGCTCTGGGTCAAACTTGGCTTATCCACAGTGGGCAGAAAGATGAGAAGGTGCTGCTGTCAGGAGCCAAAAGCTGAAGTGTCCAGAGTCAGGAGAGAAGAGGGAAAAAGTCCTTTCGGCAAATAAGTCAAGACCTGAAACTGCTCAATTCAGAGGCTGCTTCTGTCCAGAGCAGGGGTTAGTCCATCTCCACCTCTGGAGGTGACACTGGTACCTGAACAGCTCCTCCAGCTGCACATGGGCATCAGAGAACCCCCAGAGATCAGAGAATCTGGAATGGACTGAGGACCTTAAAGGCCACCCAGTGCCACCCCAGCCATGGCAGGGACACCTGCCACTGTCCCAGGCTGCTCCAAGCCCCAATGTCCAGCCTGGCCTGGGACACTCCAGGGATCCAGGGGCAGCCACAGCTGCTCTGGCAATTCCAGCCCAGCCCCAGCCAGCAATTCCTAATTCTGACCCTGCCCTCTGGCAGTTTGAAGCCATCAAGAACTAAAAAGCTCTTCAACAGCTTTGACCTGAATCTCTAGCTTGCTCCATGAGGTTGTTCAGTGTAAGGAAGCAAAATGCAATCAGGGAAGTCAGTTGTGTATAATTAAACTGAGTAATGATGTCATAATTAATGGCCAGGCAAACTGAAGCCCCAGGAAAGCCAGGACAGGGACAAAGCCCCTCCCTGTGATGAGGGGCGGATGGGATTGATTTGTGCCTCAAATCAGACTCAGTCACCAAACGCTTCTTGTAACACTTCCCTAAGGCTCACAGCTACCCCAGTGCCAAATCCCTGGGCACTGGGAGGGAGAAAGCCCTTCCCAGCTGGGCAGCTCCAGCATTTCCCCATCCTCCAGCAGACACTGCTCCCAGTTCCCACTTTAAATCCCCCTGCTCCAGTTTAAGCTCATTATTTCCTATTCTCAATTGCAAACTGCACTTGAAGCCCACTCGGATGTTTCCCAACACCCCAAAAGGGGTTCTGTGCATTCCTTCCCTCCAGCTCATGCTGCTTCAAAGCCATTCCTATTTTTGGGAGTGAAAATCCCAGCCAGAGGAGCTGCTGCCACACCACTCATCCAAGTCTCTCCTCACAAGACAGACAAAGTCCTCGGCAAAGCGACTGCAAGCAAAGCTCGGCTCCGGCTGAGCTTGAGATTAAACTGTGAGCACTGAAGTGGATTTAAAAAAACCCATGGAGTGGAAACCCTCTGGGAATGAGTCCAGGAAGGCAGGGAGCTGTTAGAAACCAGCAGTGTTTAGGGGCACTCCTGGCTATTATCCGCTGGGTTGGATGGGCAGAAAGCGAATTCCAGCTGGATCAGACACCCCGCCTCGAAATCAGTGTGCCCCAGAGGCTTTGGGCAGGCGTGGCCCTCCCTGCCTCCTTCCCAGCACTGCCAAAGGGCAAAACCTGCTGGTTTCTTACCTATCTGCCAAGAAAAACGCTCCACACGGAGATGCTGAGGGCACCTCATTCCGATTCCATCCTACCCCATCCCATCCCATCCCATCCCTACCCATCCCATCCCATCCCATGCACATGGTGCTTCCCTGGCTGGCTCAGGCCCCTGTGGAGTCACTGCCTGGATCCAGCAGGATTTCTATGGCTTGACATTTTACTCTAGGTCTTAACCCGCAGGTTTATTATCCCAAAACTAGAAAGAAAAACTGAAAGAATGACCTTGAGTGGGAATACTCTGTCCTTCCTCAAGGACAGGATGCAGAGAGCAGAGCCCTTCAGGCTCATGCACAGATCGTGCCCTGGGATGTGACACCAAAGCACTCCCCGGGGTCTGAGTCTGCTGGGAATCACAAATCGCAGGATGGCTTGGGTGCAAAGGGACCTTAAAGGCCATCCCATTCCACCCCTGTCATAGCAGGGACACCTTCCTCCATCAAGGCTGCTCCAAGCCCTGTCCAGCCTGGCTTGGGACACTGCCAGGGATGACAATGACAGGTCCATCCAAAGGGACACAGCCACAGCAGGGGCAAGACCTCCCACGTGTCCCTCCTGCTGGGGCAGGACAGAGCCCCACATCCTGCCTGGACCTTCCCACCCCAGCCTTCGCTCCACAGACATGGACACTGTGGGACAGAGCCCTGGGCCTGTGGGATGGGATGTTCCTGATATTCCTGACCCAGGGGAGCAGCTCCTGCCTGCCCCAGTGTCCCCAGCTCTGCTTGTGCAGCCTCAGGGCCACCACGAGCACAACACCTTCACATGGAAAGGAGGGATTTTGGGGCTGGTTCTGGGGCCACACCGAGGGATGTGCTCATCCCTCTCCAAGTTTAACCCACGTGGGAACCTGGCTATGTGGAATAAACCAGGAGTGCCCTCCTCATTAAAGGAGGCTCAGACTGAACTCAAATCCTTCTGTTAATAAATTAAGTTAAAGTCAGCCCAGATTAGAAAATCCCTCTAATAAACCAACCCTGTAGATTGAACCAGCTCTCGAGTGCTGGTTGTTTTCCCTGGTTGATTTTAACCCCATTTCCTGCCTCTCACTGACAACACCCTCGACCTCTGGACTCCCAGCTCAGCTCCAGGGGCTCCAGGGTGGACACGGGTGATAAATTCCTCACAGGAACAGCACAACCACAAAACCTGAGGATCTGGAGGGATGAATCACCACACAAAGCCAGAACAGTTAGAGATTCTTAACTGGGAGAAGGGAAGGCTGGGTGGGATGGGAAAAGGAAAGAGCAAGGCTGGGATTAGTTACATTGGGAATATTAACAATATCTCATGTTACCGAAGTGCTGCACCCCAAGACCAGACCGGGGGTGGGGGAGTCACAAAAATGTGATTACCCATCCCAATATCCCACATCCCAGCCTGACTGCCAGAGAAGCTTTTTGGCTCATTAAAGGACAATGATCCTTCATTTTGAGGCCACAGAACCATTTGGTGTGACCACATCGAGCCTTACTTCTGCAGAGGGAGATCTCTCCATGGAGGGAATCCCTCCCTTCCCCGAGTGGGAAACACATCCCACATCCAACGGAGGTGGTTTCTGGCAGAAGCCAGGGGAGGATCCAGGAGAATCCCCTTCCCTTTGAGACATTCAAGAGCAAGGAAACATTTTCCCTGCTCTGACCTTGCCTGAGCACCGGGGCCCAGGAGCATCCAGAGCTCTGACCAGCGGAGCGCTGGAGATGGGAATTTGGGGCAGGAATCACCAGGCTGGACCTCCACACCCCCTGCACTGACCTGGGTTTCTGCGGGGACTCTTTGGGCTCCTTGGAGCCAAACCAGCCGCTGCTCTTACTCCGCTCATCCCCTGCCGCCGAGGCGTGGACGGGGCTCCCTCTGCCCCCCGCGTCGCTCCGCGTGCCCCCGTGGTGGAAGAAGCCTCCCTTGGCTCTCCTGTCCTCCCTCCGGGTGTCCTCGGGCGGCTGCTCCTTGGCCGGCTCGGCGGAGGGGCCCGGGGCAGCCGCGGCCTGGCCAGGTTTGCCCTCCAGGCGGCTGCTCTCCTCCATGCGCGCCCTTCCCAGGTGGTTGCTGAGGGTCACGGCCTTGGTGGACACCTTGAGCTCCTCCTGCAGGGCCAGGCTGGGAGGGGACGGGATGAAGCGGGGTTCCTCCCGCTGCTGGCCCCTCTCCAGGCTGCCCAGCCCCCAGGGCACCTCGTGCGGCTCGGGGTGCAGCGGGGCGAAGCCGAAGCCCTCGTCGTGCCGC
>VZRL01003740.1:143893-160962 GCA_013397895.1 Origma solitaria | reverse complement strand
GCTGCCGTTGATGCAGAGCGAGGAGCGCGACGCCGGCTCGTTCTTTGGCTTCGGGCTCGGCGCCGCCTTGGGCTCCAGCGTGGGGCTCACCTGCGACACGTCGTCGCTGAACGCTCGCTTGTGGGTCAGCTTCGGGGAGGACAGGAAGTCTTTCACTGGGGGAATCAAACACACAGCACGTGAGCACGTGGGTATGGCAGTGTTATCTTCCACCTGGGAGCACTGAGCAGAGCTGGGAAATCATCCCGGCCCTTCTCCCTCCCGGGCTCCACGGGATCAGAGTGAAATTCTTGGAAATGCAAAGCACAGCTCACAGCTGCAGGGGAGCACCCCAGAGGAGACTCTGTAAGATGACAAACCCATTGTCTGAGAGGATCTGAGAGGATCTGAGCTTGATAATAAATGCAAGAAACCCCGCAGAAGCTCCTTAAAGGGTTTTAAAGCTTCCATGTGACTTAGGAGTTTGCACTGAACAGGAGATGCTGGGGCTGTGAGCTCCAGGCCACTGCCTGGTGTGACAAGCCACGAGGGCCCAGTGCCTGCATCTCCCTCCCCATGCCTTGAGGGTTGGACTTGATCATACTAAAAATCTTTTCCAACCTTAACCATTCTGTGATTCTATGACCTCACGGCTACTGCCGATTTTTAGTGTTAAAAATCACGGAGAACCAGAGCAGAATGACCGACATGCAGCTGCTCTCCCCTCCCAGCTGCAGATGCTGCTTCCTTCTGAGAATCACAGAATGGTTTGGGCTGAAGTGACCTTAAAGATCACCCAGCTCCAAGCCCCTGCCATGGGAAGGGAGGTTCCCAGTAGCTGGAAGGCTCATCCTGAGGATGATGGAACCAGCACGGGAATGTCACCCAGCAGAAGCCACACGGCCTCCCCGGGGACTCCCACCCAACCTGGCAATGTGCTGTCTGCAGCCAATTAAACCATTTAATTATATATTTGTTTCCAAGGGAGAATTAATTCCCGACAAGGGCCTTTTTTGTTTGTAAATCAGTGTCCTGGGAGTGCCAAGAGCTCAGATTGTTTTAATCACCGGAGCCGGCCCTGTTTGGGCTTCGCCTCCAAGCCGGAGGCGGCTCATTAGGGCAGTGACCCAGGGCAGGGCCAGCAGCTCCCCAGCCCAGCCGGGCAGGGCCTTCCTGGCACCGACTGCCCAGAGGGGCTGAGAAGCACCAGCCCTGAAGAGCCCTCAGACCCCAGAACTCGTGGTGCAGGCATGGAAAAGCAAAATCTGCAATGTTTCTCCTGTTCTGGCAAACACGTCAGTGCCAGCGTGCAGAAGGTCTCGGGGGTTTGGGCAGGATGTCACCTCTTAGTGACATCCTGGAGCAAAGGAGGCTCAGGGGCGACCCTGTAGCTCTGCACAGCTCCTGCCAGGAGGGGACAGCCGGGGGGGTCGGGCTGTGCTGGCAGGGAACAGGGACAGGAGGAGAGGGAACGGCCTCAGGCTGGGCCAGGGGAGGGGCAGGGAAAATTTCTCCTCTAAAAGGGTTTTCCATTCTTGTCACAGCTGCTCAGGACAGGGGTGGAGTCCCCATCCCTGCAGGATTTCAAAGCTGTGTGGATGTGGCACTTGGGGACACAGGGCTGAGGTGGCCCTGGCAGTGCTGGGGGAATGACTGGACTCCAGGATCTTAGAGGGCTTTTCCAACCTCACCAATTCCAAGATTCCCTGATTCTGTCACTGGGTAAGCAACTAGTTAACAGAGTTGCAGGAAAGTCTCAAGAGCCCCTTACAAAGAAAGGAAGGGGAAAAACGGGGGTGGATTATCCCTGATCCTCTTACCAGAGCGCTCTATGGACAGACTGCCGTGTCTGCTCGGGGATTTGGGCACCTCGGGAGCGCCGGCTGCCAGGCTCAGGCTGGCAGAGGAGATGGTGCTGTCAGACCCCAGGGAAGTGTTGGATTGGGTCAGGGACGACTTGCGCAGTTTGTTCTTCAGGAAGAAGCCCTTGACTTTGGACTTCTTGCCCCCAAGCTCGTAGTCATCCTCCATGTCCAGGGCTCCCATGCTGCTGGGGATGATGGCAGAGGCCGACTCCAGGTCATACTTCTTCTTGCCCGTCACCTTGTCCTTCAGCTTCCCGAAGGGTGAGCGCGGCTTGTCCTTCATGGACAGGTCGAACATGCTGGCGGTGAGGCTGTTCCGCGTGAACTGGATGCTCACCAGGATCTCACCGCGCTCCTTCTCCTTCTTCCCAGCCTTGGAGTGCAGCTTGTGCCACCTGCAGCCAGAGGGGAAAGGAAAGGGAAGGTCTCGCTGTCATTTCCAGGAGAGCTTTGGAGAAGCTGCTGGGTGGGAGAAAGCACCAGGGGTACCCAGCACGACCTTCTGCGGGGAAGGGCTGGGCAGGCACTGGAGCTGCCCAGGGAGGTTTGGAGTGCCATCCCTGGAGGTGCCCAAGGAAGGCCTGGCTGTGGCACTCAGAGCTCTGGGCTGGGGACAAGGTGAGCATCGGGCACAGGGGGGACACCATGGTCCTGCAGGGCTTTTCCAACCCCAGTGATGCTGGGATTCTAACCCAAGTGTTCCAGATGGCACCTAAACCCCAAGTCAGACACACAAACACCACACAAGGAGGTGGCACACGGGACCTGACCCCTCCCTGATGCCCCTGGAGCTCCATCTCCATCCCTGTCCTTACCCTGAGCTCTGCCCTTCCACTAAATCACCTGGAAAACACCACCTCGCTCACCCCACTGCCAGAACCACTGTGATTTTCCAGGGAAAGCCGTGAGCCTGTGTTTGGAAGGAGACAAAGCCACCGGCGTTTTGTGCTCGTGATTTAAACATCCCAGAGCCGGTGACTCAAGGGATCCTTTCGGCAGAGACTGACCCGGAATGGCAAAGGAACTCAACAACATCCATTAAATCAACTTGCTGCTGTGTCTCACCCCGAATAAAGACGCTCAGGTTTGCCTGAAAGTGCCCTTGCATCAAGCACTTAGAGGGTGATGCATCCCGGGAATCCTCTGCGGGAAGGAGCTGCTGCTGTGCAGCTCCAGCCCCACCCAACCCATCCCCACCCAGCTCAGGCTGCGGATTTGGGGGAAATGCCCACGTGCACAGCAGGCTGATGGGACTCTCCTGCCTCTAGAGAGCTCCAGGAGCTGTCGGCCATATCCACATTGATTTGGGGGAAATGCCCACAGCAGGCTGATGGGACTCTCCTGCCTGGGGAGAGCTCCAGAAGGAGCTGTCGGCCATATCCACACTGATTTGGGGGAAATGCCCACGGCCACAGCAGGCTGATGGGATTTCCCTGCCTGGAGAGAGCTCCAGGAGCTGTTGGTCATATCCACACTGATTTGGGGGAAATGCCCATGGCCACAGCAGGCTGATGGGATTCTCCTGCCTGGGGACAGCTCCAGAAGGAGCTGTCGGCCATATCCACACGGATTTGGGGGAAATGCCCACGTGCACAGCAGGCTGATGGGATTCTCCTGCCTGGGGACAGCTCCAGAAGGAGCTGTCGGCCATATCCACACGGATTTGGGGGAAATGCCCACGTGCACAGCAGGCTGATGGGATTCTCCTGCCTGGGGACAGCTCCAGAAGGAGCTGTCGGCCATATCCACACGGATTTGGGGGAAATGCCCACGTGCACAGCAGGCTGATGGGATTCTCCTGCCTGGGGACAGCTCCAGAAGGAGCTGTCGGCCATATCCACACGGATTTGGGGGAAATGCCCACGTGCACAGCAGGCTGATGGGATTCTCCTGCCTGGGGACAGCTCCAGAAGGAGCTGTCGGCCATATCCACACGGATTTGGGGGAAATGCCCACGTGCACAGCAGGCTGATGGGATTCTCCTGCCTGGGGACAGCTCCAGAAGGAGCTGTCGGCCATATCCACACGGATTTGGGGGAAATGCCCACGTGCACAGCAGGCTGATGGGATTCTCCTGCCTGGGGACAGCTCCAGAAGGAGCTGTCGGCCATATCCACACGGATTTGGGGGAAATGCCCACGTGCACAGCAGGCTGATGGGACTCTCCTGCCTGGGGAGAGCTCCAGGAGCTGTTGGCCATATCCACACAAAGCTCCCACTGACTCCACAGAGGGTTACTGGGAATGCTTCCCACGGTCCTGCCCCCCACAAAACTCATAACGCAGACGTTGGTCCAAAGCTTTGCACATAGAAATGGAAGGAACGTCGGAAAAGCCTCCAAACCATTCGATGCACAAGGCAAAACCACTGCCAAGCTCCATTTAGGTCCCGATGCTTCCGCAGGGAATGGCTGGGAGCTGGCAAGGCATGGAGCAGCCTCTGGGATGTGATGGGAGAGGGGTCTGCATTCCTGCCAGCAGGGAGGGATGGTGGCACTGGGGACACCAAAGCACGACAGGCCCAGAGCCACCCCCTGGTTCTCCATTTCCCCATTCCAAGGCGGCAGCACCAAACACAGGCCACGAGGGAGCTGTGTCTTCCCAAAAATCACTTCACTCCCTTCTCCCCCAGGATGCTCCATCTCTCTGCCCCAGTTCCAGGCACCGCTTCCCGGGGCAGCTGCAGCAGGATGAGCAGGAATCCAGCACAGCCCTGCCCTGATCCCTCCCAGATCCAAGTATTAAATTAATTTCTGATTAAGATTCCCCTTAACAATGCACAAGGAAATCTGCAGGCTCAGGGCAGATCCTATTTCTCCATGTTGTGCTTCCCAAGAGAAACACAGTTATGAGAGATGAAAATGCTTCTGGACATGCACTAACAATTTCCCAGAAAATAAAAATCCCACTGGAGTCTTACTTCCACTCAGAGAGTGAAGTCACTGAGAAAAAAAAAAAATAGACACAGAAAATGGGATAGGATGGAGGCAGTGTGACCATGCTGGAATCACTAGGGTGAGGAGAAAACTGGAATTGTGTCCTCCAGGAGCTCCTGAATTACTGCCAGGGAAGTTATCACAGCCTGGGTGAAGGGAGAGCTGGGCAGCCTGGCAAGGCTACACCACCCCTGAAAATGTCCCAGGCCAGGCTGGACAGGCCTTGGAGCAGCCTGGGACAGTGGCAGGTGTCCCTGCCCATGGCAGAGTGGGGTGGGATAGGATATAAGGTCCCTTCCAACCCAAACCAGTTTGGGATTCTATGAAGGGGGCACAAAGTGCCCTAATTCCCTGGCAAATATTCCAAGTGCACAGCTGGAAGCACCCAGCTCCTTCCCCACAATGCCTGGGACTTTGCTGGGCACAGACACGGAATTAAATCACACTGAATCCATTCCTATTCCCACCACTCACTTATCCCATCCCATCCAATGCCCACTGCGAAATTTTCAGTACCCGGGTTGCAAGCTTGAAAATATCCAGGAAGGAAAACAAATCCACGGAAAAAAGCAGCATTAACCCCTTAGGGCAAGGCACCAACAACAAAACCAGCCGAGAACAGGCTGAGCCACCGCCAGGGAGCAGGAGCAGGTGGATCAGGACACTTCCCAAAGGATTGGAGGGGAAAAGGCTGCCTGGAGCATCCAACATTGCATTGTTCCCTTTAGTGCAGGAGCTGGAAACCGCTCAAGAGGGAAGGGCTGCAGCAGCCTGGCAGCTGGGAAAGGAGAGATTTGGGAGCTGAATCATTTCCCAGGAAAAATAAAGAGCTCTTGAAAGGAGTTTTTGTAACTTACATCATGCCATGGCAAAAAAAAAAAAAAAAGAAATCGGGAGAATCTGGGTGGATTGACATAAGGAAAGGCAGGAGCTTCCCAGGAGGAGATGGAACAGCACAGACTTGCTCCCAGTATCTCCCATCCCATCACTCCAACTCCTGCGAGGATTTAAGGGAATTTGGGTGCTGAACCTGAGCTGCTCCAAAAAGCAGCTGTTCAAGGAAAAACCTTGGCTGGGCTGCCATGGGATTAAAGAGCTATTTGTGGATTTTGACCTCATCAACAGGCAGGACTACACCTCCAACAGGCAGCGGGGCTATTTTTAGGCTGAGCTCTCAGTTTATGGCACAGGACGAGTGTTTGGGAGGATTCAGTTGTTCCATGTGCTGTGTTTGGGGTTTTTATGAATCAGCTCCAGTGGAAACAGGAGGTGCAAACACGGCTGGGATGCAGCAGGAGAGCGGAACCAGGGAGGGCTTTAATCCCAGACAGCAACACACCAACTCCCACAGCATCTTCCCACCATTAACCCCATCCCACAGCCCTCGGCTTCCCAAGTTTCTCCCAGGAGCTGCCCTTGGGGGGAGTCTGGGAGAAGGTTTCTGGCCTGGGGGCACCCACGGTCACATCTTGGAGAGGGACATGACCTTTTCATGGGAACAGACAACACATGTGGAAAACAAACAGCTCTGCCCATCAAACCCTCTGCAGGCGTGAAGGAGCAGAACTGGGTTACATCAGGCAGGCTCTGGAGCACAGGGGGATGGAGGGGCTGTGCCGAGCACATCCAGCTGCAGGGATCCTCCAGGATCTGCCTCCTGGGGGTGTTTGGGAGCCACAGCTGGGCCCCAGCTCCTCGCTGCACAGGAGACCCAGGACAAGCCACTCATCTCCAGCCATCTGCTCCAGGGGCTCCTAGCAATGTTTGGAGGGGTCCCAGCCCCACACAGGCTTTGGTGCTTTCAAAATTGAAATTAAAATGAGATGGAACTGTCTGTCCTGTCCCAGAGCCGGAGCTGGTGGGGATCAGGAGGATTGCTCCCAGCTAAGATGTGCCCCAGTCTGTGCTCCCTCGCTCCCTCCAGCTGGAATGTGCCTCCCAGAGGATGGAACCCGCTGGATCAACACCCTCTGCTCCCTGGTGAGCTGCTCCTTGTGCCCCCAGCTCCTGCCCACGTGTCCTGCCAGGTGCTGTCCTGCTGACACACCCCAGCCCCGGGGACACGGAGGGCCCAGGGACACCTCCGAGGAGACACATCCAGGGAACGCAGCTCCAGCCAGATGGAAGACACAAGCCACGGGCTTGGGAAATTTGCTTTTGCTAAAATATGTGTATTCTTCTTTCTGACACTGCATGGGTGCTGGGTGTGCATCCCCAAAACGGGGATCTGTTATCCGTGAACACTGCAGCAGGGAAGGGTCTGGAGAGCAGCCCGGGGTGGCTGAGGGGCAGGAAGCAGAGACTCAGCCCAGATGGGCACAGAGGAAACCTCAAACAGAAAACTCCCCGCAAAGGGGAAGCAGCTGGAGGCCCCATGAGCTGCGGGGGGCTCCCGGGAAGCGGCCGAGCTCCGAGGGGTGCGCAGCTCCCATTGCTCTGCTGGCACACGGATTGGGAGCAGGCACGTGTGGCACAGGCTCCCCAGCCCCCACTGTGGGGCTGTGCACACTCATTTAGGTCGCCGTGGTTAATCAGCACATCCCAGCGCTCCCAGACACCCCCAGCGAATCCCTCTCCTCTCCCTCTGCACGGAGAGAGGAAGGGGGCAGCGCCAAAGGCAGGTTTGGGAGACGGCACCCGCAATCTATTTTTACATTTGCTGTTGCCAGGATCAGGGAGGCACGGAGAGCAGCACAGAGCGCTGCTGGAGCTCCAGGCTCCCAAAAACACGGGCTTCCCTCATCCTCCCACAGCATCCCGGCCGGAAGGGCTGAGCGAAGGGAAAAACGCGTGGAAACAGGAGCACGGGAATGTTTGTAAAGGAGGCAAAGGGACCTCAGGGAGGATGAGGACGGCAGGGATTTGCTCGGGGCAAACACCTTCCCTTTTCCTCTGCTCTTTGTCCTCCCCTGGGCTGCAGGGGACATTCCCGTGGGTCTCGGAGCTACAGGGGGGAATGCTTGGACATTGTTTGCTTCCCCTCAGTGCGAGCTCTGGGCTGGCCCAGCACCTCCGGGGATGGGGAGGGAACGCTGGGATGAGCAGGACACGGAGCCAGCCCCACCCTGATCCCAGGTTTTCCATCACCCTGTCCCTTCCACACCCCCTCCGGAGCAAATCGCTCCTCCAGCACAGAGCCGAGCACAGAGCCAAAGCCCCCACGCCATCAGCAGCTTCATGAGCCCCACAGCCCTGGGGCGATCCAAGCTCATTCCCAATGGACCCTGGCATGGGCTCAGGAGAGCAGGGCAGGGCACACAGCACGGCTCAGAGCTGCCCTGGGCACCATCCTGCTCCACCTCCAGGGAGGACAGGACGATAGGGGTTAGTCCCAGGAGGATAGGGGTTATTCCAGGGAGGACATGGATTATTCCAGGGAGGATAAGGGTTATTCCAGGGAGGACAGGGGTTATTCCCAGGAGGACATGGATTATTCCAGGGAGGACCACCTTTGCCCTCTGATTGCTTTGGTTGGGGTCCCCAAAAGATTCCACTCTAACTTCAAGCTCAGCTGGACCTACTGTGCCCCAGCAGCAGACCCTGGGCTCCAGGGCCTCCAGTTTGCCTCCCAGACTGGTGCCAGTGCTTTGCCAGCAGGGAGCTCAAGGGAGTTTCCTCAGGGAGTGAAGTCCCTCAGCAGCTCCTGGGGTTCAGGGATGCACAAGGGCAGGAGACACCTCTGGAGCGTTTCTAGAGCATTCCCACTTCAGGGGCTCCCCCAAAGCCTCCCAAAAGCACTGAGCGCTGTCAGGGTGGGCGAGGTTCACCTGAAATCCAGCACAAATTCTGCCCTGCACAACTCGGGCTGCAGTGGGAGACAGACACATCCCAGCCCGGAGCCAGAGGCTCTTCCCAGACTGCCCCAGGCTGGCCTTTACTGCTGATTCATCCCTGCAACAAGGTCAGCCTGGCTGGGCCAAAGGGCCCGAGCCTTAAATCAAGGATCACTTGGGCTGCCCCACTGACAGAGCAGAGCAGGGCACAGAAAAGCCAATCCAGGGAAAACACAGACGCCGGCTCCTCTTGGCACAGCCCCTCTGAGAGCCCAGCACAGCCACATTTCCCTGAGCCTGCAGCTGAGGCAGCTGGGCCTGGAGGAAGCTCACCTACCCGGGAGGGGAAGCACAGCGTGGAAAACAACCCAGCCCCGGGGAATTTTGTGCCTTTTTGTCTGGCTCCGTGTTCCTGCCCCAGCCTCCCCCGCCGGTGCTGGGAAGCTTTTCCGCAGCGCCGGTTCCCGTGTTGGTTTTGGATGGCTGATCCTGCCAGGTGATCCGTGCGAGCTGCTAAAAGCACAGATGGAAAATAAACACAGGCTGACTCCCCTGCGGATGGAGCAGCTGAGGTGGGAAGTTCATCTCTCCAAATGTTCTTCCAAGGAGCGCTCAAGAACAAGGCTTGAAGGAACCAACCCCCAGCTTGTTCCACAACAAAGGCGCCCAGCCCTGCTCCTCGAACGGGCTCCAGCTCTGCAGGGCCAGCTCCAGAGCGGCTGCACGGCAGGAATGAGGAGCAGGAGCTGTGTGGAAGGGCAGGGAGAGGGTGCAGCCCCAGGCACGGTGCTGGTGACCACTGGGACAACCAGAGGGAGGTGAGAAAATCCCAGCACCGACTGGCACTTGCATCCATGTCCTGCTGAAGGGCTCACGCCATGGCTCACAGGCCAGGAACAGTGACAGTGTCACTCCAGCGGGACTCAAAGGCAGGGAACAGCCCGGAAAGCAGGGAAACCCTGCTGTGTCCCAGCCAGGCTGTGCTCTGAGAATGGTGCTCTGGGTACCTGTCCTGAGTACCTCAGTGCACCGTGGACAAGGCCATCCCGGCAAGGTCAGGCAAGCAGGGTGATAGGATGGGATGGCATAGAGGGGGACAGTTTTTGGTCAGGATTCACACCAGGGATGGAGAAGAGCTCTCAGCCACCAGGACAGTGCTGGCATGAGAGCACAGGCAGTAACTTCATCTCAAATCACTTCGTGCTGAGAAAATCCAAGGCTTTCCTCTCTCTAGCAGAGGCCAGACAGGTGGGAAGAGGGAGGGAGGGAAGATTTAAGGAGCTGTAAAACAAAGCATGGAACATTTACAGCTGGGGACAGCAATAGCAGGAGACAGGATGTGGTCACCTCAGCTGGATTTATCCACTCACGCTCCACAGCATCCAAGGTTTGTGTCCTCGCAGCTGCCAACAGCCAAGAAAGCGCCCTGTGGTCAGCGAGCGACCTGAGCTGCCCGGACACCACCAGGCAGGGGACAAGGTCCCCGTGTGAGACTGGCAGTGCTGGTGATCCCCTGCCCTCCTGCACAAGGAGCCAAAGTTAAACCCAAACGAGCCCTGAGCTGACTCTGCAGGATTGCAAAGCACCGGGAGCTGCTGCACAGGTTCCCCCTGCTCCTGGCAGCCCCTCCACGGGCACAGGGAGGGCAGGAGAAACAGAGTTTGCTTTAAATCCTGCTCCACTTCCAGCTGGGAGAAGCATCATGGCAGGGCTTGCACAGAGAACCAGTGCCAAGAGGCTTGGGAATGCCTGTTCTCCAAAGGGACACCCACCCCATGGGAGGGGACACTGATCCCATGGCTTCACGCAGCCTAAAACGCTGGCTACACCCACTCTGGGAACAGGTCACACATGGATTGTTCATCCATCACACCAACCCGTGCTCAGGAGTGAGTCAAACACACAAAAAAGGGGGGAAAGGGAAAAAGGAATGAATCCCGAGCCCTGCAGCAGGTTCCACTCCTTTATCCTCGGTGGATTTGTCAGTGAAGAGACCCCTGGAAACACAGAGGTGGGGAGGAGCCCATGGGATGCTGCTCCAGGGACGGAGCTCCCAAACCCCCATCCCACGCCGGAAAGGCAAACCCCATGGCCCAGCCAGGCTCCTGCAGGAGCAGGAGAATTCCATGGCAGGTCTGGGCACACCTTTGCCAGGCACTGAGAGAGAGGCACAGCAGTGGCTCAAAGGCCATTTTCACCGGAGAGGATACCAGGCTTTCCTCGGACTCCTCTATCACTGAGCAGGTTCCTCCAGAAACCACAAGGAGCATCCCCCCAAAACTCCCCACCCCTGGGGAGCAGAGCCCACCCTTCCTGCTGCTCCTCAAAGGCTGCCAGGAAGGACTGTGCCAGGCTCTGGAGGGAAGGGAGGGAGTGACCCAGGAGCATCCTGGGGCAGGGACAGCACAGCTGAACTCGGCACAGGCACCAGCACCAGCTCCCCCCACGTCTGGAGCTCTGTACCAACAGGACTGGGGTGTTTTCCAAGCTGCTGCAGGTTTTTCTGCAGCCCGAGGCAGTCAGGGCCCTGGAAATCCCTGTGAAAAATAGGCAGAAGCCTGAGTCTGCAGCTTTTTGGGTTTTAAGATGCTGGAGGGTGACAGGCCAGCGCTCTCGGCCACTGACACGCCAGACCGAACG
Source organism: Origma solitaria (assembly GCA_013397895.1). NCBI lineage: Eukaryota > Metazoa > Chordata > Aves > Passeriformes > Acanthizidae > Origma > Origma solitaria. The sequence continues at coordinate 149,770 of VZRL01003740.1, read as the reverse complement.
TGCCAGATTTGCAAAGCTGGGATCCAGCCACTCAGATATCCTTTAAAAACCAGGAAAAACAGACTTCTCCTGGAGAGAACAGAGCAGGGGCCTTAAACCAGCTTTGACAACTGGGTGAAAATGGGGTTAACTGGGCAGGTAGGAGCAAAATTAAGCCCTGGGGAGCACCTTGGCCCTCTGCCCTGGGTTCCCAGCGAGGAGCAAACACTTGCCTGGGGTCAGCTGGCCACCAAGGAGCTTATCCCAGCCCTGGCCACCAAGGGTGTTATCCCAGCCCTGGCCACCATGGAGGTTATCCCAGCCCTGCCTGCCCTCCTTGCCTCCTGCAGCAGAGCATCCTGACCCAGATTTTGGCAGCACCAACCCTTCCTCCCCTGCAGCATTTCAACACTCCAGGGCGTTTCCTGCCTCAGCCCAGACACAACAACCCCTCAGAGCTGCATTTTCAGCCCCAAACCAAGGATTTCATCCCAGCTCAGGGCATCCAAGTGCTCCCTGCTGCTCCAGGCCCCCTCACAGACTCTCACCAGCCTTGCTGGGCACTCTGACCACAGGGAAAAGGGCTTTTTGCCCTTGGATTCAAACTTCCCATCCCAAATCTATCCCAGAGCAATGATTTCCTTCCCGCCCCACTGCAAGGTCTCTCCCTCTCCTCAGCCTAAGGACAGACGTGCCAAGGACAAGGCTGCAGGGATTTGTGCTCAGCTCAGGCCCCAGTGGGAGCAGAGGGAGCTGACTCCGGGTGTGAGAAGCTCCCTGAGAGAGGCAGGAGGAGCCAAGGCCGAGTTGGGAATGACAACAAGCACCAGTCCCAGGCAGATGCCACAGCCCCAAGCCGGAGGCGGCCACAGCCTCATTCCACTGCTAATGATCTCCTGGTCTTAATTAAATGAGGGAGGGAGATAGCACAGGCACAGCACGGGCTGACAGAGGTGCAGAGGGGCTGGAGGAGGAGAGGAGAGCAGGTCCATCCCAGGGGAAACACGACGACAGTGCCAGGGAAAGCATCTGCCACAGCAAAGAGGAGATGTGATGGTCCCAGCAGTGAGGGGAAGGGACAAGGGCTGCTGTGGGGCTCAGTGAGGAAATCCTGGTAGGATTTGGGGACCATCCTTGGCCCTGCGGGAGCTTCTCAGCCCCCAGAGGTCCCAACAGTGCCGAGCAGATGGCAGCACCCATCACTGGGCAGGATGGGACTCTGGAGAGCCTCTGAATCAGCCCTTCCCTTCTCCCAGCCTCGCTGTCCCTGCCAAGCCACACAGCCCCAGGCCGTGCTGGGGCTCATAGCGTCCTGCTCTGCTGTCCCTGGCTCCATGGCATCTTCCCTCCAAACCCAGGGAATTCCCTGTCCCTTTCCCACTGAGCCTTGCTCCAAAGGAGTTCCATCACGACACGGAGCAGAGCAGCCCCGGTGGCCTCAAGGACTTTGGCTGGAGAAGTGTGGCAGCCAAAGGAAAGGCACTTTGCTGCTGGAGAGGAGGAGAGTCCCATCCTCTGCTGGGGGAGCTGTGCAGCCCCACAGCAGCCCAGAGCCCTCCCAGCAGCAGGTGCCTCCACAGCTGGGCAGCAACGGGAACCAGAAAAGGGAAGTGCAGCACGGAAGGGCTTTGGGGAACTCGGAGCTGAGCTAATTCTGCAGAGGGAACAACTCCCCCAGACGAGTTCCCTGTCGCAGAGGCACTGACGGCCGGCGCTCCCGGCCCAGGCAGCAGCCAGGGAGCAACTGCAAGTCACTGCAGGAAAAGCAGAGCCAGGAATCCTGATTCCTGCTGCACTCACTGTCCCCTCAAACAGAGATCCCAGTGCTGCAAAGCCCCGGGGTTTGAGCTCTGGCAGGTCGGGGTTTGCACCTTTAACCTTTCCCGTTTCCAAGGGGCTGGGAGGCTTTGGGCAGGAGGCACATGGGAATGGTACTTCAGAGAGGGAGAGGGCAGGAAATGCCAACTAAGGGCTGCTTTAGCCAGCCCAGGCAGTCTTGGATGCCCACTGCCTCCCCCCACCATCAACCTCAGACCCACAGAGCAAAATCAAGGATATTTTGGGTTCCCAGGCAGGGAAATCCAAGGTCCAATCCTGCAGGTGTTCCCAAGCACCTCCTGTCCCCCTCAATATCCCCCCACCGTGCTGCTCACTCAAGGGATGCTACACCTTGGCCAAGGGGAAAGGTCTCCACGTCCACTGGAGAGGGACTTTGGACAAGGCATGGAGGGAAAAGACAAAGGGAATGGCTTCCCACTGTCAGAGGGCACAGATGGATGCGATATTGGGAAGGAATTGCTCGCTGGGAGGGTTTGAGGCCCTGGCACAGGTGCCCAGAGCAGCTGTGGCTGCCCCTGGATCCCTGGCAGTGTCCAAGGCCAGGCTGGACATTGGGGCTTGGAGCAGCCTGGGACAGTGGGAGGTGTCCCTGCCATGGCTGGGGTGGGATGGGATGACTTTTACGGTCCCTTCCAACCCAAAGCACTCTGGGCTTCTCTGATTCCCAAACCCACTCCCACTGTCTGAGGCAAGCCCAGGCTGATGAGTGTTGGATGGAGGGCACTGTTTCACTGGATGCGCTCCCAGCCTTGCCAGGAGCCTGCTGATGGGATGGCCATGGAGGGGACACTCCCTGGCTTGCTGCAACCACTCAGATGAGCCCCCCGGGCAACTCCAAGGGCATTTCCCGGATGTCAGGAAGCAGAAGGAACAACTGTTAGTTCCCAAAAATCCTTCTGTTCCTGGGCTGGATCCTGGCTCTGCAGGGACTGAGCACAGGACAGGGAACTGCAGGAGATGAGGAGCATCCTGCCCAGGGTTCTTTGGATGCACAAAGGCCCCAGTGGGAAGGGAGAAATGATGCTCAGAGCTTGCTTTGCTGGCCAAGCCCAATCCCTGGAGCCGCCTGAGCGCGGGACAAACCCTGGGACGCCCAAAAAGGCCATGAGAGCTCTCAGGCTGCTCTTGTGCAACTCCAGGAGTTGATTTTCTTCTGGCAAAGCACTGAAATGACCCAGACTGAGCTGCACGAGGCAGCTCGTAAACACCCCCGGCCTCCCTGGCGGCTCCTTCCCGGAGAAGAGTCCAAGTTTGACAGAACATTTTCCACCGAGCCGAAAACAAGGAAAATAATTATCACTGGTAAAGTTTCTGTGCAATAAAAATAAGCAGGAAAATGAGAGCAAGGTCACCACACTGCCAATGGATCCTGTGCTGAAGCAGGCTCCCATTGCAGCTGGCAGAAAGGCTGTGCCCGGAGCGAGGAGCGCGGGTGGGACCCCAGAACGCGGCGTGTGGCAGAGGCTCGGTTATCTCCCCAGCACAGGCCTGGGTGGGCTCCGTGGGGCTGGCCCTGATGGTGGGAGCGTCTGTTTGTTTTGCTTTTTTTTAATCTGGGACTCCAAATTTCCTCCTAAACAAAATAGTTTCCAGCAGGGCCAGACCAGACACCAGAGCCGGCTGGGAGCTCTCAAAGAGCCAGACCCACCCTGGCTCCCCATGGTCCTGCTCCCACCTGGCTGGACAAGCTGCAGCCCCTGGGACTCTCCTCCAAACCACAGTGTGGCCCCTCCACGCTGCAGAGCTGCCACCCACCCGCAGGACACCTCCAGCTGCGGGACTGCAGCGAGCAGAGGTGCTCGGGCACAGGCTGAGAGCTCCCGTCATGTTTTCCGTGCTCACTTCCATCCTTGGGGGCCACGGGTGAAAATAAAGAGTTTTAAAAGCTCTTGTGATCCAGAATGCCACAAGGGGAAGTGAATTTTCCTTATGCAAGCAAAGCTACAGGAAGGGAGGGAAACAGAGCAAATCAGAGAATCATGGAATGGGCTGGGCTGGAAGGGAACTTAAAGCTCATCCAGTGCCACCCCAGCCATGGCAGGGACACCTCCCACTGTCCCAGGCTGCTCCAAGCCCCAATGTCCAGCCTGGCCTTGGACACTGCCAGGGATCCAGGGGCAGCCATAGCTGCTCTGGGCACCTGTGCCAGGGCCTGCCCACCCTCACAGCCATGAATTCCTTCCCAATATCCCACCCAGCCCTTCCTCTGACAGTGGGAAGCCATCCCCTGTGTCTTTTCCCTCCATGCCTTGTCCCAAGTCCCTCTCCAGATCTCCTGGAGTCCCTTTGGGCACTGGAAGGTCTCCCTGGAGCCTTCTCCAAGCCCCTGGGGATCTCCAGCCTGGCAGCCCAGCTCCCCCTTGGCTGCAGGATCAGTGTCACAGGGTGACTGCAAGCTGCGACTCGGGGTCTGGCCTGGCTGGACGTTGCTCCCGTGGGATTAATGGCCCCTGACGGGACCTTTGAGACGGGACCAGGCCTCGGCGGGGCCTCGCGGGGCTCCTGCTCTGCACAGCTCCACCAAACCCTCTCCCCCAGGAGCAGGGCTTTCCCCAAGCTCCTGCCCTGGCTCATTCCCCAAGCCATGAGTTACTGCACATCTCCCTGTGCCAGTTCCTGCCGTGTGTCTCCGAAGGCCTCGCTGGCTCCGCACTGGTTTCAATTAGGCCCCAAGAATCCCGATCCAGCCGCTCCGACACCGCCCGGCCTCCCGGCATTTTGCTCAAAAAGCCAAAGAAGCGCCGGGGGGAACTCCCAGCCAGTAACTGCGGGGTTACTCATTCCTCCTCCCTGCCCACGCTCCCATTTTAGGGCAGCCGGGAGTCTCCAGGGCTGTGGAGCTGCGTTTCTCCACGGGAAAAGTTTTTCCGATCCCTTTTCACGCTAATCCCTGCGCTGCCCTGGGTAGGAGGGCTAGGGAGGCTGCTCTCCAAGCCAGCAGCTTTGGGCAGCAAGCCAGCAGAATTTGGGATTCGGGGGGCCAGGGAGCAGGGGGGACACTCCCGGAGGCCCTGCCAGCCCAGCCAGGTCTGTGTGGAACAAAGCCCCCAAAACTCCTTCCCTAAAGGAATTTCAGCCACATTCCTGCCTTTTTGAGCTTGGCAAGGCTCAAAAACATTATGATTGTTTTAAACCCTTCCTTCTGGGGAAGGAGGACCAGCAACACCCCCCAGGCACAGGGATTTGTGCTGGGAGCAGCACGGGGCTGGGGTCTGGCCCCCCAAACTGGGGACCCTCCTGCAGCACTGTCACAAACCAGGTGACAACGTGGGGGCTGCAAAGCCACCGCAGCCATCAGGGGACAAACCACAGATGTGCCACAGTTTCCCAGGAGTGACAGATCTCAGGAAAACCCTGCTGGGATGCAGAGGGACCTCATGGCATCCTGTCCCCTGGGACCCCTGTCCGGGGGATGGATGGATCCTGTGGTGCCTCGTCCAGCACGATTCCCTTCCAGGGGATGGAGGGACCCCGAGACACCCCCTCTCCCACAACACCTTCCTGGAGCACACGCCATGTCCCACCCCCTGCCATGTCCTTCCTGGAGCATCCACAGGCCCCGCGATCCGCGTGTCCTTCCTGGGTCACACACGGAGCCCTCGCCAGCCCACCCTCGGGGACACCTTCCCAGGGCACCAGGGACCCCGTGCCACCCTTCCTGCTGTGGGCACGGCCCATGGATGCTGGAGCAGCTCCTGGAAAACCCTTCCCGGGGCACGCCTGGCCCCCGCCACACCCTAATCCCTGTGACATCCCCAGCAGGGTGTCCACGGACCCTGTGATGTCCTTCCTCCTCCAACACCCACCCTGGAGTACCCAGGGACCCCACAGTGCCCATCCGGGGCCGCACAGCGATGCAATGACAGCCACGCCAGGGCACTGGGGACTCCATGTGCCCACCCGGGGCACACCGCACCCCCACCCCTTCCAGGGGCACCGGGGCTGCCGTGACACCACCGCGGCACACACGAGGACCCCGCGACACCAATCCCAGCGAGGCCCTGACGCCCACCGGGGCCAGCCGTGCCCAGCAGCCCCAGCCCGTGCCCCGCAGCCCCA
>VZRL01003740.1:121799-133792 GCA_013397895.1 Origma solitaria | reverse complement strand
CTCTGGGGGTGCCCCCCGGCCCCCGGGCCGCCCCTGCCGCCGCTCTGCGCCCCCGGCTGCGGGCTGCCCCCCGCCTGGGCCGCCCGCCTCGGGGCTACAGGTACCGACCCCCGACCCCGCACCGGGACCGCTCCGCTGCTCCAGGGGGACACCCTGCAATGGGGACCCCCGGCCCGCCCCCAAGGCGGGATCCCTTCTCCCCCGGGGCCCCGCATCCACCTGTCCCGGGGGACACCCCACGGGGGCCCTCCTTCCTGCTCCCATGGGAGAGACCCCCCTCTCCCAGGGAATCCACATTCGCCTGCCGGGGGGCATCCCACTGGGGATCTCGCTTTCCCATAGTGGAGACCCCCTCTCCCAGGGGATCCACATCTGCCTGTGCCGGGGGACACCCCACTGGGGACCTCCTTCTCGCTCCCACCGGGGGAGAGCCCCTCTCCCAGGGGATCCACATCCCCCTGTCCCGGGGGGACACCCCTTATGGCACCTTCCTCCCGGGGGGACCTTTGGCCAGCTCTCCCAGGGGGCAGTGTCCATCTCTTCCAGTGGGAATGTCTCCAAATGGGGACCTCCTTCCATCTCTTCAAGGGGGAACCCTTGACTCCCTCTCTCAGGGGACCCCTCCCAAGGGGACTTCTTCCAGGGAAGGTCCTGGCCGCTCCTCCCGTGGGAATGGCTCCAAATGGGGACCTGACCACCTCTCCCATGGGGCCATCGGCAAATGGGGCTCTCCTTTCACCTCTCCAAGGGGGATCCCCACAAAGGGATGTCTTCCAGCAGAATCCATGCCTATCTCTCTTGGGACATGCTCAAAGGGTACATCTCCAAACATGGGAGAGCTCTTTCCACCTCTTCATGGGGACTTCCCTCAAAGGGATTTTTTCCATGAGGGGACGAACCTGTATCCACCTCTCCTCTCCAAGGAGATCCGCAGCAGATGGAGGACTCTCTCAAAAAAAAACCTCTTTGTAGGGGACACTTCCAAATGGGAAGATTTCTTCTGCCTCTCCAGGAAAGAAGCTCCCAAGGAGGGACCCCACTCTAGAGGGGACCCCCTCCAAGGACTCCTCTCCACCCGGACCCCCTCTCTATGTCACCCCCAGGTTTTCTGATCTCCAAGTGCTGCTTGCCCCTCTTCAAAGCCAAGCCCGGCAAAGCCAAGCGCGTCCGGACCATCTTCAGCAGTGAGCAGCTGGCGCGGCTGGAGCAGGAGTTCACCCGGCAGCAGTACCTGGTGGGGCAGGAGCGCTGCCTGCTCGCCTCCTCCCTGTGCCTCACCGAGGAGCAGGTGAGCTCCTCCTGCCCCGCCAGCAGCTCCAGAGAGCTCCCCAAGGAGTGGGGACGTGTCCCTCAGCCTGGCAGGAGCCCGGGGGTAGTGATCGAAGGGTTTCTCTTAAAAGGGTGGTGGATGACAGGTGGGGAAACTGAGGCACAACGTGGCTGTCCGAGAGCCAGGAACTTGTGTCCTTCTGAAGGCTGGACTTCTCCAACACTGGCAGGTCCAGCTCCTGGGACACAGGGAACAGCTTTCCCTCTTGTCAGGGATAGACTGGACACCACCTGAGCCCGGGGCTCCATGGAGCGGCCAGGCTGGACAGCCAAGCTTTACCCTTTCCTGAAGTGGAAGTGTGGAAGGGAATTGATGGAATCGCCATCCTCGAGGGTGTTCAAAAACACATGGATGTGGCGCTTGGGGACACGGTTTAGTGGTGAACGTGGTGGTGCTGGGTTAATGGTTGGACTCAGAGACTTTATAGGCTTTTTCCAAACTTACTAATTCCATGATTCTGTGATTCCAAGGTGAAAGTCTGGTTCCAAAACCGGAGGATCAAGTGGAGGAAACAAAGCCTGGAACAGCAACAAGCCAAACTGGCCAAAATGGGTTTGGCCACCCCACAGAGGAGCCCGGACTCACAAAGCCACCACGAGGAGGACAAGGATTTCCCAGCAGAGTCGGGGGACAGCCAGGAGGACACGTCCTGCTCCCCTGGCTCAGGGACAGCGCCTGCACAGACTGTGACAAAGAGCTGCTGAGCCACCGCGGGGCCCTTTGTCCGTGTGTATTATAGGATGTATCATAGCTGGCAATATCTAATATATACAGGATATACAGGGCACCCCGGGGTTGAGGGGTGAAATAAATTATTTATGCAACTCTTGGGCTCATCTTTGCAGGAATAACAGCCATTCCTGCAGGGCTTGTCCCTGGCAGTAAGACCTGGGGGTGTGGGGGCCACCTGCCCCCCACCCACAGCTCATCCCAGAGGTGGAGCTTGGATATCTCACAGCTCAGGACCTTCACAGAGACCCCGGGTCCTTGTAGAGGATTTGTTCAGCACAGCCCCTGCTGCCCACAGCTCACACATCCCAGCCAGCCCTGGTATCCTGCTCTCTGGGCAGTTTGGAGCCAGGTCAGGAGGGAAAATGCACCTGGAGAGCAGAGCTGCAGGGAGCTCTGTGAGCTGAGCTCCTGGGGTGACATCTCAGCTGGGCAAGGATTAGCCAGGGTTTACATTTCATTGCGTGGCTCTGATTAGGTAGAGGTGGAGGTTTTGGGATGGACACTGAGCAGGGCATGAGCCAAAGGTGGGGTCCACAGGGAGGTCCTTGAAGGGCGCAAAGCAAGAGAGTGCCTGGGATCTCCCGGGTAAGAGCAGCAATGGGGACAGTGGGTGCTCAGCTGGGCAGTACCAGCGCCTGGAACCGGATTTTCCCCGTGTCGGTGCAGGGTTTGGAGCTGAGGGAAGAAGGGCCCCAGGTGGAGATTTGTGTGGCCAGGTGTGGGGACAATCAGGGAAAGGGGGGACCATTAAGAAGGGGATGGTGCAAAGCAAAGGGATCAGTGCAAGGAGAAGGCATGATGCAGGGAAAAGGGGAAGATGTGGGGAAAAGGGGATGATGCATGGAAAGTGGACAATAACAGGAGAAGGGGATGGTGCACGGAGAGGGGACAATCATAGGAGAAGGGGATGGTGCAGAGCAAAGGGATCAGTGCAAGGAGAGGGCATGATGCCTGCAGGGGATGGTGCAAGGAAAAGGGCATGATGCCAGGAGAGGGGACAATAACAGGAGAAGGGGATGGTGCACGGAGAGGGGGAATGATGCCTGGAAAGGCGGATGCTGCAGGAGAAGGCGACAATATAAGAAGGGACAGTGCAAGGAGAAGGGGATGGTGCGAGGGGACAATGCAGGAAGGGGACAGTGCAAAAGGAAGGGGACGGTGTGACGGAAGCTGCCCTTTGTCCCGGCTGCTGCAGGGATTAGCCGGCACATCTCAAAGAGCCCAAACTGTGCTAATGTCTTCACATGTCTGCCGGCAGCCCGGGCTGGGCGCGCCTTTAACGCGCTAATCTCCGTGCCGCTGGTTCATTACAATCGGCCCGAGACAAGAGGGCTCACGGCGGTGTTTCAATCCCGCCCGGCCGGGGGCTGAGCTGATTGCGGGAGTTAAGTTGTTCTCAGGACACCTTTAATCCCCCGGGAGCTGGCGGGGCTCAGCCTCGGGCAGGACGGGGGACCCTGCCCCGCTCCAGGGGATGCTCCCGCTGCGGGGAATGTCCGACCAGGGAATGATTTAATTAAAACTGCTGGGCTTGAGTGGGTTTTTAGAAATGTGCCCGTACATGAGATGGATTAAATCACATCCCTGTGGCACGTTGGGATTTGCCGGGAGGTGTTTGTCACGGTGGGTGATAACCCCTGAGGGGTGGCGCTCCCGGGGGTGCGGGCTCAGAAGGGCTGTGTTCCCTTGGGGCAGCTGAGTCACAGGGAAGGCCATCCCTTGTCTTCCTCCTGCTCGCAGGCTCCTTAGGGTGGGGAGGAGACTTTGTGGGACAAAGCAGGGATTGCTGCTCCAGAGGGGATGAGAAGAGCCAAGCCCCCAGGTCTGCCCCGATCGTGGGATGGAGCTGACAGCCTGCAGAAAAGCTGGATCCATCCCGGCCCTGCTAAACCCCTGCCAGCCTGGGCAGGAGGTAGGAATGCACATTCCTTCCTCTCAGAGGCCTCTCCCTCCCCAGCCTGGGGACAATGTCCACAGCTCAGCCCAGCTGCTGGCAGCTGCACTGGGACACACGGATTGGGATCAAATCTGGGCACAGTGATCTGACACTGTGGAAAACAAGGGAGAGAGATGCTTCAGAAAGTCCTGGGCTGGATCCATCCACTTGGGGCAGAGTCTTGGTCCTCTCAATCCCTCGGGAAATCCGTGTATAAAAGAATAAGAATAAAGAAGGAGCAGTGTGTCCTTACCCAAACCCCACACACATCCCAAAGACCCCGCCAGTCTCTGCCCAATCTATGGCTCTCTGAAAGACGTTGGTTTTTCACCTGTCTGCAAAACCCGAGGTGGCTTTCAGTGACAGATAATTAAAAGGAAGTGAGAATTAAGCAGCTTTATTAAGGGGATAAAGGTTATCTGCCAAAGATGCAGCGCTGAGCGCTTCCCGGCAAATCTCTCGGCTCCACGGATAAGCGGCACGCCCGTAGGACAGGCAGGGTGTGGGATGGGTGAGTGGCTGTATCAGGGAGAGGTGTTTTCCCGGAGGAATTGCCTGTGCCTCAGATGGATGGGTGCATGATTGGGATGAATGCAGGGCGCTGGTGAAGAGGTGCAAATGGCTGGCTGGGTAAATGGGATGGGATACGGATGGAGAGATTGGAGAGAGGATAACCAGGTGGAGCTGCGGCACTCGGATTCCTCCTTCCTGCCGGATTACTCCTGCTGAGCCCGAGGCTACGGGTGCGGTGTGCTGTTCGCAGGATGGGGCGCTGGGCTGCAGGAGCAGCGGGACCCCACAACCCCAAAGCCGTGCCCGGCTGCCTTCCCAGGCACTCCCGCAGCCCCAAAGCCGTGCCCCGGCTCTTTCCAGGGCACTCCCGCAGCCCTTCCCGAGCCGGGAGCCCCGTTCCCCGCGGCCGATCGATTCCCCCCGTTTGGAGGGGTCGCGAAATGGGATTAACGTGTGCCGGGGAAGGGCCGCGGTGCCGGGAAGGACGAGGAGCCGCTGGCGGAGGGTCAAGGCAAAGCCCGAGCCGAGCCGGGGGCGGCCGTGCGTGTTCCAGGCTCCATCCCCTCGTGTAATCTCGTTAAATGGTCAGGGAGCATTTCTCCTGCTTCTCCCTCCCCGCTAATTCCCCATTGAAACATCAAATAAGTTTCCCGAGGCTGCCGGGCAGCTCTGCCTGGCTCCAGTGGGAACGTAAAAAAGACATCACGAGCAATGGGAGGAAATCCCACAACATCCCATATTTTCCAGACTTTCTGGGATTAATTTCCCCCAAGCTACCTTGCACAAGGAGCAAAGGCATCTCATTTTTAAATTCTCCTGAACACATGAAAATAAGGATGAAATGGGGTGACCTGCCTGGAAATCCAGCAGGGGAAGTGGTAAACCGAGGACACTGAGGACACCCCTCACATGGAGTGAGCATTGCAGTGGTCAAAATCTCTGGGGTTAAAAATCCTGGGTTTAAACATCTTCTGGTGAAATGAGCTGGTATAAAAAATAGGGGTGGAAATGATGGAAATGTCACCATCTCACTCTTTGCAAACCATTTGTGGCAAAAAAAAAAAAAAACCAAACAAAAAACCCCTTGTCCCTGTGTCACTGTCATCCCAGCAGGGATGGGTGAGGATTTCACTGGGGGTCTACAAGGGACCACGGCACCAGACCCCCTCTGCACGGTGTGATTTTATTGTAAAAGATGAATAAATCACTAAATAAGTGAGCCCTGATGCTATGGGATGAATATGGGTGACTTGCACCAGACCCCCTCCGTACAGTGTGATTTTATTGTCAAAGATGAATAAATCACTAAATAAGTGAGCCCTGGTGCTGTGGGATGAATATGGGTGACCCTGGCACCAGAGCCCCTCTGCACGGTGTGATTTTATTGTAAAAGCTGAATAAATCACTGGATAAATGAGCCCTGATGCTGTGGGATGAACACGGGGATCCTGATGGGCGACGGGGGGACTGGCAGTCAGATAAAGCTCTTCCCAACTCTGCTAGAACCTTGTCCTGGGATTAATTTGGGCTGCGATGCTCCCGTGCCTCAGTTTCCCCGCCGCAGGAGCAGGGTGAGCACAGCCTTGGGCACTCGGGGTTCGGGCCGGGTCTGATCCCGCTCCCAGCCAGCACCGCTGCCGAGAGCCGAGCCGGATCCAGCCCTTGGATCTGCCCCATCCTTCCCCCACCCCATCTCTATTGATTTAATAAGATGGAGAGGAATTAACGGGGCCGGAGCATTGGAATAATGAAAGATGAACAAAGGGGCAGCGCTAGCAAAGATGCTGCCAGCTTTTAATGATGAGGCCGGGCAGATCCCCCGCCAGTTGTCCCTTTGGAGTGGCGATTAAGAACATACTGTTATTGTTAAGGCAGGGAGATAAATCCCTGCACCGTTTCTGATGTGATCAGCCGGGGCTTCTCCCTACAATTTGTGATCCTATTGTGGACGGTGTTTGCCCTGGGCAAGGAGAGTCTGGGAACCACTTATGAACCATCCTTTGGTCATTAGTCTCCTCATTAGGAGAGAACAATGTGGGGAAAAAAAGATAATTGAAGGGAGCACCGGGCTGATGGTGCACTCAGGCCTTGCCCAGCGCTGCCTCAATGCTTAGTTTGTTTATAATTCCCAATTAATTTTAAATGCGCAGGTTTGGGATGCTCTCGACACCTGGAATTACAGCCCCTACGAGCAGGGGCTCCAGGGCTGGGCGTGACGGGGGGAGCAAGGATCATCTTGAGTATTAATTGATTTCTGGGGGTTCTCCCAGGCTTTGCTCTCAGACGGATGTCGCCCCATGGAATCATGGAATTATGGGCCTGGAAGAGACTTTTAAAGGTCGTCCAGTCCAACCACAGCCTGTACCCAATCCTCGCATTCAATCCCCGCGGTGTTTGGAGGGACCCCAGGCAGCCGGGAAGGGTGAGGCTGCTGGGATCAGCACGTCCCGCTCCCTCATTCACATCTGGCTGAGATTTGGGCCAGATGTGCCATGGAGGAGTGGGGCATGGAGGAACGGCCCCGCTGGGATCAGGAACATCAGTGTCCCCAAGGACAGGCTGGGCAGAATGCAGTCCTGCTTGGCCTGGCTGCTGCCTGGACATGTCCCCCTGGGTGACAATCAGCCCGGGCTGGCTGCGGGCTCTGCCCCGGGCAGGAGGAGGGGGAAAAGCCCTAATTCCTCAGGATGCTCGATATTATCAAGTGCTAATGAGACCTGGATGGGGCTGAGGTGCTTTGCAGGCCATTATCCCAAATTAACCTGACAATGAAGCCGGGGAGCGGTGTCTGAGGGGCGGCTCCGGTGTGTATTGGCCGTCTGGGCTGGGGACTGGAGGGGATGCTGTCCTCTGCCTCCCCCCGGAGCACAAACCAGGGGCCTTGGGTTTTGCGGGGATCGTTTTCCATTGCATGCACACAGAATTATGGAATGGTGGGGCTTGGAAGGGACCTTGGAGTCCATCTCGTTCCACCCCAGGCCGTGGGCAGGGACATCTTCCACTACCTCAGGGTGCTCCAAACCCTGTCCGACTTGGCCTTTGGACGTGTTGAATTGGCTCCTGGGAGGCTTGACAGGCAGGAGATAAAATGAGGTGACAGGGATGGAGAGAATGGGGACAGTCTCTTCAGGCCAGCGTTTGGGATGACATTCTTCTAGGAAACTCACCTGTTCCCAAGTTTTCCTGTCCATCTCATGCTGCTGCTGGCACTGGGCTCTGGCAGGGGATTTTGCAGGGGCGTTGCCCTTGTCACCTTGTCACCTGGAACCCGGGCTCCTGCTGCTCTCCAATACCCTCAGAGTGCAGCGTGGTGCCCTTGGCCCTGTCCTTGCCCCAGTTCGGGGCTGTTGGTGGGACCCCACGAGGTGTTGAGGATCCAGAGACAGCTCAGATCCTCCTGCACCAGGAGAGATGGGGTGTGCCAGACTCGACTCCAGCACCCTGCTCTGGAGCTCCCTGCAGCCCCCTGGGGCCTGGCTAAGGGTGACAAAGCTGAGGCAGGGTGGCTCCTTGGCACCCCTTGCAGGCGCTCCCAGGGCACAGAGCACCCATGGTTACTGTTGTTTGCCTGAGCAATTTATCTTGTCCAGGCTTTAGGGTGAAGGAATAGGATCACATCCATTCCTCCTTGGAGGAAACCTGTGCTCCTCACAGCAAGGATGGATCCCCATTCCCCTCTCCCTAGAGGATTCAGGGGGATCCAGTTTGGAAAGGGGCAAATCCCCAGTTCAAGGAGCCAGGGGGTATGAGGACATTCCTAATTGCCCCTTACTGATTTATGGGTTATTATTTATGCTTACTATGGATTAGCACAGAAGAAAGATTTGCAAAAATATGACATAAGGCCAAAATCTGGTGTTCAGAATCCCAATTTAAAGGCAATTTTTATTAAAATACACAAGCTCGGGATTTCAGCCCCCTCGGGCTGGCAGTGCTGGGGCAGTTATCCTGAGGAGCAGGAGCACACGCCTGCCTCATCAGCACCTGGAGCCTGGGATCCATCCTCCCCTCATCGAGAGGATGCTCCCGATCCCGACCATGTCTCCGCACTGGCAGGAGCACTCACGCCTCGGATTACGGATGCACCAAATCCCTGTCACGTTTTCGTGTGTGCTTGCTGTGGGTTTGGGGAAATTTCCGCCACCTCTTTCGCCCCGCTGGGATGGGTTTGCGGCTGGAAGAGGGATGGAAATGGAGCCAGGCTCTCCTCACCGGCGGAGAGGCGAGGTGTGAAATTTCTCATGGGCAAACAAGTGAGAGCTGCGGGGTGCCCAGCAGAAGGGGGACAGAAAAGATGAAGCGGGGAGGGGGGGAATGAGGAGGAGGAGGGAAAGCAGCAGCCAGGGAGGAACAAAAATCCCTAAAGCACCAACCTGGATTGAAGAGTGGGGCGTTTTCTATGGGGGGATTGTAAAATGCACTCTCTCTTTCCCCTTGGCAGGGGGGAAAAGGCCCCCCCCTCTATCTGATAGTCATTAGCATCAATTAGCCCTGTTTGAAGTAGGCAACATCTTTGTCTCTTTGCAAAAAAAGAAATAAAAAAACCTTTCAGGGAGCCCATAATAACATCTGGAGCAGGAGAGGCTGAACTCGAGTTCCCCACTTTCATCTCTTGTCGAGAGACTTGGAATGTTAATGCAGCTTCATTCTTTAATGGAGTTATCAGGAAATGCTTTTCACCTCCTTCCCTTTGCTCACGGGGGATGTTTACAAAGGGCTGGGGGCTTTTTGG
The DNA here is from genome assembly GCA_013397895.1 of Origma solitaria. Classification (NCBI taxonomy): domain Eukaryota; kingdom Metazoa; phylum Chordata; class Aves; order Passeriformes; family Acanthizidae; genus Origma; species Origma solitaria. Next base: position 124,549 of record VZRL01003740.1, on the reverse strand, counting down.
GGGGCTTTTTGGGTTGTTGTTTTGTTGTTGGGATTTTTTTTTTACCCCTTCCTTAAGAAACTCCCCCTAAGAGACTCCCCCGCTTCCCCTTTTATTTTCTGTGCTCTTGCAAAACAAAACTGGAATAAAACAGAATGAACATAATATAGTGACTAAAATAAAATAAATAAAATAACCACCACCAAAAACCAAAGAGGATCAGATCCCATCCTTTCATCTCTTCTCCTTGGAGGGGCTGGGGCCAGTGGTCGGAGCTGGTAGGGGCAGGGGAGGTGGGGGGTCCCGGCCCGAGCCCCCCGCTCTGCCTGGCTGCTGGGTGCTACATTTCCCAAGTCATTACCAGCGAGTGAAAATTTCCAGCTTTCCCACCAAAGTGCATTAGCTGAGCACACAGCACTAATGGGAAACAGGATGCATCGTTAGGCAGCGGCTTCGGCCGAGAGGGAGCAGCCGAAGGGAAAACTCAGCCGCGGTTTGGCTGCTTGCGCAACCCGGCAGCTCCCTGTCCATCCCAGCAGCTCCCTGTCCATCCCTGTCCATCCCAGCAGCTCCCTGTCCATCCCCGCCGCTCCCTGTCCATCCCCGCCGCTCNCACTAATGGGAAACAGGATGCATCGTTAGGCAGCGGCTTCGGCCGAGAGGGAGCAGCCGAAGGGAAAACTCAGCCGCGGTTTGGCTGCTTGCGCAACCCGGCAGCTCCCTGTCCATCCCAGCAGCTCCCTGTCCATCCCTGTCCATCCCAGCAGCTCCCTGTCCATCCCAGGGGCTGTTCCCTGTCCATCCCAGCAGCTCCCTGTCCATCCTGGCAGCTCCCTGTCTATCCCAGGGGTTCCCTGTCCATCCGTCTGTCCATCTGTCCTGCCAGGGACATCTGTCCGCCCTGCCTGCAGCTCGCCCATCCCAACAATCTCAACAGAGATCCTTTAATAACCTCAGCAGCTCCAATATCGCTTTCCATGGGAATCACAGCGGCAGTCACAACTTATTCTAAAGAGCAAAAAGAATGCGTTTATTTAACAACCTTTTAATAAAACAACCCAAAACCTCATATAATCATACCTGTGTTAATCTCACACACCCTCTGTGCTAAAAAAGCCAGGAGCTGAGGATCTACAAGGATTTTTTTTTCCAAGGTGACTCTTTTTTTTGGGAGAGGCTTCAGCACTCGCCCAGCTTTGAACGTGTGATTCCAATTAAGGCTGTGGTTCCACGGCAGTGGGATCAGAGCTGCCTGTTTGGATAAGGAGCAATAAAGCAGCAGCTGTATTTATTCACTTATTTGGAAGCTGCTGGGGAAGACAGGATGCTAAAAGGCAGGAAAAAACGTGTTTTAAAGGCAAACTTAAGAGACTCTTTTGTCTCCTGGAGGCATCCACCTCCCTGAGGATCCTGTAGCCATCACCAGGGTGCTTCCTTGTGAGCAGGATAATCCTGCCTGGGTATTCCTATCTGCTTTGAAATGCTCAAAAATAGAGAGATTTTTATAATTATTTCTGTGGATTGTGCAGGCAAAAAAAACTTCACATGGCATGAATCCCTATTTAAGGCAGGATTGACTGGATATGGCCCGGGAGCCTGTGCACACAGAGATGGTTAATGCTGTGTTATTAAACCATAGGGGAGTTTTGCTCTGTGTTTATTAACCTGGAGACTCCAGCATTTCTCTATGTTTGTGCATGCTGGACTGAATTTCCAGCGAGAATTTGGTGGGATTGGAGCAGGAATCCCACCTGGGAGAGGTGTCTGTGCCATCCACAGCTCCCTGTCAGCCCATGTGGCTGTGCCTGGTTCTGAGGGTGTCACACAGGGATGGCACCAGTTCCATTCCCAGAGCACGGTCACCTCGGATCCTGTGCGAGCTCCTGGGGTGCTTGTCCCATATCCCAGATATTCCTACACACTCCAGCACACCTGGACAGGTACACAGACACACTCCCCTTGGCACAGGGGCACGATGTGCTAGCACAGCCTGTCCTGGGGTCCGCAGTGCATGCCCTGAGGAGTGTGGCCAGGGGATGGTGTGGGTGCTCCTGTGAGGCCTGGGATGCCAGGGGGAGTTTGGCAATGAGACCTGGGGGAGACTGTAGGTGTCCCTGCTGGGTGTGTGTGGGGAAGGAATTGGTGCTGGTGCAAGGTATCCTTTGGGAAGGAGTTTGGGTGTTGTTTCGGATGTCTCTGAGGAGGGAGCAGGTGTTGGTGTGGGGGTCCATGAGGAAGGAACCATTACCCATGGGGGCATCCATGGGGAGGGAGTGTCAGTGTGGGGGTCCATGGGGAAAGAGCACTGTGACTGTAGGGGAAGATAGAGGATGGGTGACTGTGGAGGTGACAGGATGTGTACAGGAGGTGACAGCAGGGAAAGAGGGGTGTCCATGGAGGTGTCACCGTGCAAGGAGAGGTGTCTGTGGAGAAGCCGGCAGGGAAGGAGAGCTGACATGGAGTGTGGCGTGTCTGTGAGGTGTCCGTGGGGAATGGGGGATGTGTGGGGTTGGCAGTGTGGAACCAGGGGTCTCCATGGGGTGCTGTTGTGGAAGGGGGGGTGTCCACGGAGGAGCTTGGGTGTAAGGAGAGTTTCTGTGGGAGTGCTGGTGGGGAAGAAGAGGTGTCCATGTGGAAACTGGGGTGTCCTTGGGGATGTTGATAGGGCAGCAGGGGTGTCGGTAGGGGAGCAGGGGTGTCTGTGGGGCATCACTAGGGGAGCAGGGGTATTGATGGGGAAGCCGGGATGTCTGTGGGGTGTTAGTAAGAAA
>VZRL01003740.1:102154-120612 GCA_013397895.1 Origma solitaria | reverse complement strand
TGGGCCGGTGCAGGTGAGCGGGGCCCGGCTGGGGTGGGGGGTGCGCGGCCGGGGCTCGGAGCGGGAGTGCGAGCACCGAGCGGGGACACCGCGCACCGAGCGGACGGAGCGGGGATGCGCGCACCGAACGGGGATGAGTGCACCGAGCGGGGATGCAATGCACCGAGCGGGGATGCCGCGCACGGGGAAGGGATGCGGAGCCGTCCCGCCGGGCGCTCGGCCGGCACCGCCCGCGCTGGGAAATAACGGGGTCTGGGTCACTCAAAATCGCTTCGTTGCCCCCGCTGCCGTTGTAGTTTCGTTCCCCGCAGCCTCTGGAGCAGCCCCGAGGTGAAGCGTTGGGCTGCGCTTGTGGGACATGGAAGGAGAGGGAAAACTTTCCTTACAGGTTTTCTCCCTCTGTAAGTGATCGATATAGCGAGACCAAAAATGAACACTTTATCTAGGATTTTTTTGTTGTTGTTGTTTACTTGTTGGGGTTTTTTATGTTGTGAGGCAATTTCTGACATGCCTGATCTCTCTGAACACTTTGGTAAAGACCCTGTGGTTGATTCCTAAAGATGGTACAGGATTTTATTAATCTCAGCCCCCGGTCCAGAAACTGCTGCAGGATATCCCAACTCACTGCTTACATTTGAGAGTGAGACAAAAACTTGGAATAATTTTAATAGTAAAGTGACAGAGCTGAACAGAGTATTCCACCTTCCACTAGGAAGGTATCAGAGGTTGGAACTGAATGATCCTTAAGGTCCCTTCCAACCCTGAGCAGTCTGTGATTCTATGAGATTTTATGGGTGACTTTACACACACTGGCATTTATTTCTCCTTTCATATACCAGGAAGGCAGTTCACTGCCAGTATTTTAATCAAAAACTTGCTGTAATTTCCCAAAGCCTCACTCCCAAAATTAATTTCTCCACTTCTGCTGCTGTGTGAGTCCCTCTTCTCCCAAATTTGTCCTCATCCCTTTCTAATTTTCCTTCCTCTGCAATTTTTCACTCACAGAAGCGAAACTGCCAAGTGTTTTGCAGCACCTGGCCCTCAAAACTCCTTATTTTTAGTGCAGAAGCATCTAAGGGAAAATGGTTTTGTTTACTGTGGGTAAAATTTACACCGTGGTGGTGGATGATACTGCAACAAATATCTCTATTCAGAGTATTTTTCTTGAAATTAAGTATTCCTTTTTAGCATTCAGAGCATGATCTTGGTGTTGTCCAGGCAAAACCTGCAGCAAGGCCCATATTCTATGTGTATAAGGAGCTCCAGATTTGATCCTGATGCTACAATATTAGATTCCAAAACTATTTGTTGATCTTTTATTAAGTACTTAACACAACTATTTTATATATTATTTCTTTCATGAGACAGCATCTGCTCAGTTGTGTTAATCTTTGTATTACATCAAACATACAGGTATGAAAACACAGTTAAACAATTTGCAGAGCTATTTCCACTCAGCATTTCATGTTGGAAATCACACTTGCTATTATCCCAGTGTTAAAATAGAAACAAAAAGTGATGGGTGAAATGATTTTAATGATGAAAATAGTTTTAAGTGCAATTACAGCTGTTAAGCTGTCAGGTCTCCATCCCACAAATCCTTAAACACATGCAAAACTTACACTCAATTAATGAAAATAAGTAGGTCAAGGTGCAGGTTTGTGCCTGGAGAACGTGACAAGATCAGTCATTAAAGGAGAGATAAGTAGCGTGTGTGAATGGGGATCATTATGTGCAGTATTTCCATAAAAGAGAAACCTGCCTTGCCACAATATTTTGGAACAGCAAAGATGGGGAGCATTAATGGGCTGATCCTGCCAGTGCATTCAGTGCTTTCCACGCGGAAAATCCCACTGGCTGTTATTAGTGGGTTATTTCAAAGGGAATCTGCTGCTCGGTGCTGGCAGGGGAAGCCGTGGTGCCATCATCCTAAACCCTCCACGCTGCACTGTGAGCTCTGGAGGAGCTCTCCAGTGCAACCACCGGGGCAGGCAGGGCACGGAATCGCAGAATGCTTGGGCTCGGAAGGGTTTTCGAGGACCAACCCCTCTGCAGTGAGCAGGGACAGCAACTGGGCAGGGAGGATGAGGGAATTAGGAAGGGCAGACGCCACTGCTCTTAGGCAGGTGCCAGCTGATGGCGTGGCACTGCTGGTGGTGTATTGTATGTTAATTTATGCTAATTACAGTTATCCTCCAGCCACAGCTGGAGAGGAGACAGAGGCCAGATACACTTGTTAGTCCTACTAATTCCCTGGCATGCTGGGAACTTTATTGGAAACAGAGGTGCAGGATGTGGTCCTGCATGAGAGCTGGATCCTGGGCACTGACCCCATGTGCCAAGGGAAGGGTAAAATCAGGGGCCAGTTTGGGGTAAACTCCCCCAAACGCTGAACATTTGTGATTCAGGGCTTCTTGAGACAGAGAGGGCATTTTTGTGTTCTACAGCTCTTGAAGGAATTTATTATCCTGTCACAGGCAGAGGTCAAATCCTGCCCACCTTATTGAGTGCTGATTCCTTTGGGTCTGGCTGCATGTCCAGGACTGCCCTCGATGGAGCCTGAGGGGAAAACCATAGAATTGCCCCTGAAAAATCATCTGCTCCAGCTTTTCATGGGAAAGGGAGCCTAGATGAGATTGTTTGGGTAGGGACAGAGCAGGACCATCCCTGCTGGGTTTGCTGCCACTTTCTCCCAGCTCCTTCAGTGCAGACCCCTTCAATTTTTGCTGCTTTCTCACAGGTCTGGACTTGTCTCACTGCGTTGGGACCAACTCCCTGGGCCCTGCTGGGCCTTGGAGGTCAGGGGGACCCTGCAAGATGAAAAGGGTCCGCACAGTCTTCAAACCAGAGCAGCTGGAGCGGCTGGAGCAGGAGTTCCTCAAGCAGCAGTACATGGTGGGCACAGAGAGAGTGGACCTGGCTGCAACTCTGCATCTCACAGAGACTCAGGTAAGGGATGTGGGAGAGGGGCTGGTGAACTGATCCTGGGGTGCTCTGCAGGGATGTTCCTGCTGGGAAGTGTGGTGGGAGGAGGACACAGTGCAAAGTGACCTGTGGGACACCCTGCTGCAAGATGACATGGGAGACATGTGCCTGGGGCTTGGATGGTTTCTGGAGAAGATTTCCTAATCCATGAAGTGGAAAAGGAAGCATTCAGGAGCACAACCCTGCTGTGCTTTAGAGTTCAACCTGGGTTGGACTGATGTGTCTGCATTGTTATGATCCTCTGGAGACTGTGCTTTGAGTGTCCTTTTATGACACTGGACATAATTATTTTCCTGCTCTCCCAAAAAGTTCCTGCTCCTCCCACAGTAAACGGTTTGTTCAGTATGGAAAGAAGGAGCTAGGTGATCTTCCTCAGCAGTATCTAAATTCAGCTGGGGAAAAGGGGGAGCAAAGCAAGGCCAGTTCTGGGGGAACAGGGGATAATTACTGGGGGGTCTCATTATGCCCTCGGGCAGCTGCAGTCCTGGGGATGGGTTCAGGGGCTCCTTAAGGAGCTGCTTCCTTCACTTCGCTGGCCAGAACCTCCTCAGTGCAGCTGCATCCCCCTCTCCCCTGATCCTTTGCCCCCCATAGTGTCACCTCCTCCTGTTCTCATTCACTGTTCCCCAAGGGAATAATGCATGTCCCCATTTTAAGGAACTCTGCTTTTTGGGGATATTCACCTCGGAAGCACGTGGCATTGGAAAAGGGCTCCTGGAGCTCTTGGATTAAGCCGTTGTGACTTTCCCCTCCAGGTGAAAGTCTGGTTCCAGAACCGGAGGATCAAGTGGAGGAAGCAGAGCATGGAGCAGAAGGCAGCAAAGCTGTCGAAGTTCGGGGTGATCCAGCCCGTGAGCGCCGACTCCACAGACAGCAAGGACCACGAGGAGGACACTGTGGACGTGGAGCTCTGAACAGCCAAGGAGACCGGGCTGCTTTCTGATGCCCGGGGACCTGTCTGTGCTGCTTTAGTCCAAATAAGACTCTGTGCTCTGGATCTGAGAGCTGGAACTACAGGACTAAACTGCAGCCAGCTGGAAGGAACTCCCTGAATTTCTTTGGCTGCTCTTTGGTAGCTGTGTGCTGTAATTCCTGGGGCTTCATCACCAGGCTGGCTGTACTTAATGGCAGGGGATCTCCTGTTTGCTCTTGAAGCACCAGGACACACAGTTCCCAGCACAGAAGCTGGGGTGACAATCAGGGCGTCTCTGATGCTGGGGTGACAATCAGAGAGTGACTCTGATGCTAGGGTGACAATCAGGGTGTCTCTGATGCTGGGGTGACAATCAGAGAGTGACTCTGATGCTGGGGTGACAATCAGGGTGTCTCTGATGCTGGGGTGACAATCAGAGGGTTACTCTGGTGCTGGGGTGACAACCTGTCAATGTCTCTGATGCTGGGCAGACAATGGGACTTTGAGGGCTCTGAGCACAAGGGCAATTAAAACCAGGGTCACTTATGTTATGTGTTGCTGTGTGCTCCAAGGAGGAGGCAGGAGAATCTCCCTGACTGCTTTTTCTTCTTGTCTTGACTCCCACGTTTGATGCTCAGATCAATCACAACAAAAAAAACCCCAAACTGGGAACCCTTTGCTCCCACTTGCAGACTCGTCACTCCTCCAATGCGATGAGCAGGCTTTGCTCCTGCCCTGGAGCAGAAGTGCCTCCTCTTGTCAGTGCCTTGGTGTATCCGTGCCTTTTTTCTGGCTTCCCAGACCTGGATTCAGAGCCCGGTGATCTCTGTCCCAGGGCACAGCCGCTCTTGCCCAAAGTGTGTGTGTGTGTGCTGCTGCTGCAGAACAGGCCCCAGGGCTGGCTGAGGGATGGAGGCTGCTGTAAAAACCAGCTCCCAACACCTCTGCTGCTGCAGACGACCCCCTGCCCCTCGGCCAGATGTGCCATTCTGGCCCAGACGGCAGCGGCTCTGTTCTCTCCTCATTATCCGTGCAGGTGCCCTGGGACACAGCACCTGCAGCGCTCAGAGCACATCTGGAATGGCCCGATGCAGTTAACAGCTGGATTTCTGGGGGGTGGGAGGGCTCTGGGGGTCAGGACTAAGGACTCAAGCTGTCATCTTGCTTTCCTACAGCTGCCCAGGGCAGCGGCCACCACGGCCCATCAGCTCAGGATAATTTATTCTGTCTCTTTCTGACCTACAACACTGTACATCACTTTACTCTTACGTTGTTATTTATAGAAATATCTTTTTTTTTTTCCTTAATAAGTGTCACTTATTTATTTGCTTTGTCTCGTGATAAAAATCGAGTTAATTTTTAAAATAGAGCTGGAATGCATGGAAAAAAAAACCAGAAGGAAAAATGTCCAAGTACTCACTTTAATTTTCAATTGAAATTAATAACAAAAAAACCACCCCAAATGTATTTTCATCCTTCTCAAGAGAGTTTGAGGGGTTTTTTCTTAATAAACTGTTTTGAACATAACATATACTAAAGATCTTTTTTTCAATTGATTGATGATCCCATATCAAAGTAGATGAAGGGAGTTACTGTCTCTGGGCTGGTTCCTGCAGAGATAAAACTACTCCTGCAGTAAGAGAGGTCATGTCTGGTGAATGTGGGGTGCTCATGCTCCTGGAGAACAAGGACCTGTGTCTGCAGGTGGATGTGGCCAAACCTTCTCTGCAGCTCCTGTTCTGCCAGCCTGAGGGGCTGGAGGTGTCCGGGGCAGGGAACGGAGCTGGGCAGGGGCTGAGCCCCAGGAGGGCTGAGGGAGCTGGGGAAGGGCTCAGCCTGGAGCAAAGGAGGCTCAGGGGGACCTTGTGGCTCTGCACAGCTCCTGCCAGGAGGGGACAGCCGGGGGGGTCGGGCTGTGCTCGCAGGGAACAGGGACAGAACGAGAGAAATCACAGAATCCTTGAGGCTGAAAAATCGCTCCAAGGTCATCAAAACCAACCTGTGACTGATCCTCTCCTCACCTTGTCCCAAGCCCAGAGCGCTGAGTGCCACGTCTGGTCGTTCCTTGGACACCTCTGTCACCAGAACTGTGGGAAAAACAAAAACCCTCCAACAACATTTTTAGTGTTAGAGAGTTAAGGCATTACTTTATTATCTGGCCAGGATGGTGTGTCATGGAATGATTCTCTCTGCACACCCGGGCTATGTGTGGATGAGATGATTTCTGTGGTACACCCTGGCCAGAACAACATCCTGGCCAGATAATAAAGTAATGTCTTGACTCTCTAACATTAAAAATGTTGTTGGAGGGTTTTTGTTTTTCCCACAGTTTTGGTGACACCTCCAGGGATGGGGACTCCACCACCTCCTTGGGCAGCCCCTGCCAAGGCCTGACCACCCCTTCCATGAAGAAATCACTGAGGAAATGGCCTCAGGTTGTGACAGGGGAGGTTTATATTGGATATTGGGGGAAATCCATTCACAGGAAGGGCTGCACAGCTGCCCAGAGCAGGGATGGAATACCCATCCCTGGAGGGATTTCAAAGCCATGTGGATGTGGCACTTGGGGACATGGGGCACTGGTGGCTTTGGCAATGCTGGGGGAACATTGGACTCGTTCCCACAATAATTTTCCATGAATCTCTGAGGATGTAATGGCAACAGGAGTCACAGCAGCATTACCCCACCTTGTCCTTGTAGCTCCCACCATGGGCACAGTGCGATGGAGCACCGCTGGCACTGGCTCCACCAGGGCTGGGTCCCGCGGTATAACCAGGGAACATGGCCCTGTTTGTCCCTTGTCACCCAGCTGGGAGGCCAGAGCAGCGTCCAGCCCCGCGGCCATGCTGTGGGTCAGTGTCCCTGCGGCCACGCTGTGGGTCAGTGTCCGGCCCTGCTGTGGGTCAGTGTCCGGCCCTGTGGCCGTGCTCCGGCTGCTGGCCCGGGCACGGAGGTGGCAGCTCCCGCCTTGTCACCCGGTGTCGCTCCCCGCCGCGAGCCGACAGTGACATCTAGTGACACCAAAGCACACCAAATCGCTCCTCAAAGCCCCGAATACGGAATGGTCCCAAATTCCCAACCCTGCTCCCGCCAGGTCAGCGAGGAGCGGGGCTGAGCCTCAACGCTGCACATTAGTAAATACTACCAAACACGCATTTCCCTGGACTTTAGGTTTTGCAGACCCCCCAGCAGGAGGTAGCGAGGGCGGAGTGGCCACAGCAGCGTGTTTTGAAGACTTTTTTGGGATCAGCCGAGCCAGTTTCGGGTGCGCAGGGCAGCGGGTGATGCCTCCTCTGTCCACGAGGGGAGACGTCCGGTGAGGGGCAACTTGTGATCCCGCCTGACAAGGCTGTGACGGCTCTTCCTCTACCATTAAATATCAAATAGAGGAGAGACAGCAAACTCCTGTACGATTTGGGGCGGCGGGGGCAGCCCCCCGGCCCCGTTTCGGGCTGTTTTGGGGTGTTCATGGGGCACTTTGGCGGTGTTTTGGCGGTGTTTCGGCGGTGCTTTCGGACGCCGGCGGGGGCTGAGGAGGGGGGGCCAAGATGGCCGCCGGCTCCCGCGCGCCCCGGGGCTGACGGGGGCGATGGCGAGCGCGGGCCCCTGAGGGGCGCAGGGGGCGGGGGAGGAGGAGGAGGAAGAGGAGGAGGAGGAGGAGGAAGAGGAAGAGGCGCTGCCCGGCGGGTCAGGGCGGGGAAGTCGCCGCCCGAAGATGGCGGCCGCGGCGGGGGGACACGCCGGGGCTGCGGCGGAGGCGCGGTTCATCAGCAGCGCCAAGGTGAGCAGCCCGCGGGCTCCCCGCCGCGAGGGGCCCTCCCTTCCCGCCCAGCCTGAGGGGCAGCGGGACTAGAAACCCCCAGGGTCCCCTCGGGATGGGGGGATTCCCTCAGCCCCAGGGTAGGACTCGGCTTCGGGCGCGTCCCTGACCCGCGATTGTCCCTCGGCAGGGAAAGGGCTTGTTCGCCACCAAAAACATCCGCAAAGGGGAAACAGTCTTCGTGGAGAGGCCGGTGGTGTCATCGCAGTTCCTCTGGAATGCCCTGTACAACTACCGAGGTGAGCGGCTGGCGCTGGTGGCACGTCCCCGTCCCTGTCACCTGTCCCGGTGAAGTGACCGCGGGACCCCAGAGGAGCTGCCCGGTACCAAGGAAAGGGTTTGGGTTTGTCTTAGCACCTCGATAGAGGTGGCCTTGCTGCCTTTTCTGCCTCTGCACTAAACTGTTGACAAGTTGAGGTGTCATTTGAGGGATATGACTTCCGTCAGCTCTGGAGGAACACGCCAGGTGCCGCCATAGAACCTTGGAATGGGTTGGGTTGGAAGAGGCTTTAAAGATCATATTCCAGCCCTGCCGTGGGCAGGGACACCTTGCCCTAGACCAGGTGGCTCCAAGCTCCATGCCCTTGTTGCTCTCAGATATTGGTACCAATTGTGTTGTCTTGCCCGGGGTTCTGGCCCCTTTCCTTTCCAAAGGTTTTCCTGTGCCATCCATCCATCCATCCATCCATCCATTCATCCATTCATCCACCCACCCACCCTTCCTGTCTCCCCACAGCCTGTGATCACTGCCTGCGGGCGCTGGAGACGGCGGAGGAGAACGCCCAGCGCCTGCTGGGGAAGAGCTCCCTGGTGCTGCCTCACCCCGAGCAGTGCAGCATCCGGAAAGACCTGCACCAGCAGTGTCCCCGGTGCCAGGTATGGGACTGCCAGGGGGGACCGTGGTCTGCTTGGGATCGCTGAGTCCTTTACATCCAGCCAGGCTCTTGTGCTGTCTGCCTTTCCATGCTACGGGCCAAAGAGCCAAGGCTCTGCTGGTCAGGGAGGGGGCACAGCAGGCTCAGTTGGATCTAGAAGCCCCTTTTCCTGCTGCTGTAGCCAATGCCAGCACTGTTCCCTCGCTCTAGGTGACGTACTGCAGTGCAGAATGCAGGCAGGCAGCTCTGGAGCAGTACCACCAGGTCCTCTGCCTTGGCCCGTCCCGGGACGACCCCACACATCCTCTCAACAAGCTGCAGGAGGCATGGAGGTAGGGCCTAACCTGCCTGCTGCTCCACGGGCAAGCGAGGTGGCTCTCCTGGGCTGGCTCCTTGCTTTGCATCCCTGCACGAGGTGACCGGAGGGTGGGGATGGCCGTGGGATACTGCCAGGCTCTTTGTCCTGGTTGGGTGATGTGGTGTTGGCATCCCGAGGGTTTGGGCACATGGTTGAGCTCTCCTTGTTTTTCTCCCAGTAAAGAGCAACAAAGCACTGAGCTGCACATCCCTCACTCCTGCAGTTTTCTGGTGCTCCTGTAGATCTCCAGCTTCTGGGACATCCTCCTTGTAGCATCCCGTGGGTCCATAAATTTCTGTACCTGCTTTCAAAAAAATTGGTCCCAGAGGGGATAAGCAACATCCCTGACTCAAATCTTGTCCCAAAGCCCAGCTGAGTTACCAGGATGGAAGGGGATTGTTTGTGTAGTTGGAGCAGGAAGGTGGGTGCATGTTTCTCCACTGGATCCCCACACAGTGATGCTGCACTGACCACTTTGGTGTGACAGATCAGTGCAGGCCTGACCACACATATGGCAGCTGCCTGTGCCTCCCTCCAGATTTTCATTTCCATACCAGCCCTGATCTGCTCATCTCTTCTCTGTTCTTCTCCCACAGGAACATGCATTATCCCCCAGAGACTTCCAGCATCATGCTGATGGCCAGGATGGTCGCCACCATCAAACAGGTACGGTGGGTAGTTTTGTTATCTCATTGGGGATGTTATTCCCAAGGCTCTGTTTCCTTGGCCTGACTTTTCAGTGTTTATCCTGACAATCCTCCCTGTCTCTGGGCTGGGGAGGAGAGTGGTGTTGGTGCAATGCCTCTGTTTGATTCCTTTGTCAGGCTAAAGACAAGGAGTGGTGGATCAAGGCCTTCTCCCAGTTCTGCAGCAAGACAGCAAATGAAGAAGAGGAGATTGTACACAAGCTGCTGGGGGACAAATTTAAGGTAACACCCAGTAGCTCTTGAATCCTCAAGCCTTTCTTCTCCTGCCTGTGTCTGTGAGCCCATAGGTCCAGAGAATCCTCATTGCAGCGGGGATGGGAAACTCTGGAAATTCCAGGCTTAAAGGGAGGGCTCTGACAGTAAGGAAGTGGGTTGCTTAGAGGGTTTTGGCCTTGTGGTGCTTCCATGGGATGTGCTGCTCCTTCCTGTGAGGGAGATGTTTCTGCAGTGGGCTGGGACAGTGTGATATTTAGCTGCTGAGTAGGAGGCTTTTGCTGCTAAAATGGGTGGATTTCACCACTGTGAGGGCAGCAGCCTCCAGCCATGCAGGGCAGGCTGAGGAGCCTGAGTCCTTTCGGAGCCTTTGGGCTGTGCTGGGCTCGGCCTCAGCCCGGGGCTGACCCCCACAGCATCTCCCACTCTGACCGTGCTGCCATGTCCTGCCAGGGCCAGCTGGAGCTGCTGCGTTTGCTCTTCACCGAAGCCCTCTATGATGAGTATCTCAGCAGGGTGAGTAGATCTGCCTCCCAAAGGGCCCGGGAGCATGGCCAGGGCTTCTCCTGGGACTCTGCCTGTTCCCTGCTTTCCCCAAAGCTCCCTGTGGCATTTGAGGCATTGCAGAACAGGGTGCCCCTGCAGGCTGGCCTGAACTCTGTTCCTTTCTCCTCTCCCTTCTGCAGTGGTTCACTCCAGAAGGCTTTCGATCCCTCTTTGCCCTCGTTGGGACCAATGGCCAAGGCATAGGAACCAGGTAATGGGGCTTTGTGGGTGCTCCTTGCGGGGCAGTGCAGATGTGGAATGTAAGTGGCTGGGTTTAAGAGAGGGAAGGGAGAGACTTAAAAGCTTCATCTTGTCTGTGTCCAAGCATTTCACATCCCTCTGCCAGACCTTGGCTGCTCAGAGCGACCTTGGATCCCCTCTGTGAGATCCCACTTTGTGCTGAGAGCACTGTAGGTCTGTAACAGTGTCCCCTGCTCCCTGACAGCACTGTGGGACTGTGACGGTGTCCCCTGCTCCCTGACAGCACTGTGGGACTGTGATGGGTTCTGCTGCTTCTGACAGCACTGTGGGACTGTGACGGTATCCCCTGCTCCCTGACAGCACTGTGGGACTGTGACAGTGTCCCCTGCTCCCTGACAGCACTGTGGGACTGTGATGGGTTCTGCTGCTTCTGACAGCACTGTGGGACTGTGACGGTATCCCCTGCTCCCTGACAGCACTGTGGGACTGTGACAGTGTCCCCTGCTCCCTGACAGCACTGTGGGACTGTGATGGGTTCTGCTGCTTCTGACAGCACTGTGGGACTGTGACGGTATCCCCTGCTCCCTGACAGCACTGTGGGACTGTGACAGTGTCCCCTGCTCCCTGACAGCACTGTGGGACTGTGATGGGTTCTGCTGCTTCTGACAGCACTGTGGGACTGTGACGGTATCCCCTGCTCCCTGACAGCACTGTGGGACTGTGACAGTGTCCCCTGCTCCCTGACAGCACTGTGGGACTGTGATGGGTTCTGCTGCTTCTGACAGCACTGTGGGACTGTGACGGTATCCCCTGCTCCCTGACAGCACTGTGGGACTGTGACAGTGTCCCCTGCTCCCTGACAGCACTGTGGGACTGTGATGGGTTCTGCTGCTTCTGACAGCACTGTGGGACTGTGACGGTATCCCCTGCTCCCTGACAGCACTGTGGGACTGTGACAGTGTCCCCTGCTCCCTGACAGCACTGTGGGACTGTGACAGTGTCCCCTGCTCCCTGACTGCACTGTGGGACTGTAACAGTGTCCTGCTGCTTCTGACAGCACTGTGGGACTGTGACAGTGTCCCCTGCTTCCCAACAGCTCCCTGAGCCAGTGGGTGCACGCATGTGATGCTCTGGATCTGCCCATGCTGCAGCGGGAGGAGCTGGACGCCTTCATCGACCAGCTCTACAAGGATATCGAGAAGGGTGAGGCTCTGTGGGAGTGCAGGGACAGGACAGGAAGCCTCGGGATACAAATCTTTGTCCTCCATCCCCTCCCAGTGGGAGGGAAAGGCTCTTGGGAAACCACTCTGCAGCACCCGCCCCTAAGCAGTGCTGGCTGTGGGTGTGCTGTGTTGATGGACAGCCCTTCGTGCTCATGTGTGGAAGAGCTGGAATGGACCATGTAAAGCTCTAACCCCTCTCTCTGCTTGCAGAGTCTGGAGAGTTCCTCAACTGCGAGGGATCAGGGCTTTACGTGCTCCAGAGCTGCTGTAAGTAACACAAGGACTGGGAGGAAAATTAGGAGTGACAGGGGAAGTGTCCCATGCTAGGCTGGCTCACCCCTCCCTAACAGCCTCTGGAGAAAAGGCTTTGTGCTTGCCATCCATGGGATGAGATGGGGTGGGGTGGGATGTGATGGGTGCTGTTCTCTCTGTGTCCCCTGGCGCCTTGCCCAGCTACAGAGTGGCCATTCCTGGCTTGGATGCACTCAGATGTAATGTGGGTTCCAGGAGCCACTTAGGCACTTAGCACAAAGATTGTATTGCCCATAGGTAACCACAGCTGCATCCCCAATGCCGAGACATCCTTCCCAGAAAACAACTTCCTCCTGCATCTCACTGCTCTGGAGGACATCGAAGCAGGAGAGGTGAGATAGCAGGGCCTGGGTGGACCTGAGGTGACATCACAGATGGCATCATCCCTGTGTTCCCTACATTCCCCATGGACCCCAGCCCCAATACCTCCTGTGTCCGGCATCATCCTGGCAGAGGAATTCACTTCCCATCCCATGCAGGGGGTGCCAGACTCCATGTTTCTGCCTGACTCTGAGAGGGACTGAGACAAATCCTGCTGCTTTGGGGTCATGGGGAATGATTCTGAGCGCAACCCATTTCTGTTTGCTCACAGGAAATCTGCATCAGTTACTTAGATTGCTGTCAGAGGGAGCGGAGCAGACACAGCCGCAACAAGATACTCAGGTAGGGGCTGCCTGCAGGTGCTGGGGGGACTCCACACCCTTTACACCCCGAACAGTCCCATCAGGGCAGCATCCCCACCCCGGGGCTGTGTGTGCCTTGGGATGTGGCTGTGCACAGGCTGCTGTGAACTTCAGGGGGCTCGTGGCAGGGTGTGTGTGCAGCACATGGTGCTTGTGGGGCTTCGAGCTCCTTGTAATATGTTGTAGCCTCGGGGACCAAGGATTTGGGTTCCCCCTCTCTGCAGGCTTGCGCTGCTCTGCAGCTCACTCCTGCACACCTTTCCTTTTCCTTCTCTGGCCCTCAAGGGTAGAGGTTCCTGCTGGTGGTCACTGTCCCCATGTCCCATCACCCCTGTGGGGCTGAGAAATCCTCTTCTCCACGTGGAGTACCTTTACCCCACCTGGGCCAGGAGGATGGAACCCCCAAACTCCTCTGGCTTGGACATGTTTAGCCCCTTCCTGGCCGTTCCCAACCCCCTGCACAGCAGCAGTGTGGGATTACACCTGTCTCAACACCATCCCTCTGTCTCCTCCTGCCTGCCCACCTTCCAGGGAGAACTACTTGTTTACCTGCTCGTGTCCCAAGTGCCTCGCGCAAGCCGACGATGCCGACATCACGTCGGACGAAGAGGAGGAGGGTGAAGGAGAGACGGACGATGCCGAATTGGAGGATGAGATGACTGATGTGTGATTGTGGCCCCAGGCGAGAGGAGAGGGAAGGGACAGCACGGGAAGGGAAGGGCCTGGGGGTTCCTCTGAGAGGCAGCAGCTTTAATACTAGGAACAGGGTTGTGTTGTGGGGTCGGGTGGGCGCTACGTGCCGGAGGTGCTGGAGTGGGGCAGCCAGGAGCCGGAGGCGGGTCCTGCTCCTGCCTGTCCGTGTTGTCCATGTGCGTGTGTGTGTCAGGCTGTCCTCGTCCTCCCTGTGAGGACAGGCTGTGAGCCGGTGGCCCTCCACCACATCCCAGTTCCCAGCAGGGCTGGCTGGTGCTCCCAGGGGAGGTGGGAGGAGTGGGATCCAGCCAGCCCCTGGGACACCACACTGGTCACCTGTGACGCTGCTCCGCCGTGTCTGTGCCGGCCGTGGATGCGGAGGAGCTTGTCCTTCCCACCCTGCAGGGACGAGGGGAACGTGTGTACGTGTGTGTGTCCGTGTGTCTGTGCACGAGCGGTACTATTTAATGTCTATATTAGCACTATCTACCCACTGTGGAGCTGGGGCCCATATATATCCTCATTCCATGCCTTGGCCAGCAGTGAGGGGCAGGAGGATCTTGCAGGGGACACCTCAGAGGGTGGCTCAGAGCTGGAGTCCAGCAGGGAGAGCGGAGCTGACCCTGCAGGCACCTCCTCCCCAGCTCGGCTCATCCTTCCCACGACGCAGAGCCCCGGGCTGCAACTGCAGGACTGTTTGGGGATTGAGAATGGCCGGGAGCTGACATGGGCTGTGGTGTCATCCGAAACCCAAAAGACATTTTGGGTTTTGAGAGAGGAAGTTGTCCCTCCCTCCATCCGGCTGTGGGACGAGGATGTGTGCGTGCAGGAGCGGCTGTGCCCAGGGATGGCCTGTGTCCTAAGTACTTCCCTGCACCCCATGGTCCCATGTGGAGATGTGCCACCACCGAGTGGCCCCACTGGATGTCCCTTTGTCATCCATCCCATGCTGCCACCCACAAGGCCACACCACACTCCGGTAGCTGCAGACCATGTGGCTGGAGGGACAACATGGCTCCAAGCGACGGACAGCAGCAGGTCAGGGATGCACCCGGGGTTATTTCCTTCCTCCATGGATTTTGGGGAGATGTTTTCCTGACGCTGTGTCTGTGGCAACTGGATTGTGGGACCGAGGGTAGCACACCTGTGACGCTGCCATCACCGCCAGCCCTGCCTCCCGCTGCTTGTCCCCAGCCGTCCCAGGACCGCGTCCCCTTCAGTGTTCGTAATAAACCGAGACTGGTGACAACTGGGACCCTGTCCTTTGTGAACTGGAGGGTGCTGAGTGCAGAGAGGGCTGTGACCCAGGGGCTGGTCCTGTGGGGACACAGGTCTGGGGATGAGGGAACAGACACCTGTGGCACTGTGGGTCCTGGATTTGTGACCAGCCCACCCTTGGGGACAGGTGCTGGAGGCTGTGCTTTCCCATGAGGCTCTGACTGAGTCTTCCCCCAGCCGCAGGAGGCACTGTGGAATTTAACTTGGAAAGGATTTGGGGATGACATTTATCCCTTCATCCGCTGATTGCGGGAAATAAAAGAGAAACTTCCCTTTCTCTAAAACTTACTCAGACTTCATTAGCTCAGACAAAAATATACAGACATCGGGTGAGCCCTGCTAGTACAGACCAAGCTGTATTGCTCTCCCTCCCATCCCTGCCGGTCCTGCATCCCTCCAAATCAGCAGCACAAAGTCAAATGTTTCCTGGGAAGTGCTGGTCTGCTCTGGGCCCTCACCTCCCTCCCACACAGTCACAGCTTGGTGCCAGGCTCAAGGTTCCCCCTGGCACTGGTGTTTGCCGTTGGCCACACACCGGTGCCAGCAGAAAGATCTCCCTGTTGCTGAATCCAGCGGGATCTCTGGAGCACGTTGGGATCCTTTCCTCAAACCTGGTCCTTAGGGCGAGATCCTGGGATCCACCAGGAAGTCCTTGATCCACCACAGCCTCGTGCTGCTACCAGAAGGTCCAGGGGGGCTGCATCATCTCATAGGTGGGAATGCTGGTGACGTTGACAGGAATAGAGATGACGGCCCAGGGGAGTCCGTGCTGCTCCAGGGAGCGCCTGATCATGTACCTGGAGGGATGAAGGGGTGACAGGAGGGATAAAGGGGTGACAGGTGTTCCCAAACTGCCAGAGCTAGGAGAGTGCAGCCAGACCCGAGCACAAACCACAACCCAGCTCAAACTCTGCCAATTAACCACGACTGAATCACACAAAACGCAGCTCCCAAAGCCCGGCAGGGCCACGCTGACCACTGGGACCTCCCTGTTGTGAGGGGACAAGGCTGTGCCTTGGCCGTTCCCGAGCTGTCCCACCCCGGGAAGGCAGCCCAGGCTCATACCCGTCCCTGCCCAGCAGGAAGAGCGCGGGGATGTCGGCCGTGCGCCGGGAGCTGTCCTGGATCATCTCGATGTAGAAGCTGTCGTTGTCGTAGGCGTTGTCGGCGATGATCACGGCCCGCCCGCCGTGCTCCTGGATCACTCGGGTCTTGGACAGGAAGGAGCAGCCCCTGTGGCACAGAGGGACCACACAGTGACCAACCTGGGTCACAGGTAGCTCCCTGGATGTGCCAGAGCTTGCGTGGAGACACCCAAACTAGGGATTGTCTCCCTGATTCCACACCTGCTCCAAACCCTGCACCTCTGAGTCTGTACTTTAGGCACAAGCCACCCACACTCCTAAGAAAATACAAAATAAAATCACAGAATAGTTTGGGTTGGAAGGGACCTTAAAACTCATCCAGTCCCACCCCCTGCCATGGGCAGGGACACCTCTCACTATCCCAGGTTGCTCCAAGCCCCATCCAACCCGGTCTTGGGCATCTCCAGGGATATGAGGCAGAATTTCTTCAGGCAACCTGTGCCAAGGCCTCACCACTCTCACAAGGAAGAGTTCTTTCACTGTCTAATCCAAACCTACTCTCTTTCAATAGAAATCCAGACAAGGTTTTTTCCACCTTACCACAGACTAAAAGAGACAAGATTAAATGCTCCAGGGTAGGAACTCCCTCACATTTTTCTCATTTACCCAGGTGGGAAAAGTCACAGGAAGAATCTGGAGGTGAGGAGGAGATGTGGCCATGGTTCCCCTCCTGCCCAACGTCCCCCCCCAGCAGCTTCGGTGATGCCAGACCTACCCCCTCTCCACCAAGGCAATCTGGTCCTGGATGAAGACGCCATTGTTCAGCTCTCCACAGGCTTCCGGAGGATCCGCCGGGACCAGGTGGATCTGCTCGTACCTTGTGTTCTCGGAGGAGACAGGCAGGGGTGAGCCAGGGGGGATTGGAACTGCTTCCCCTTCTCAGCTCCACTCCGCCTGTCCCGACTGTCCCCTGCCCTGCTCATCCATGTGTGGGCTGTTGTAGGGAGATTTTGGGCTCCCAGGTGCAGGGATGCTCAGAGCCAGCCCTGGGGCCAATCCCCACCTCTGGAAGCCTGCTGAGGCCAAGGATGCTCATGGAAGAGCAATGAGCTCCATTTTTATCAAAACTCCAAATCAGTGAGCCCCACCAAGGAGCAGTATTGAGACAGAGGGACCCAAAGTGCCAAATTCAGTTTTTAATACTTACAAACACACCACCAAAATCCTTGGCTGGGGTGGCAGTGAAGATGTAGCGGATGTCTCCGGGGCTCAGCACTTGGAAGTACAAATATTCATGGATGCGTAAACCTGGGGATGAAAGGACAGAGCTGAGAGGCAAGGGAAACTAAAGGCAAAATCCCTGAAAAAAGGGGAAAACTCTCAGTTATCACTCCTGAACCAGGGGGGAGAACACACCCTTTGCAAATGCCAGCTCCTGGCTGGGCCCAAGGCTGAGGATGCCCCAAATGCCCCAAAGGTTTTGAGGTGTTCCAAGGGGAGACGCAGCAGTTCCCAGGGGCTGAGAGGGGATGGGAGAGGCAGCGGGACTGGGGTGCACAAGGGGAAGGGGAAAATGGTGCCGGACCGTGGAGGGGATAGGGGTGACAGGCACCCAGATGGAGGGCAACAGAGGGGAAATGCATCTGGATCACAATGCACTAAAGGAAAATGCACTTGGATTAGAATGCAGCAGGAAATGGAATGGAGCTGGGGTGCAGTGATGGGAAATGCACCTGGATCACAGGGCCCAGAGGGGAAACACTATGGGCTCAGAGGGCTCCAAGTGGAAATGCTGCTGCATTGGGGTGCTGGATGGGGAAACGCAACCAGGTCGAGGTGCACCGAGGGGATTGCACCAGGACTGGGATGCAGGAGGGGAAATGCACCCAGGCTGGGATGCAGGAAAGGAAACGCATCCGGATTGGGGCGCAGGAGGGGAAATACACCCGGATCGGGATGTAGGAGGAGAAATGCAATGAGGCGGGGGCGTACCGAGGGGAAATGCCCCCGTAGCCCTGTACGGGTACAGGAGGGGAATCGCAATGTGGCCGGGGTGCCCGGAGGGGAAATGCAGCGGGACAGGGACACGGGAGGGGAAGCGCAGTGGGGTCGGGGTGCCGGGAGGGGAAATGCAGCGGGAAAGCGGTGCGCCGAGCGGGGAGGCCCGAGACGCCTGGGGTGTGTGCGGCTCCGGGTGCGGGGTCCGGGCCGGTGCGGCGCCGGCCCGGCCCCTGTCCCCCCCCGTGCCCGCCTCCGCCCCTCACTCACCGCGGGCCGGCCAGCAGCAGCCGCAGAGCCACAGCCAGAGCCAGAGCAGCATGGCTGCGCCACGCCCCGCCCACCGGCCCGCCCCGCGCTCCCCATTGGCGGACACCCCCCACTCGCTGCTTGCTATTGGTCTACGCCGCCATCAATCACGCTCCAGCCGGCGCGGGCAGCGCGCTGTCACCGCGGCGTCCCCTGCCAAATAATGGTCCGTCCCATCTCCCCACGCTGCGCGCCCTCTTCCCGCCCTGCCAAATTCTGAGCCACGTCCGGCCCTCCCCCGGGAAGGTTCTGGGCGTGC